>CM053575.1:76502069-76610697 GCA_028646485.1 Cryptoprocta ferox
TTTTTTATTTTAATGGCATAGGATTCCATAGACATCATTTAGGGGTGTAAATTGAATTACTATTTATATTTCATTAAAAAATTAATACCTATTTTCTTTTTTTTTTTTTTTTTTAGTTTATTTATTTTGAGAGAGAGAGTGCAATCTGGGGGCGGGGGTAGAAGGAAAGGGAGAGATAGAATCCTAAATAGGCCTCATACTCAGCATGGAGCACAATGATCTCACAAACCTTGAGATCATGACCTGAGCTGAAATCAAGAGTCAGACACTCAATGGACTGAGCTACTCAGGTGTCCCTTATTTCTAATGCTTTAAAACACAAAGGTATTTGAGACTTGTTATGAGTGAAACAGTAATCCTATAGAAAATATAGTGTTAATAGATAAGTAGAAGAAATAGTATTAGGTAGGAAGGGATAAACATTTGGACTTTAATTTTTTTTAATTTTAAAAATTGTTATTAAGCTAAGAATATTATTTAGTAAAAATCTTTCATAGAGCTTAATAGATATTTTATGTGATATTTTAATAAAGAGTTGGTGTTGTTTAGGAGAAGCAAAACTAAGAAATGTTTGCCCCTGTAGTTCTCAGCAAAGCCTCACCAGTGTTCCTTAGTCTTTTGTGTCAAAATTCTGTGACTGCCATACTTTAAAAGATCTTCCTAAGAAGGCGAAATTATTTCTTACTAAGAAGATTAGGAAAATTGTCATGAGAAAGGAGATTTTGATTCAATCCTTAAAAGATGAAAAAAATCTGAAAGATAAATAGCAAATCAGAGGAGGACACACTAAGTAGGTAACATAAGTATTCTGACACTCATAGGAGATTTCAGTCATTAATTACATAGTTCTTATCTCTCTTTATCTGTCTTAAACTTAAGAATTTTGCCTAATTTGGTATGTATTTGTACAATGTGCCTGGTCACCTGGGCAACTGACACGTGCTAAAACTTTCCTTTATGTAACAGAATGTAAGTCTTACCTGAATTAAGGCACTTTTAAAAAGCATATTTCCAATTGAGATGCCCTTTTTTTTATCTTTAAGAAAAATGAAACAAATCAGAGCTCACCAGAATCTCCAGGGATAGGCGAAGCTGATGGTAGGGGCTGGCTAGGCCTGTGGTGCTCTCAGCTGAATACTAATTCGCTCTGGACTAGATTAGTCCTTTCAAAACCCAACTTATTACACCTACCATCCTCTCAAGAGGAAAAGTCAAGTTTGATTTGGGGTCCTTTGAAACTCCCTAAAGTTTTAAGTTCTTTACTCAAAGTGCAAAGCAGAATGGTCCCAGCCCTTTACTGCTCTAAAACCTGTTATTTGTAAGATGTTTGGACATTTCAAACAATAAACATGAATTGTGGACTCTCAAACACATTTACTGCCTCATTTATCTTCCTAGAACTCAAACAGATCCCAAAAGAATAAATACAAATTTCTTTTGAAGTTTTACCAGTGCCTGCTTTTGGGTCCTTGTGCATTGATCCAGTCTCACTGGAAAACATTTATATCTTTTCTCATAGCTGTAATTGGAGAGACAGTAGACTTCAGTTGCTCTGAAACTATTTCTAGCCATAGTCACCATCATCTACAGAATAAATAATCCTTTCAAAAATACCTTTTAATTAACCTAAATTCCAAGGTCAACATCTCCCCAAGAGGCCTGTGCCTAATAACAAATCATACCATTTTCTATGGACGAGGCATGCTTTCCATTAACAAACAGATGTCACAGGGCAGGTGTATTCTATATATTTACTTCTTAGAATATTAACTGATCAGTTACTTCCTAATGAGGAAATCTCTGTGAGTGGATTTGTAGGGAGTGAGAATAGATAGGTATGGATATGTAGTAAATAGCTGGGATGGGGGAGGCCAGTGCAGCCTAGGGCTGACTGAATTCACAAGGACCTGGCAGACATGTGGAAGATGCTCTAAGAAAGAATGAGAGAGGGGCACCTGGGTGGCTCAGTCCATTGAGCGTCCAGATTCAGCTCAGGTCATGATCACGCAGTTCGTGGGTTCGATCACCGTGTCAGGCTCTGTGCTGACAGCTAAAAGCCTGGAGCCTGTCTTCAGATTCTGTGTCTCCCTCTCTCTCTCTGACCCTACCCTGCTCATGCTGTCTCTCTCTCTCTCAAAAATAAATAAAAAAATTAAACAAATTAATACAAAAAAAAGAATGAGAGAAAACTAAACAGTTTTCAGTGTGCAAAAGATAAATCTCTACTTTCAAAACTCTCTGGGATCACTTCTGAGTCTTTGGATGCCATTTATAAATATGTTCTTTAATTCTTTAACAATAGTGTGAAATTAGCTAGCTTTCGGTTGTATTTACAGTAAAAGTTTCAAAAGCCCAGAGAACCCAGAGCCACCTCCTTTGCCAAATTTCACATTGTACTTTTGATATAAGTATG
Source organism: Cryptoprocta ferox (assembly GCA_028646485.1). Lineage (NCBI taxonomy): Eukaryota > Metazoa > Chordata > Mammalia > Carnivora > Eupleridae > Cryptoprocta > Cryptoprocta ferox. Next base: position 76,504,483 of record CM053575.1, read on the forward strand.
CAGAGATTCATGGGAATGGTTATTGACTTTCAGAACTAGAACATAGAGGAGTTGTAAAAGTACTGTACATAGGAAGTAGAAACTTTTGTTACCTTTGTTTTCTTAATTGAGAAGCTGATTAGTTACATTTTCTTTCAATTGCTGTTCCTGGCAGTAAATATGACCTTATAAGAGACCACAATCTGCTATGGGACTATTCCCCAACCTAAATGTATGCCCTCTGGGGCTGTCAAGCACTCTGGTGCATGCACATACATGTGCTCTCTCTGTGTCTCCGTCTCTCGTCTCTCTCCCCCCCCCCCCGCCTTCTCTCTCTCTGTAGGCTGCCCTCATAAAGTGAGTTGCTGCTATGTTGATGTACTTTAGTTTGAGTTCCTCTGATATTGACATTTGTATTTGGAAAAGAAATATAAATCATAATAGCAGCAACAGCTTGGAGAAAGAATTAGCTATTAAATAGTTCCTAAATGAAATGCCCTTCCAAATGACTGCAGGGACAAGATTTATTGAACTGTGGCATTTTAAATGTGATATTACATGTTGTTGTTTTTTCAAGTTTTAGGTGTTCTTTTTCTCATTCAATAATCTTTCCTATTTTCCTTATTTATTTAACATCTTTTAATTACATAGTCCAGTGATGGTAGTTTTCCTACTTAAGGTAAGTGTCTTAAGCCCCTTCTTTCTGGCTAAATTAACTTCACTGTAGTTATTATGATATGAAGTTCTCAAATAGAGCACTTTTTCTGTTTGTATTGGCTTTTGCATTGCCTTCGTTCTCCAAAGACTTTGAAGAAAATTTGTAACTAGAAGGGTTTCATGCAGTAACTTTAACTTGATATTTCCTTTTTAGTCAACTTGTCTAACTACAACAGACCTCTCCAGACTAGGTTCCTTTGGTCTACACTAGCCTCTGTACTTTGAACTCTTACCACTGGAATTGAAGCCTAAGATTTATGATTTATTCATATTATGGCTTAAATTTCCTTGAGTTTTTCTCATGTGTGCAATATTCTTCAACTCTAACAAGATCATGATTTAATTGTGAGTAGATATTACCTTCTACTTAGATAACCTTTTAAATTTTTAAATGACACATAATAGGAGCTCAATGCATATTGGTTAATGCCTTAGGCAACAGGGAGGGACATTCCTTCCTGTCATTTTCAGGTCCTTATTGGTCTGAAGAAATATTTTGTATTTCATTTCTCCCCCAATTATTTTAAGTCAATTTAGATTTTCATTCATTAAAGTAGAATTCTATTTTAATGATCACTGACTGAATCAAGCATTTAGATGATAACCTAAATCTTTTTTTTTCACTTCCCACTTTTGGAAGACAATGTAGTTTCATTCTGCTTCCAGGCCTACTAAACCATGCTTTGAAATATTTCAAAACAAAATGTATATTACAGAGATCATTCTTCTATTCATTTTATACTTGCAATCACCCCATTGAGTTTGGTAGAAATTAGTGATGAGATATGTAGATAAGATGTCAACTTCCCAAACTGATAAACAATGTACTAAACTTTGTTCTGACTTTTGTTTCTATTTTCCCCCCTTTAGCCCCAAAGAATAAGAAAGTAAAAGACTCCACACCTTTACTAGGGAATAGGTTACAGATCATTATCAGTGGAGCAGAAATGCCTACTTCTATCATTTTTTAATTAAGGTTTTATTTTAATTTCAGTATACTTAACATACAGTGTTATATTAGTTTCAGGCGTACAATATAGTGAGTCAAGACTTCCATACAACACCCAGTGCTCATCATGACAAGTGCACTCCTTAATCTCCATCACCTACTTGATCCATCCTTTCCCTCTCCTCTGGTAACCATCAGTTTGTCCTGTATATAAGAGTCTGTTTCTTGGTTTGTCTCTCTCTCTCTTTTTTTTTTCCATTTGCTCATTTTTTTTATTTCTTAAATTCTACATATTAGTGAAATCATATGGTATTTCTCTTTCTCTGGTTTATTAAGCTTAGCATTATACTGTCAAGTTCTATCCATGTTGTTGCAAATGGCAAGATTTCATTTTTTATGGCTGAATAAGATATATACATATATAGCTTCTTTATCCATTCATCTATCGATGGACACGGGCAGGTTCCATAATTTGGCTATTGTAGATAATGCTGCTATAAACATATAAACATAGGAGTGTATATATCCCTTTGAATTAGTCTTTTGTATTTGGAGGGGGAAGTTATTTGCAAATGATATATACAATAAAGAGTTAGTATTCAAAATATATAAAGAACTTATACAACTCAACACCCAAAAAACAAATAATCCAATTAAAAAATGAGCAGGGATGCCTCGGTGGTTCAGTCAGTTAAGATCTGACTCTTGGTTTTGTGTCAGGTCATGATCTCGCGGTTTCATGGGTTTGAGCCCTACATCAGGCTCTGCACTGGCAGCATGAAGCCTGCTTGGGATTCTTTCACTCCCTCTCTCTCTGCCCCTCCCCCATTCACACTGATTCTGTGAAATTTTTTTAAATGAGAAGACATGAACAGGTATTTCTCCAAAGAAGATATACAGATGGCCAACAGACACATGAAAAGAAGCTCAACATCACTTACCATTAGGGAAATACAAATAAAAACTACAATGGGATATAAAAAAAAATTATAAGAAACAGCAAGTGTCGGCAAGGATGTGGAGAAAAAGGAAACTTGTGCACGTTGGTGGGAATGCAAACTATGCAGCCACTGTGGAAAACAATTTGGAGTTTACTCAAAAACTTAAACATAGAACTATCATTTATTTTGATTGAAAAAAAGAATGACTAGAAGTTTATTGTGCCCCAGAACAATCCTATTTACCTTCAGAAATATGAGAAATTCATATCAGTTTTTTCACAAATCCACATTTTAAGGCATAAAATGGATAACAAATTATAATTACATTGTAGTTGTAGCATAATAACATCATCGTGCTACCTACAATAGAAGGTTAAATTCACTACTTCAGTTTCATGTAAACAAAACTAAAAAGAACCCACAATTTACCAGACTCTTTGTCAGCTGAAAACCCCATCTATTGGGAGCTCTACCAAATCAATAATATTCTGTGGTTAACCTACATATCAGTGCCTGGTTCCAATGCCTACATTTATGTCCTCTATGAATCCTCTGTGACCTTCAATGAGGCACATGCTCTCTTAAATTTCAGATTATTTATTTGCAAAATGAGATAATGGAAGTGATTTGTTAACATGTTTTTCATTGCTGACCCCTCTGAGAAGTTAATGAAAGTAATGGAAAACACATGTATACACAGACACTAAAATTATACACAGACTGTTGAGTTTTAAGCTCCCTGAAAGCTTGTTCATGGACCACAGATCAAGAAGCCATGGGCCAAATGATCTCTGGAGGTCTATGTAAATCTAATGTCCTGTGACTATCTGGCTATATTTTTATTTTAAATTGGCTTTAACAGAATATTGAAAGGAAAAAAGAAACAAAAGAATAAGTGTATAATTAAGCAATACAAATCTGGGTATTAATTATGCATTTAGGTACTAGATTGTGGTGTTTGGAATGTGGCAATAATGAATTTGATGCAGAAACAAAATATATCAGAGCTGACACTGCATTTTAACAGTAATGTTTTAAATGATAAATTGCTCTTTATTACAAGATGGATTAATTTATACATCCTCTAGAGGTACATGTTCTTACCATTTCATTAAAAAATTGCATATAGAGCAGCGCCTGGGTGGCCTCAGTCGGTTAAGCAACCAACTTCAGCTCAGGTCATGTTATTATGTCTCCTGGGTTCAAGCCCCGCATCGGGCTCTGTGATGACAGCTCAGAGCCTGGAGCCTGCTTCAAATTTTGTGTCTCCCTCTCTCTTGCCCTGTGTCTCCTTCTCTCTCTCCCCAACTTGCCCTGTGTCTCCTTCTCTCTCTCAAAAATAAACACTAAAATTTTTTAAATTACATATAGATAAATATACTGATTCAAAAACAGATGAAAACATAATGACTTCCAAATTAATATAGAAAACACTATTAATTTAACGTACATATTTTGAAGATGATTTTAAATGAGTAATCTTACATTTAACATGCATACTGTTAAAGTATTCAGTAGAAATTATTTTACAATTAAGATTGATTTAATCAATTAAAAAAACCTTCCATATTTCTGTTTGAACAGTTTATCCTTAGAGCACCTGGGTGGCTCTGTCAGTTAAGTGTCTGACTCTTGATTTCAGCTCAGGTCATGATCCCAAGATTATGGAGCCTATGTCAGGGCTCCATGCTATGAGCATGGAGCCGCTTGGGATTCTCTGTCTCTCTCTCTCTCTCTGCTCCTCCCCCACTCACATGGTCTCTAAATAAATAAATAAATAAACTTAAAAAATAATGAACAGTTTATCCTTGAAGTACAATTTGAAGCTGTTTGCTTAATATTTTGAGCAGTTAAAACATGGGGCACCTGGGTGGCTCAGTTAAGCATCTGACTCTTGATTTCAGCCCAGGTCATGATCTCAAGTTTCATGAGTTCGAGCCCCTCATCAGTCTCCACATTGATGATATGAAGCCTGCTTGTGATTCTCTCCCTCTTCCTCTTTCTCTGTCCCTTCAGCACTTTGTCTCACTCTCTCAAAATAAATAAATTAAAAAAATGGGATTATCTGAATATAGCTAGGAAGAATTAAAATGCAAACTAATATTTTGAATTGTAATGTCATATTCAATCTTAAGAAAGTACAATGGGAAAAGATGATTATTAAAAGGAATGGATAGAGAGGAGATGGAAAGAAAGACAAAAGAAAAATTGTTTTTGCATAGCAAACAAAAATTTCTTTTTAAAAGAAAGTTAAAATTTACTGAAAATAGAGTACAAAAAATGGTAAGTTTTCATGCAGGAAATATACATTAGATTTTAAAAGTATCACAAGTCAAAGTGTCACTATTTTAAGATTCATTCGTGTTATATACTATAGCTATCCAGTTTTATAATTAAATGTGTAAAATCAAGGTTAAGTCATTTTGTGAAATTTTGTAAGTACCCAAAATTACTTTAGATTATTAATAGACATATAAGAAATAAAGAGACCAAGTGTTTCTTACATTTTTCAGAAATTAAGTGGAAACACTTAAACAAAGAAGTTAAACAAAGATAACAACTACTAAGAATTTATAGAATAAATTAAATAAAAATCTATTAAAATATTGAACTTCTCTTATCCAGATTTCCAAAATTTTTGAGATACATATATATCATGTGCCCTCATCTTGCAGGTAGGGAAACTTATACCAGCTCAATAAGAAGTATCAGAGTTGTTTAGAACTGAATTTTTTTCCTTCAAGCTTCCAATCCCTTTCCCCTATATTTTAGCCTGCAAGGATAAATTTTGTTGTCTTTTGTAAAAGATACTTAAGTACATTTTTTCTATATTGTTTGTGTACATGAGTTACACTCATGCATACATGCATACAGAGTTAAGAGTAGACATTTCCTATCCCAGAATAACTTCGGTGTAAGCCCTACCTAAGTAGAAATAACTTGGGATAGCAATGAGTTAAAGAAAGCTCCACATGGTATATATAATTTAACTCTATGCAAAAAGGTCTAAAATTATGAAAATGATGTGATGTATAAATAGCCTATGAATGTAAGTTCAGTATTTTCTTAGTTCTTGGAAGAAATACATTTTGAGGCTTCATAGCAAAAGTGAAATAAAGCACCAGACAAGGATCCAGTGAATTCAACCCAGTTTAGATAGCCAAATCAGATGATTTTTAAATAGTAACTTCTTCTTTCTTCCTGGATCACCTCTACTTAGGCCAGTTTCCTCATTGCAAATATAAAATTGCTGTTCAGAAAGCACTCTATTAACTAAGCTCCCTGTAGAGATTTTTGTAAGTATACATGAACTTTATAAAATGTTTTTATTTTCATAAAATTTGCTTTAAAAATGGAGTCCTCCTAAATAAAAATCATGAACATGATTCTCTATTTCAAAGGAAGAAACTGGGGTGCCTGGGTAGCTCAGTCGGTTTAGTGTCTGACTATTGATTTCAGCAAAAGTCACGATCTCATGGTTAATGGAATTGAGCCCTACATTGGGCTCCACACTTATAGCATGGGATTCTCTCTCCCTCTCTCTCTGCCCCTTTCCAGTTCACGTGTTGTCTCTTTCTCTCTCTCTCAAAGTAAATAAACTTTAAAAAAGTAAAAGGAGGAAACTAATAATTCTTGGGAATGTGCAAACAACCGTTTGTTGACATACTTTTTCCAAACAGCAGCTCCTCAATGACCATCTCCCATTGTAGGGCATGGATCTACATGGAAAGTAACCTCTCAAGTTGCACAAGAGAGTGAGCAGACTGAAGGTCCACAGAGGACCATTACTTAGAATTATATTTGTATAGTGTTTTACAACATGCAAAGGAATTTTATAGGCACTGTCTCATTTAAACATGAAAGCTTTTGCTGAAATAGGAGACACTGAGGTTCAGAGAGTTGAAGATAGATTACTAAGATCAAAAGGCATTATTTAGAAAAGTGAAAAATTTATTCTTTAAAACTGAGTGGAGTAATGCTGTTTATTTTACTACATGTATTTGGGTGCTATCAACAACTATCTTAAATTGATACTAAGACCATCTCTGTTTAAGTGATTCACAGGTATATGTTTTGGTTCACTACCTGTGTTTTTTTATCTGCATACCTTAACCTTTTATCAACTAGGTTATTATTTTTTTAGAAATTCTTAGTGATAATTATCTTTGGTAAATCAACACTATAAACACTTCCAACAAAATCAGAAATTTGGCTAAATTGATATATATATTGCATAATAGTTTCCCCCTCACTTTGAATTTTGTCGCATAATTTATTGATTTTTACCTTATTCTACATTTTCTCAAGTTTTACGGGAATTTAGATGATATGTTTCTTACTATCCATAATTTCAACAACTAAAATGTCATTTAGGAACTTGAAAAACTTTATAATAATGTTTTGTTTGTATATCATAAAATTTTTTACAAAAAATCTAACCATTTATTGACATTGATCCAAGTTCTTAAAAATGTTCTTTTCTTTGGCAAATTGTTCATGACTCTTTAATGCTTCAGTTAAGAGCACTGCATCTTTGAATCATTGTGATCATTGGAAATGCGTAAGATTTGTGAAGATCTAAATAACTCTGACAGGTAAAAACATTTCCTCTGTTCTATATCATCAAGGCTGGTCAGATTTAATTTTTTTTTTTTTTTTTTGAGAAACAGCAAGAGCAGGGGAAGGACAGAAGAGGGAGAGAGAGAGAGAATCCCAAGCAGACTCTGCCTGATGTGGGGCTCGATCTCACAAACCATGAGATCATGACCTGAAATAAAGAGTTGGACGCTTAACCAGCTGAGCCACCCAGGTGCCCAGATTTAAATCTTATTTAAAGGAAACATTTTTATTGTGCAGTTCTGCTAAAAGTATTTTAATAAGAATTTCAAAATTTAAATTTGAATTCTATAAATAATTCAATTTACATTGAATTTTTTGTTTTTGTCCAGGTTGTGATCCACTTTTTTTTTTTTTTTTACAGAAATACTTAGTGTCTATACCTGTCTTAGCTTTAAATAAGATTTAGATGGTTATTTATCTCAACCTCTGGCACACAAGAATTAAAACGTGAAGGTAAAGAATCAAAGCTAGGGGCGCCTAGAGTGGCTCAGTCGGTTAAGCGTCCGACTTCGGCTCAGGTCATGATCTCCCGGCTCACAGGTTCGAGCCCCATGTCGGGCTCTGTGCTGACTACTAACCTGGAGCCTGTTTTCAGATTCTGTGTCTCCCTCTCTCTCTCTGACTGTCCTCTGCTCACACTGTCTCTCTCTCTCAAAAATAAATAAAACATTTAAAAAAAGGAAGCTTGAAAGGCATTAATGTACCATTTTTATCAAAACTCTTTGGTAAATATAATAATGAAAATATCAAGAATATGAACTTATCCCCAAAATTCCAACCATTAAAAACATTCTTTGCCAAGTCATTTGGAGCTACCCTGAAGCCACAGGTCAAACCAGAGAAACTTTATCTTTCAAAGATGATATATTCATCATACTTTATATAACGCCTTAATTTTATTTTGAGTAGAACATTAAGGTGTATTTTCTTTAAGATGTATATATATTTCAAAAAACACTGTATTTTGTAATTTTTATAGACCTAGGAACTATCAGTTAACCTTTTATTCCAAAGTGATATCTCTGTGAATGAAGAGACCATTTCTCTAACTACACAGATAATGTCAATTAATTACTTTCATGAAAGTATTCTGTCTCAAAATATGTATATATTTCCAGTAATTAAATGAGAGTAAACTCTTAATCATAAATTTAGTAGGGGAGGAGTTTTCTTTTTCATTTTAATTCCTTAGCAGAGGCTGTGATGCTGGGAAATTCGTGCTATTTATATTTTGGTTTCCCCAGAGAATTGACTGTTTTCCCCAGAAGCTTTCTATAGTTTTATTAAGAATTCCAGACCCTGGGACTTCTGGGGAACATGGAGAACCCTAAACTCACCTCATGGGTACAACTAGATAACACTCACATTAGTGTAAATAACCTAGAAAATGACTTGAAAACTGAGAAAACAAACTCCACAACTAAATGTAGAGAGGAGACCACATTGAAAAGAGTAGAAAGGTAGAGAAGTGGTGGGGAGCTAAACCTTGTGGGTCTGGCCACTGGAGGAAGTATGGGTGTGGAGAGGGGTGAGAAACAATCACATTAGGGAACCTGGACTGGGAAGATGAATCCCCACAGCATTGGGCTTTGATAATCAGAGGCAATAAATTTTGTGAGTTCTTAGAATCAGTGGGACTTAAATCCTGGAACTTTACAAATCAGTGAGGCTTAACCTGGAACTCTCAGACACCCTGGAGGGTGAGAGAGAGCTGAACCCCTGCCCTTAAAGACACAGCACAACAAACAGCCCTCAGAGATACACCTTAGAAGCAGCTGTTGAAAAATGCCTGGGGCATATAAGAGGGAAATTTACTAATCTCAGAGTTCACTGAGAGACTTTTCCAGGAACAAAGGAGCTGGAAGGTGCCATTTCCTTCCCTGGCCCCAGCATAACCACTCAGCCATCTTGTGGAGCCAGCATAGCCCCAGCATTCACTACTTAACTTGCTTACATTGCACCCTCCCCTCTCCAGCTGGGTTGCCTCAGTACTGGTACTGAGTCCTCTTTCCCATAAGACATGTACAAACCTTGCCAACACTGCATCTTCTGACCTCGTGCAGAGGAAGTACACCTTGTTAGAACTGCACTCCCAGCCACCAGTGTGCTTTGCAGAGTGGCCCTGGGTTTCCTGGTCTCTGTAGGAGCTGTGCATCCCCATTGGCAGAGGAATGCTGCATATTCCTTGTGGCACTGTGTGCATACCTATGTGTGCTTTGCAGAGTTGCCCAGGTCAGCTAGGTCTGAGTGGCTGCTGTGCATCCCCTGCAGAAGAGGACCAGCACAACATTTTTAAAAGTACATGCCCCACCCACTAATTTCAAGAGCAAGAGACACACCTGGCTTTCCTAACACACAGAAACAGACACAGAAAGTCAGGCAAAATGAGACAGAAGAATATGTGCCAAATGAAAAACTGGACAAAAATCACAGCAAAAGACTCAAGGGAAACAGAGATAATATGCCTGAAAGGGAATTTAAAGTAATGATCATAAAGATACTCGCTGGACTTGAGAAAAAAGTGGAGGACATTGATGAAACCCTTAACACAGACATAAAAAAGAACTAATCATGGATGAGGAACATAATAATTGAAATTAAAAATGGAATATGTAGCTGGCTATATGAAATCAGAGGAATGAATTAGTGACCTGGAAGACAAAGTAACGGAAAGTAAACTAAGCAAGTGAGAGAAAAAAAAGAATTAGGCAAAACAACAATAGATATAGGGAAATCAGTGACTCCATCAAGCATAATAACTTTCATATTATAGGGATCTTATAAGAAGAAAAGAGGGAAAAGGGGGGCAGAAAATTTATGTGAAAAATAAATTTCACATAATCTGAAAATTTTCATAATCTGGGGAAGGAAACGGATATCCAGAACCAGAAGGCACAGAAATTCCCCAACAGAATCAACCCAAGGAGGTCCACACCAAGACACATAGTAATTAAAATTATAAAAGTAGTGATAAAGGAAAAAATTTTAAAAGCAGCAAGACAAAAGAAGCCTGTTACATACAAAGGCAACTCCCTAAGGCTAGAAGCAGATTTTTCAGCATAAACTTTACAGGTCAGAAAGGACTGGCATAATATATTCAAAGTGCTGAAATGGAAACCTCTGCAGCCAAGAATACTCTATCCAGCAAGGTTATCATTCAGAATAAAAGGAGAGATAAAGAGTTCCTCAGACAAAAACTAAAGAAATTCATGACCACTAAACCTGCCCTATGAGAAATATTAAAGGGGACTCTTTGAGTGGAAAGGAAAGACCATAACTGGGAATATGGAAGGTAGGAAACACAAAAGCAGTAAAAATTATATATGTAAAAATCAGTCAAGGTATTCATAAAATAAGTCTCACCACATGCCTAAAATGTAGGGGGTGAGGAATACAGAATGGGTTCAAACTTAACCAACCCTCAACTTCATATAGACTGCATTTACAGAAGAGGTTATATACAAACCTAATGGTAACTACAATTCAATAAAGAGTAATAGATATACAAAGAATAAAGAGAAAAGAATCCAAGCATAATACTAAAAATTCCACTAAATCATGAAAGACAGCAAGAGAAAGATCAGAGAAAAACTACCACAAACCAAGTAACAATATGAAAATAAATATCTATCAATAATTACTTTGAATGTAAATGGACTAAGTGCTCCAATCAAAAGACATAAGGTGTCACAATGGATTAAAAAAAAAAAGTCATCTATATGCTGTCTAAACAAGACCCATTTCAGACCTAAAGAAACCACAGATTGAAAGTGAGGGGATGGACAAACATGTATCATGCAAGTGGATGTCAAAAGAAAGCCAGGGGAGCAAAACCTATATTGGACAAAATAAACTTTAAAACAATGACTGTCACAAGAGACAAAGAAGGGCATTATATTACTGATAAAGGGGACAGTCTATCAACAAGATATAGCAATTGTGAATATTTATATGCCCAACATGGAAGCACTCAAATACATAAAACATTTAGTAATGAACATAATGGAACTAATTGATAGTAATACAATAGTAGTCAGGAACATTATCACCCCACTTGCATCAATGGATAGATCATCCAAACAGAAAATAAACAAGCAAACCATGGCTTTGAATGACACACTGGGCCAGATAGATTTAACAGATATATTAAGAACATTCCAACCTAAAAGAATAGAATACACATTCTTTTTAAGTGCACAAAGAACATTCTTCAGAATAGATCACATTTTGTCACAATCAAATCTCAGCATATTCAAAAAGATTGAAGTCATACCATGCATCTTTTCTTACTACAATGCTATGAAACCAGAAATCAACCACAAGGAAAAATCTGTAAAGAGCACAAATACATGACACTAAAAAATGAATGGGTCACCCACAAAATCAAAGAAAGTAAAAATTACATGGAAACAAATATAGGAAAACACAATGATCCAAAATCTTTGGATGCAGCAAAAATGAGTCTAAGAAATTTATAGTAATATAGGCCTACCTCAAGAAGCAAAAAATGTTAAAATAAACAACCAACCTTACACCTAAAGGATCTACAAAAAGAATAAACAAAACTGAAAGTCAGCAGAAGGAAGGAACTAATAAATATTAGAGCAGAAATAAATAATATATGAAAACATAGAACAGCTCAATGGAACAAGGAGCTAGTTCTTTGAAAAGATCAACAAAATTGATAAACCTCCAGCCAGACTCAACAAGAGAGAGACGGGGAGAGAGAAAGAACCCAAATAAGCAAAATCAAAAATTAAAGAAGGCAGAGAAATAACAATTGACACCACAGAAATATGAATAATTGTAAGAGAATATTATGAAAAATTATATTCCAACAATATAATTGAACTATCTAGAAGAAAAGGATACATTCCTAGAAATATGTTCTTACCAAAACTGAACCAAGAAGAAATAGAAAATTTGAACAGACCAGTTACTAGCAATGTAATTGAATCAGTAATCAAAAAACTCCCAACAAACAAAAGTCCAGGACCAGATGGCTTCCCAGGAAAATTCTACCAAACAACCAAACATTTAAAGAAGAGTTAACACCTATTCTTCTCAAATTTTTCCAAAAAATAGGAGAGGAAAACTTTCAAATTCATTCTATGAAGATAGCATTACCCTGATATCAAAACCAGATAAGGATACTACAAAGAGAGAGAGAGAGAGAGAGAGAGAGAGAGAGAAATACCAGCCAATATCTCTGATGAACATACAGGTAATAATCCTCTGCAGAATGTTAGCAAACCGAATCTAACACTACATTAAAAATCATTCACCATGATCAAGTCGGATTTATTTCTTGGATGCAAGGGTGGTTCAATACTTGCAAATCAATCAATGTAATGCATCACATCAATGAAGGATAGGATATAGTTATTTCAATAGATGCAGAAAAAGCATCTGACAAAGTACAATATCAATTCATGATTAAAACTCTCAAGAAGTAGGACTAGAGGGAACATACATCAGCAGAATACTGGCCATTTATGGAAAACCCCCAGTGAACATCATCCTTAATGGGGAAAAACTGAGAGGCTGGGAACAAGACAATCATGTCCACTCTCACCACTTTTATTCAACATAGTACTGAAAGTCCTAGCCACAGCAATCCAACAACAAAAAGAAATAAAAGGTATCCGAATCAGTAAGGAAGACATGAAACTTTAACTATTTGCAGATAACATGATACTATACATAGAAAATCCCAAGAATTCCACCAAAAAACTACTGGAAGTAATAAATGAATTCAGTAAAGTCACAGAATACAAAATCAATGTACAGAAGTCTATGGCATTTCTATGCACCAATAATGAAGCAGTAGAAAAATAAGAAAACAATCCCATTTACAATTTCACCAAAAATAATAAGATACCTAGAAATAAACTTAGCCAAAGAGGTGAAAGTCCTGTACTCTGAAAACTGAAAACACTGATGAAATAAATTGAAGACACCAAGAAATGGAAAGACGCTCTATGGTCATGGATTGGAAGAACAAATATTGATAAAATGTCTATACTATCCAAAGCAGTCTACACATTTAATGCAGTCCCTATGAAAATACTAAAAGCATTTTTCACAGAAGTAGAACAACCCTAAAATTTGTATGGAACCACAAATGACTCAAATAGCCAAACCAATCTTGAAAAAGAACAAAGCTGGAGGCATCACAATTCCAGACTTCAAGTTATATTACAAAGTTGAGCAATCAAAACAATATGGTACTGGCACAAAAATAGACACATTGATCAGTGGAACAGAACAGAAAATCCTGAATTAAATCCACAATTATATGATCAATTAATCTTCAGCAAAGGAGGAAAGGTTTTTCAATGGGAAAAAGACAGTTTCTTCAACAAGAGATGTGGAGAAAACTGGATAGCAACACGCAAAAAAAAAAAAAAAAAAAAAAAAAAAAAACCAAAAACAAAAAAACAACAACCAGGACCAGTTTTTGTACCATACACAAAAATAAATTCAAAATGGATTAAAGACCTAAATGTGAGACCTGAAATCATAAAAATCCTAGAAAAAGCACAGGCAGTAATTTCTCTGAGATTAGCTGTAACAACATCTTTCTAGATATGTCTCCTGAGACATGGGAAACAAAAGCAAAAGTAAACTATTGGGACTACCTCAAAATAAAAAGCTTCTGCAGTACAAAGGGAACAACCAACAAAACTGAAAAACTTCTTATGGAATGGGAGAAGATATTTGCAAATGACGTATCTGATAAGGAGTTAGTATCTAAAATATCTAAAGAACTTATACAGTTAAACACCCCCCCCAAATAATCCAATTAAAAAATAGGAGAAGACACAGACATTTCTCCAAAGAAGACATACAGATGGCCAACAGACACATGAAAAGATGCTCACTATCACTCATCAAGGAAATGCACATCAAAACTACAATGAATTAGGGTTTCTTTTTTTGTATTATTTGGGTAAATATCTAGTTGGGTCATTGCCGGATCATATGGTAGTTCTATTTTTAACTTTTTGTGGACCCTCCATACTGTTTTCCAGAGTGGCTGCATCAGTTAGTATTTCCACCAACAGTGTAGAAGCATTCCCCTTTCTCCACATCCTCACCAACACCTGTTGTTTCTTGTATTGTTGATTTTAGCCATTCTGACAGGTGTGGGGTTTTTGTTGCAGCATTACCAAGAATAGCCAAACTATGGAAACGACCAAATGCCCATTGACTGATGAATGGATAAAAAAGAGGTAGTATATATATATATATAGAATATCACTTAGCTATGAAAAGCATGAAATCTTGCCATTTGCGGTGACATGGGTGGAGTGTTATGCTAAGTTAAATCGGTCAGTCAGAAAAAGACAAAAACAGATTTCACTAAATGTGGAATTTAAGAAAAAAACAAAAGAACATAGGAGTAAAAAAGAGAGAAGCAAACCAAGAAACAGACTCTTATCTATAAAGAACAAAGTGACATTTATAAGAAGGAAGGGGGGAGGATTAAATAGGTGATGGGAATTAAATACACTTGTGATGAACACCGGGTGTTGTAAGAAAGTGTTGTGGTAGTGTGCACCTGAAACTAACATTATACTATATGTCAACTAAATGAAATTTAAATTAAAAATTATAAGAAAACTACAATGAGGTATCACCTCACTCCTGTCAGAATGGCTAAAATCAAAAACACAAAAAACATGTGTTGGCAAGGATGTGGAGAAAAAGGAACCCTGGTGCACTGGCTAGAGCCCACCATAGGCTCTGCACCATTAAAAAGTACATTTATCATGATGATCAGTGAGTGACATACAGAATTGTTGAATCACTATATTGTACACCTAAAATTAATATAACACTGTGTTTTAACTATACTGGAATTAAAATTAATTTTTTTTAAATTAAAAAATAAAGAATTTTTTTAATTAAAAAAGAATTACAAAGATATTCATCTTGATGAGTTTAAACAGGCAGCACATTTATTAAGTTTCTTCATTTATCAAATAAAACCATTACAAAATATTTAACATGTATGCCAGGAAAAGTAATTTAATTTGGAAAAATATGACAGAATTTTTTTTCTTTTTGCAAGAGCAATGGTGCAAGAAATAGATTTTCAAATTTAATGAAGTACTCAACCTCTATTTACACTTCTGTAGAATGGAACTCATAGTTAGCTTGCAAAGATTACAGTAAGAGCTAGAGATAACATAGGTAAAACTCCTCCCTATTACAAGACTCAATGCATAGTAGCTACTCAAATAAGTGACAGCTAAAAGCAAATGGTAGTACTTACTGAATGCATATTGGTAACTGGTCTATAATAATTGAAGTAGATCACTTGTAAGATAAAATTTGACTTCATCTGATTAGGTAAAATTAACATCCTACCATTTAAATAAAATTTTGCTTTTTAAAAGCATTTAGAGTGATATATGTACTCTTTAGTTGTTATAGTAACTCTGACACCAAAAAATAGAATTTCCCATTGCATTGACACCCATGGCCATTTACTATGTTTTCTCTTTATTCATTAAATAGCTAAATGTAAAATTAGAAAAATACCAACTATCAAAATCATATATCTATAAAAACCTCCATATTTTATATTTTTATAGACAAATATAAGTTTTCATTTAAAACTTTCATTTAAATTAACTTTCATTTAAATTAATATTAAACTTTTATTTAAAAAGTTTTTCATTCTCATTTATAAATCTGAATATGGAGACATATTTAATTTAAAAACTGAAAACATAGTGTTAAACAATAATGAATGAAATAATATTTTTAATGTTAAAGGAACATTTTCATGACCAAATAATCCAATAAAACTTCCTGGTTTCTGCATTCTATTTCAAATGTGGCTGATTAAATAAAAATAAGTACGTTTAAGTTTCAAATAATATCTAGCCCCTTATCAGCTGGAACTTAAAAGCAAGAAATCTGTTCAACTTTTATTTTTGTGTCTCCAAAAGCCTATCAAAATTCCTTATAGTCTCCAGGCACTTATTTTATTTATTAAATAAGTATACTTGCATATTTCCAATATCATATTAAATTTTATTCCTAGTAGCGAAACCACTGCATGATACTAGTCTGAAATACTTTGTTAGTAACAATTAGATTATATTCTCTTTCAGTTTAATGTTAAGTGCATCAAATTTCATGTGAAAATTCTTAATATTTGTATAATAAGTATCAAACTTTTTACTTTCCCAATGTGAATAGTCAAAATAGTGCATTATCAATTTTACTAGATACCAGTTGAGTGTAAATTTTGTCATCACGAACTAGTTGGATTCAATTTAATTATCTGAGAATCACTCCTTGCTTCATTAATATGTACATACAGTCATGAATATTGTCTACATATGCCAAACCATCCATATTAATATCTCACCTTATGCCATGTACACTGTTGAACAAACTGAAATGATTATAAATTTAAAGTGACTGGCAAAGAAGAATGTACTGATTATTTTTATGCACCTTGTATATAACTTTATATAATTGTATTGAGGTTTTTGGTGCTCTAATTCATCAATAAAGAGATATATAAACATGAGTTATTCTTTATTATCACAGAGAATAGAATAATAAAAATTAGTTGTAGTTATTCTTAAAGAAAACATGTGTGAAGGTGATTCATTTCAAACCACCAGCCAATTTAATGGAAGACACTTGTCAAATATCCATTTTCTCATGTGAATCACAAAATATTTCCTTCAAAATCCACCTCTAGTTCAAATACAGAGATTAGACTGAAAATAAATATATGATGATGGTTTTAGGTGCCCATTATCACCTAATTTTTATAGCTTTGCATTTGTCACCCCAACGGTTGCTTGGGAACCAGTGCCAGACATGCATAGATGGAGAGAGTCTCATTTTCTCTGCAAAAGCCTCAGGTGAACTTCCAATGTAATTTGAAATATTGGCTTCTCCACTCGGAAATGAGGAGCTAAATGTGTGAAACTGGACACAAGAAGTATACAGAAGTTAAATATCCTTAAAAGTCTGATGTATGTCTTAGTCCCCTACTATTTATTCAAAATAAGGTAGTTAGAGTGGAACAAAATAGGGTTTGAGTCATGAGAGAGGGAAATGATCATTCCCTGCATCTCTTGCCAAATATTACACTAACAAGGAACAGAGTGGATAACTGAATATTTCATCAATTTCAACATAACAAAATATAAAAAATTTATGTGCAAAGAAGTCTGCTAAATATTTCAGGTGGATTCTAAAGCATTAGATTGAAAATAAGTGTGTGATGTTTTTATGAGTCTACCATCAGGTAATTTTTACAGCTATGCATTTGTCACCAGCCAGTGCCAGAACTGTTAGGCATATCCAGATGGAGAGTCTCACCCTCTTGACAGAAAATCTCATATGAATTTCCAAAGCACATCCAAAGTATATATTTCTTGAAATATATTAATCTTTGCTTTTTTTTTCTTTTTAGCATCTGACCTATTTCCTGGTCAGTTGGAAACAGCCATGTTGATCCAAGAATTAGGATTATTACAGCAGAAATGCTTAAAGAAAGTCAATGTTGAGCTTCTGATTTCCACAATTATTCTTTGAAAGCCAGAGCAAGTGTGGAGAATTGGGTTTTCCCACCCTAGAGAATGAGGTCTTCTAAATCTCAAAAGTATCCTTAAGAGGTAGACTCAAACAGGGAGTTACTAGAAATAAATGAAGATAACTCAAATGAAGGCCCATGGGAAGCCTCTGACAGATAGGAAGAGGAAGTGAGAGGCTTCTGTGATTCAGAAGGAAGAGGTAGGTCAGGGAGGTCAGATGACAGTGTCTTACTTTTAAAGAAGGTGGGATAGGCAACAGAACATCCAGGCAAGTAAAAGTCCAAGAAAATTGTGAATTTTGTGTATGAGTGTAAAGTACAAGCATCTCAGAGAGGCCTGGATTCAGCATGGTGCCAGCTGGGTGGGAGCTGAGCAGGTAGTAGTGAGCTATGACTCTCCTGAAGGGGCAAGGCAACTGCATACAGAGGCCAGATGGGGAAATCAGCTGGGCCTTAGAAGGATATGTGGAACTAGCAAGAAATGGAAGGTATCAAGTTAGACAAGTCACAGCACCCTACAGTACTGGGAAGAGAGAGCAGATGAATCTATGAGCCACAGACTTAAATATGAGGTGATAGCAGTGGGCTCTATAACCAGGAATGACAAGGGAGTAGTGAGGCCAGTGAGGACCAAGAGGAAAAAAAAACCTTCCCACAACCACTGTTTTCATATAGTAAGCTTCTTCTTTCTAGTTGCTGTTGGTTAGTGGAAGTAAAAAGAAAGAATAGCCCTTGGTGGAAATTGAATGAGGTAATCTATATAAGGCTCTTTTAAACTAAGAGATGGATATATTCTTAACTGCCACATTTGCTCCACATGTGTGTACTCACTAGTCTGCCTTCCTTGATTCCCCACACTTGGTGAAGAAATCATGAAGAAATTTTCATAAAGAAGAGGTCAGAACCCTTGCAGAGAATTAAGCGTTTTTTGCAGGTGCCAGTTTATAATTATACTGAATAATGGCATCTGAAGAAGGATCCATACAAATGATGTGTCTTTTATTTTAATACAGCTCAGTTTCCCTTCCCTGTTTGCTGATTCTTGAATTATCTTAGTCTTACCTTTGTGAACAGACCAGGTGATCTTGAAGTTCAATAGACATGTGAAGGTAGGTATATTGGTAGAGGAATGGAGATGTTTGGATGGATAGAATTCTGGAAATTGGTAAACTAAAGTTCTTAATTTTCATTGCCTTTCTTGATGAAAAATTTGAAATTTCAACACAGCAAAATAAATAGACATCTGACCTTGTATTTGACAATTTATACGGTGTATTTCACCTACTTTCCCAAACGTGTCAATGTTTCTAAGTTATGTTTCTTTAAAACCACTGGAAAATTAGGGAAGAGGTCATGATCATCATCTCCAACTTTTCATGTTTATGACCACCATTTTTCACCAAAATATTGCAACTTCCTCAAAAATGTTCTCTCTCCCTCCAAGCTAATTAGCTATCTCCAACTATATTCTCCATATTGCAGTGAGTTTTCTTATATGCCAATCTGAATTGCGCTGCTCTCCTGCTTACATCAGAATCAAAACTACACAACCTAATACCATGCACAAGACCACTGATAATCTGAACCTTGTTTTCTTCTTCAGCCTCATCATCAGCCCCACCTCATACTTTCTCTCACCATCAGGTCTGTGCGTATGCTGTTATGTCCTATTTGGAATACTTTTCTTTTCCTGCCTGTGGCATATTCCGTCAGCATGCTCAGCTAATTCCCAAGCCACTTTTAAATCATGGCTTTTATATTTTATCCCAAATGCCTTTGCCCACTCTTAAATCAAACTAGGTGCCACTCATAGATCCTCCAATAGCTCCCTGTACCTCCTCCATCATTGCACTTACCATACAATATTATAACTATCTATTTATTAGTCTCCATCCAACTGTGAACTGTGAAGAAGGTAGGAACTGTGTTTAATGTATTCACTGGTTATCTCCACAGTCTGGCAGAGTTGCATACACATAGTAAATGCTTCATAACTAGTTATTGAAGAATAAAATGATGCCTAAAGCAAGACTCTTCAGCACTGCAAACAAAATCCATTTTTGGTCTTGTGTTTCAGGGCTTACTTTTCTTCTATTTACATAACTTAAAGTTGGATGCTTTATGTTGATATAAACTATTAACAGGAAATTTGTAGTTTCAAGTTGAAAAGAATAAATTGGACCTAGGCTTTTCCATTTCTTTCTCTCTTTCTTTCTTCATTTTCACCCCATCCCCACTCCCCACTGCTTTCTTTTTAAGCATTTAGACACCCAATTATATTGAGAGCCAAACAGCATTAGAGATCAGTATTTTTTTCTAAACTATGTAACCTCATTAAAAAATGAAGAACTTACAAAGCAAGCTTATGGGCATATTTATGTTTTATATACTTGGGATAACAAAGGATAATTTCTCTAACATTTAGCATTGTTATCCCTATAACATAATCGCCTATGGGATTGTACCATTAGCATGATTGCTTGCTGAATAAGGAAAAATATTTAAGATATTCTTTGGAGAAGTTCTCCTTTTCACTTTTGTAAGGCATATATTTACTACTTTCAAAGTAAGAAATTTTATATTTTTCTTCTGTTTCTTTCAAATTACAATGAAAAACTTTAAACAAAACTCTTCATTCTGATTTTTCTTGTGAATATGCACATATCAGAAAAGTTATAATGCACAGAATACTCAGGTAATAAGGATATACTTTATTGGTTAAAGTGACAAGTTTTAAAGCCTGACATGTGAAAATCTCTTTCTACTCTTAGTTATATCAAATATAGAGCTTACCAATTTAAGTAAATCTGAATAGTATCTTTACCCTATGGAGAACATACCTCTTGTGTTTGCTTAATGTTGTAGAGCTGCATATATTCTATTTTGACAAGAATATGTTATGTTTGTAATAAGTTTCCATAAACTTTTTGGTCTTGCTTTTGAATTTTGAAGTCCCAGAAGATTTACTTTTGTATAATATATTATGACCTGATATCTTCAGTTCCTAACCTATTTTAGGAAAACTATAATAGATATATCCATTGATTATTTAGCCATTATAAATTTTTTTTTTTTTATTTACCAAGTTAAAACTGCCTCAAATCAGTGTGGACATAATTGTCATCCTGCTCAGCAGCTCAAATTGAGGTCTTTGAATAATAAAACATGAAGAAAACAAAGCAACCTATTTCTTAATTGGAATACAGTTTGCTGGAAAGGAACTTTAAAAATATAAGCTTTTCTAGGGGGTGGACCATAAAAGGTATCTTTAGTGGCAAAATTTTTAAAACCACTGCTTTCTATAAATTATGACAACAACAAAACCCTTAATAGTTAAGTAAATATCATAGAAAAAGAGATGTTAAGTTTTATATATGATTGACTAAAGAAAAACATTTTTAAGTGGACTTCACTTAATTTCTGTTTTCCAAATTGGATGCATCAGGATTTGATGTATTAAGAGAAATTTCAAAAGATTATAAAACAGGACTTGACAACTATTTACAATACCATTTAAATATTTTGCTCATATATATCTAAATATTGACCATGATGCTGATGTCACACTGCAAAATACCATGCATCTTCTTTAAAGCAATATATGGGGTATGGTTTTTTCAAACTCCTTAAATACTAAAATGGAATGGGATATGCTTTCTTAGCAGCTTAATTCAGATTTCTCTGAAAGTGCTTTGTCAGTTAAAGCTTTCAACTAGCTTAAAAGTAATGCTTTCCCTATTTCTCCATGAGTGGGAAGAGAGCAAACAAATGCCTGTTTCACAGTAAGGTCAGCATGACATAAAAGCAACAAAAGCCAGTAAATTGAATATGAGCTTGACATTCTGGGACTAGTCCAGCAGTTCTGCAACAGTCTTCCAACTACACAGCTGCATAAAGCTGTAAGACAAGCCTGGGCGCAGCCTCCAGGCATATGCCCAGAGCTCTGCCTTGAAATGTGATCAACTTCAAGGAGAATGGATTTGTATTTTTCTTTGGCTACAGGATATTTAGATAAAGTATACGTCATTGCTATCATGAACTGCTTTTTTACTTACTACCGAAACTTCCAAATTCTTAAATTTTCTCCAATGACTAGGAGGACAAATTTTTAAGGCCACATTGTTTCAGGCTTAACTCTGGAAGTAGAGATTCTATTATCCTCAGATACATGATGGTCTGTAGGAACATTTTCCTGAGCTTAAATAGGGACATGATCCAACTTGAATGCAATTGCCTAAAGCCCAATTCATATTATGAATTCATGTTATGGATGTAGACCTATCCAGGCTGGATTTATACTGGTATATTAAATAGATGGCAGATTTGAAGTAGAGACAGAAACTGTCCTTTTCACCAAAACTTGAGTAAGGAAAATACAGTGAAAATACAGAGACTGAGTGATATTCTTTTCATTAAAATCATTACATGACTTCGTCTAGTGAGAATAAACAATTTAGAACTTGGCAAACTCCTGCTAGATTATCTGGCTATGTATTTCCTATAAAATTTAAGAGTTGTGGAAATTCCCCACATCTAATGGCTATTTAAAAGGCATACTTTGGGAAAAAGAAAGTTATGCCCTTCCTTGCGTTGTCTGCTTGTCTATTTATCAGTGGAGACATGGTTGTTGAAGTCTTTAATACAAAAATGAATTCTCTTTTACCTAAAATTTTTTTTCAAATTTTAAGTACTTATCCTCAAGGTCCTGTAGATTATATAGATATTTAAAAGGATATATATTCTTCCTAAAATCTGGTGTTTTAAGGACTAAATGTAGATTATAGAAATTGCTTAGATATTCAGAACAAAACCTCTAGAAATCTTATAGCCATCTCACCCAAAGGAATGCAAGATATTGGACCAAGGCAGACAAGAAGATCTCTTCTGGGCAATTTGTATCTAACCTTCTTAAGGATAGGAATGTTATTTTTTGGGTTAATAATTTCATCATGATTTCTAGACCCCATCTTCCCTTTTGTGAAATTATTACAATAAAAATAATCTGAGCATATAATATATCACATAGATATTTGGAGGGTCTGTGTTCTAGTCAAGATCTCAATATTTTAGAGATAACTTTAAAAATGCCAAAATGAGTACCATTGTTCTTAATACTATAATGAAAGGGTGATAGATTCTTTAAATTTCTAATCATATAGGCCTCAAACTCAAAAGACTTTTTCTTTTTGGGTGAAGAAACTGAATACTTCTGGCTCTAATTTCAAATCAAATCCATCAAATATTTGTGTGTACATGGAGATAGCAATGAAGCAACTGCATTTCCTAGATTCCTTGTTTTCACTATAGACTATGCCAGATTAATTTGACAAAAGTATATCCAGAACCACAGCTTAATGAAAGCATAATGATAGCAATTACTATTTTTGAACAACTGTATACTTTTTGTTTTCATTTCTATTAGTTGCAAAACAATTCAGCAAAGTCAGGTTTAATGAGAGAGGTTAAATGACTTGCTCAAGCTCATTCATTTAGTAAATGACAGAGAAGAGGGATAGGCCTGGGTCAGCTCTTCCACGGTACTCATTATGAAATATATCACTGTAATGGATAATTTAGAAGTTACAGGTTGATATGCCATGGATACCTGAAAGCTACTGTTTTAGCAGAAAACATCATATTTGCATATAATTTATGTAATATTTTAATGTTAAATGTAAAAAATTGGTGCATTGCCTAATTAAAAAGTGCAATGTTTTTAATAAAAATAAAAAATTAGCTACATAACTGATATTGGAGGTATAATTGATTCAGACTCAAATGGTTTCTCACAGCTTTTTAAGGGAAATATTTTTAACTCAATAATCTTTTTCAGCAACCTTAAAGTATTTTCTGATATATAACCTGTCTTATTATGATTAATTTCATTTTAGGGCTAGTAGAAAGAAGATGACCTGCAAAATGAAGATAAAGGTTATGATGACTGCATAGGAATGGAGACATTAGTATGCAGGAATTTGTAAAGGAAGATTTAGAAACTAGATATCTTCCATTTGGTGATGTTACGTTCTTTTCAAAAGGTTTATTTTTAAAGTTTAGCCTGAAATTTTAAATCCAGTATTTTGACATCTACATTGCAAATCAAGATCAACATCAAGAACATCAAACATTATTAGGCGGTTCCAAAACAACAATAACCACAACAACAAAACCCAACACTTTTGGCCACCACATTTTCCTCCCATAGTTGAACAAAATTTTAAAAATTTAAATTATGTTAGAAATTAAATATGTGTAGGTAGAAAAGGATTTGTGTCATCCAAATATTGTTTTAAAGTAACAAGAATCAGATAAAAGGACCACATCATCAACTGTTCTCTGAGTCTATTACTTGAATGTGAAAGGCTAATGACATTTATTTTTCTTTTTTTGGGTACCTCTACAATCTTTTACTTACGTTATGTAATCCATTCTGAGAGGTACTATTCTCAGTGATAGATTGCCTTTACTGTGTCTGAGAAAATTTTTAAATGTATTTATTGGGATGACATTTGTGGGGAAAAAATATATTGAAACCTTTTTCAACAAATGTACATACAGATTTAATGCAAATGAATTACTGACACAAATTAAGGGGTTATTTGATATTTATTTTAGGTTTTATTTTTTAAATTTTATTTATTTTTTGAGGGGGGGAAGAGAAAATGTGAGTGGTGGAGGGGCAAAAGGAAAGAGAGAGAATCTTAAACGGACTCCACACCTGATGCAGCATGGCCTAGGCTGAAATCAAGAGTTTGATGCTTGACTGAACCAGGCAGGTGCCCCTGATATGTATTTTAAAGTTAATATCTTTATGCTGCATTATTTGTCTCAGTGAAGTTATACATAAATAATGCTTTGCATTTATCAAATCCAAACTGTATTTTCATCTGTATACTTAACAAGTATTTGAATGCCTACTATTACTAGGCACTGTGATTTATACCTACTACTGGACTATAACTTTGTTGAGTTATAGTCTTCCTTCAGCTTTAAATTCCCATAATGATTTTTAGCACATTTTCTTCTGTTAATAACAGGTACTCAATATTTGTTGACTGAAATCAGAAATAAGAAAAAATTGTATTGAGTTAGGACTATATATTGAGTTTGCATTTGTATAATCTTTCTTAGGAAGGGAAATAATACTCCATTCAGTTTTGAAAGTTAGAGCAGAGAGGATAAAGTGCTCTTTTTTTTTTTCCAAAATGCAACTTTTTATTTCTGAATTATACAATTACAGCTATTTTCCACCATGTACATATTCTATATATCTTTAGTTTTCAGATAAGAAGTAAAATATTTTAATATTAAAATTATATAAGAAATGAAAAAGTCTCTAACAACTTTCTGTTTAAAAACAATCTCTTAGAAGCAAATTAGAATATACACTGTCAGAGGCTCGACTTTCAAGTTCATAATGATGGAAATCATCTAAAAGAACTGGTCCTTGGAAATTACTTCAATTCTTCCATTGATAAGAACATATCAACCACCTCAATCTCAGACAATAACACCATTACTTTTCAGAAGCCACTCTATCTCATGAAAAAATCCGATCTCTCTTCATTACTCACACCTGAACAAGATATCTATTCAATCCATTTTTCAGACCACGAAAAACAAGACTTCCATAGTTCACTCTAAATCTCAAAAAATCCCAAGGAATTACATCAAATAAATGAGGTCCAAAATTGAAACTTTTCAGGGAGTAGTAAGAGCCATTTTGCCTTGAAGGTGCCTCTGCTTTTAGAACTAAATGATATAAACTTCCATAAAACTCTTTGTTACTGGAGATTTATGACAGTGTTCTTAATAAATATAAAATATACTTATATTCTCCTATGGTATAGTCTGTATGAGGAGATATCTCCCAAAGTAGGAAGAAGTAGAAAACTTAAGAGATGAAGAGAAATGAAGAAATGCAGATAAGGGGTATGGGAAGAGAAAGTCATAAAGTCATGAATATGGACATGCAATGATAGAACAAAAGAATGATATAGATCCATGGTGATACCAAAAATCAGAACATGCCATGCAACTTCCAGTCAAGAGACACTATTGCCCTATCCCAAACTGGCTCCCAGTCTTGTAGTACAGTCAGAATTGTAGAACACACTATTGTAATTCAGATGTGCACAAAATACCTGGTAAACCTTAGGAGGAAACAAATCACTATCTGGAAGATGCAGGGAAGAACATTACAAAAATAATCCTTTGCTGGGTCTTGAAGACTGAGATATGAATGTGACTAGTATCAAAGGGGGAAAATTCAGACAGAAAAATTGGTGGTAAAAAGATTTGTGTGGCTAGAACATAAGATAAATGTAAGATAGTGGAGGATGCAGAAAGTAAAGTAATAGAAATTGATGCTTGAACATCATTTCAGAATAACTACTGTGTCACTGCATTAATAAGAGTAAAGCAATTAAAATAAAATCACTGAGGATGGGGCCCAGGGAAAGGTATTTTGAAAAAGCTCGCTTTGAGACTGTAACATGCAGGTATAGTTGATAATCACTGTAATGGGTGACTGGCAGTCAATGAACACTAAAGTGAGGAAATGATAAGATTGGATCCTTTTTAGGAAGTTAACTTTAGACTGAAGATGGCAAGAGAATGAATCTGTGTTAAAGATTCTGAAAAACTGAATAGCAATAGTCTATGGTTATACATATATATTCACAGAAAAAGACATGTAGTTAGACTTACTAAGAAAGAGACTATTTTTATATTACTGCTAAAACTATTTGGAACACTTGGTTTAAACTCTTACTGAATATTACAACCAAATATCATAAAACTTGTATATTATTGACTATATTTGTCACATAGATCTAATGAACCCAAGTCAAGAGTCTTCGTTGGAGTTTATTTTAATCCCTACTTCAAATGCCTTCTGTGAATTCACTATTTATAGATACGCCATAGCTAATTCTTTTTATGAATGGAGAATTAGCTGGTAGAAAACAGCTTTGAAAACACTGTGATGCCAATTATTTTATCAGATGAAACCACTTTATCTTGTGTTGGGGATCACATTAGTATTCATTAAGAGATGTTACTGTCCCTTGGTAAACTGCAAAGATTTATCAGCTGAAGGGAATGGGTAGTCCAAAATGTATTAAGAAATCAGAGTAGTCAGTAAGTGTTTTCTATATTGTTTTCAAAGTTACTTTTTCTAATTAATAACCATTAATTTGCATATGGTGGTATATCTTATTTGTAAGATAATGTCCAATTTTTAAAAATTTAGAAAAAAGAATTTGGCCTACTAGTTACTATGAGCTGTTAAAAACATTATAGATAGATAATAGAAATAAAAAATAAAACAATTATTTTTCATTAAATTTTATCAGTGGTATGAACTTAGTTCTTCCTGTTATCTTTTATATATCTATCTTTGTTTATATATACAGATATATAGACAGATCTTTAAAAAAAATGATGGATCTCCAGTGACTCATAACAGAAAAGAACTCTTGTCCATATTCTAATCCAATAGTTTCAGTTCATATAATAGTGTGAATTGTGTGTTTCCTATTGTAATTGGTTGTATTAATTTAAGCCAGTATCTACTATTTCTTGAAATACCTCTCTTAGATTTGGATCAGATGCACTCAAAATTTTTCAACCTATGATTTATCATTGACTCTCTGAATGAAGAAAGAGAATATTTCTTTTTTTCTCTTCCCTTCCTCCCTCCCCTTCCTTTCTTTTTTGATTAAGAAGTGAATAAGAAGCTCTGACCAAAAGGAACATTTTGAAGGAAATATATTATACCAGTGGTAAAGGTGAGGAAATTGAAAACCAGTAAGATTAAGTGACTTTCTACCTGCCCTAGACCGAAAGGAATAGCATTAGGCCACAGACTCTTCTGACTTCCTATTTTGATTCACAATACCCTTTTAAAGGACAAGTCCCAAAAAAGGTTAGTAAAAAAACTATAAAACACCTAATACTGTTGTCATAATGATATGGCTTTCCTTAATAACTTCCTTAGAGTCTGTGTTTCCAATCTGGGAAACAATCAGACTCTTTATATATAAGCTGTTTTTCCTAATGTCAAACCCTCAATCTATTTCAGGGATTTTAAACTCTTTTTCTCTATTTTTTTTTTTGCATTAAAAACCCTTTGGAAAATCTGATGAAGGTTATGAATTTCCTCCTCACAAAAATGTATATATATGTTCATGTAGACAAAATTTTGCATACTTTTTAAAGGCTCATTTTTGTAAATATAACCAAGGAGACAAAGGGAGCTACCTAGAAGGAACATATATAATAACTTTTTATTTTTACATGTAAGATTTTTTTCCTTTAAAGATTTGTTAGATGCAAAAGTTAAAAATCTTCACCTAAGTGGTATGAAATAGTATGGATAAGATTAAGTTTACGTTAGCAATCAATTTTAGTACTTTTTCAATCTTGTAAACTCTTAAAGAATATATGGCTACACAAAAACACTTTAAAAACTCTGATTATGCTTTATAAAGAAAAATAATTAAAACCTCACAATATTCTCTGCAATTTACACAATACGTTATAAATGCAAGGCTTTGAGAAGAACATTGTAAAAACCCAAGACCTCACAATCCTAACCAAAAGAAAAATAGACATACCACAAAATTTAATTTTTAAAGATAAAAATGGCATTCACTTTTTATGAAAGAGCAGAGGTTTCACCATCCCTGCCAAGATCTTGGGTAACTGTGCAGCAATAACTTCAGACATCATTTCTGGAAATTCAACACTCAGTGCTCGGGACTGGATAAATGTATTCAGGCAGTACAGATGAAGCTGTTTGACAAGCTGTTGGTTTCACAAATGGATAAGAAACATGTAAAAAATAATACATTCACATACCAATCAAACATGACAACTTATTTTTCTAACAATATAAATACGCATCAAGATGTTTTCTTACTAAAATAACTCCCATCATTCTCTAGAATAAGATGAAAATATTACATACAGTGGAACATTCTGATAGTACAGAAAGATTTAAAGAAATGAAAGTCATTCATAATCCCACAGAATAACCGATATGAACATTTTGATGTCTTTCAAATTCTTTTTTCTCTTTATACATGTATACAAACATAGACAGGTATATACACAATATACACAGTGCATATGTATTTCCAAAAATGCAATTATTTAATAAAGTCTATTTGTTAATAGACTGGCTTTTTCACATAACAATATAGTGACTCTACCTCTGTCAATACAAACAACCCAGAATAATTTATTTTAATCTAATTTTAATTTTTGGTAAAGTAATTAATGTAAATAATTTTAAAAGTCAAATAAAACCCAGCAGCACCAACAAAATCCAGCAGTTTCTTGATAGAATTCTTCCCATCCTTTTTCTAGTTCCCAAGATGCAATCACTTTTAACTTCTTTAACCCATGTTTCTAAATATTTATCTCTGTATTTCTAATAAATTTTGTTTTTCAAATTTTATGTCATTGATTTTTCTATTATGGAAAATGAGGTGTAGCTCCTTTATATGAGACAACCCACCCAGCTATGCACACTTTCTCTTCTCCTCATTCTCTGTATAGCTGTATCTCAGTTTTTAACTAAATCAATATCCAGCAATTATATTATAAATAATTTTATTGTTTGTTGCTGGATTGAATTTCATTTCTTATATGACTTATTTTTATTTTGCTAGAGCTAATAACCTTGTGTTACTGTTTTGCTTTGTTTCCTTTATATTTATCACAAAGTCATAGTCAAATTCTCTGACACAATGGTAAAAAACTCACCTCAGTATGTTCATACTGAGGTAATCCCTCAGTTCCATCTTTTCCCTCCAGTACTAGTATTCCAAAACCCTGTGTATTACTGCTCCAATCTAGGCCAATGATTGCTCGGCATGGTTAATATGCGAAAATATCCCTTTGCATTTCTCCTGTGTTGGCTCTTCTACTTCACTGGCTTACACCACTGTTTGTTGTTAAAGCTTCCTGTAGATGTCCTTGAGAAAGGTTATATTTGAGGTAAGCTGAGACCTTGCCTGTCTGAAAATACTTTTATGATGACATCGTATTTGTTTGATGGCTGGGGTGGGTATAAAATTCTTTGAAGATTTTCCTTTCCTTCAAAATTCTGAAGGCATTGCTCCATTGTTTTCTGGGTTCTACTATTGCGTTGAGAAGTACAACAACATTCTGAATCCTGATAATTTTTATGTGATTTGTTTCTTTTCTCATTGGTATATTTTAGGATATTCTCTTTATTTCTGGTATTCTAAAATTCTACATTAATGTGCCTTTGTTCAATTGTGCTGTGCTTTGTACACTGGGGCTTTACAGTCAGAAAATTAATACCATTCAGGTTCCACAACTTTTATTCTATGATTTTTTAATAAAATTTTCTCTCCTTGATTTTCTCTATTCTTTTATAAATTCATTTTAATTAAGAATGAACCCCCTTCAATTAATCCCCTAAATTTTCTATCTCTTCTAATTTTTCATATCTTTATCTTCTTTGTTATTTCTTCTGAGTTTTCCTTAAGTACATATGTTAGCCCTTCTGTTAAATTTTAAATTTCTGTTTTTCTATATTTAATCATTTAAAAGTACTTTCCTGCTAAATTTCCCTTTTCAAAGATTTTTTATTCTTGTTTCATGGATGCAATATCCTAAATATCTTAATTCTTTTTGAATCTCTTTTGTGTTCTCTGCTCTGGTGACTTTTCCCTCATTACTTTCTGTTTATTTACTTTCTGCCTTTCATTACAAAGGCTTTACCCATATAGCTAATAATTCTTGGCTTTCTGTCCATATTCAGGAATAAGGTCTCAAATTTGACCTGATGAGTAGACTGTCAAATTGTCCACTAGCACTGTTATTAACTTATAATTCCATCCAAAATGATATGAGAGTCTTATTTTCCACACCTATACCTTTGCTTTTCTTGTATATTTAAAATCTTTTCTAACATAAGGCAAAAATATTTTAGAACATATTAGGAAGGTGTCTAATTCCTATAAATCATTAAATTACTCTCAAATTATACAAATACTAGTAAAAGGATATTTGGGTGATCTATATTGAATACGAAAAAAGCACAATATAAATTCTGAGCAGTGTGATGCAAATACTGTTTTAAAATATAAGTACAGGGGCGCCTGGGTGGCTTAGTCGGTTAAGCGTCCGACTTCGGCTCAGGTCATGATCTCACGGTTTGTGGGTTCGAGCCCCGCGTCGGGCTCTGTGCTGACAGCTAGCTCAGAGTCTGGAGCCTGTCCTCAGATTCTGTGTCTCCCTCTGTCTCTGACCCTCCCCTGCTCATACTCTCTCGCTCTCTCTCGCTCTCTCAAAAATAAATAAAAAACATTAAAAAATTAAAAAAAAATAAAATATAAGTACAAATATGACCTCAAAGAAACCAAATAAAGTAAAATGTAGATTTAATATTTAAAATATTACAGAAATTCTGAAAATAATCATTGATATCCTAGAAAACAAAATACTTACATCATGCAAGTTATCAAGAAGTTTTGTAAGTTGGTAGAAACGCTGTGAGCTAGAGACAACTCCTTTTTGCCTCAGACCAATTGCCTTGATGAGCTCTCTAATGTAGCTTGATCTCATCTCTTCAAACTGGTTTTGACTTCTTAGCCCTTCCAAAGGAACTGTAAGAAGATAATTACAAGTGATAGTTATACACTTGTATGTATATGATGACAGCAGCAATTTATAACAAAAATTTCTCAGCTATATATATATATTTCTTTTGGTATGCAACTCAAAATATGAACATCTTAACATAGTGTTATTGATATTTTTAGGACATATACACATATTGTCTTGAAGAATATGATAAAAGTAACTATATAAATTAAAGGAATAAATTTTTATTTATCTCTTTTAATTTCTATTTTTAATTCAAGTAGTTTTGGTTTATATCTTTCTCTTTTTCTTTTTCTTAGTATACAACAATACTATATTAAAAATATTCTCATTTCCCCCTTCCCAACAATTGTAGCTCTTGTTTCTGCTTCATGATTCAGTGCATCATTAGGACATCCAGAACAGTATTAAAAAGTGGTAACATAGGCAAATATTCCTATTTTGTTGCTTATTTTAATGGGAATGCCTCTTATTTCTATTGTGATGTTAACTGGTAATTCAGATATTTACCACTGTAATCTTTAATTATGATAGCCAAATTTTAGGCATAACTCCCTTTTCTTATTGCTAGTTCCACTACACTGTCAATTTACTTACAGCTTTTTTTTAAATTAATATTTTAGTTCCTTCTGTTATCACTTATTTGAGATGCCCTGGTTGATTTCTTCAGCAAATTATCATCAGAACTCCCAATTCTCTTCCTTACTTTTTCTTTGGTTGTATTTATCTTACAAACATACCTTCAAACTTAAGTGAAGCAGCTGCCTTTTCCTGCAACTATATCTAGATTGTTGAAAGAAAAATCACATATCTCTTAGATTTATATAACTCTATGTTAACTGGAATTTAACTAAACACTTAAAAATAATTTTTCCTTTGGATTATTGAAGTACTATTTTTTTGTTGGGCACTCAAGAATGTAAACTAGTAACCCAGAGCCTTCACTCTATCCATGTAAGTATTTAGAACTGGCACTTGAACCAATTATTCTCTTTAAGAGAAAATCAGGCCTAATCCCAGGTTGCCTCACATCCTTTTAGTATCAACCACTAACAACAAGTTCTGGGGATATGATAATCTAATCATGCTCTGAGACATTTTAAAGATTTTTCTCCTCTCCTACTCACTTTCCTCCATTTCAGATCTATATTGAACCAGCTCTCATAAATATATCTATTTGCTTTGAGCTCCTTACCTTAATTCATTGTTTCCTTAATTATTACATCCAGTAATATATGATTGGAGAATTTTCTCTCAGATTCTTGTTGATTCCACAAGTGAGTATTAGGATTTCTTGCAAATATCTTAGCGGCAAATTGGGAAAGGGTAAGTCATGGGCAGTTAGCCAGGTGCCATTTTAGATAAGAACACTTTTTAAAAAAAAGACAACAAGGATCTTTATTTTGGACTTAGCTAACTCAAAAATAACATAATCATTGGAAAAATTTTAGGAAATATAGAAAATACATATAAAATTATAATTCACTAGATCCTACAATCCAATATTTTAGGATATTTCCTAACATTATATTAAGAACATTTGCTTATATCTCTCAAAATTCTTTAAAAATGAATGTTATAATTCTCACATATAATTTAACCTCAGAAAATTGTAGGAGTACAATTTATTTGTCTTATCATTTGATATTTGAGATATTTTACTAAACAATGCTTATAATAAATTTAATTTTTAATTTTTTAAAAGAATATATCCTTTGACATGGAATTATTACAGTAAAAGATATTAACTTTCTTATACTCATAATATACATTTTAAACTTCCTAGTATTTAATTATTTTGTGACTAGTATTGAGTATATTAATTTTAGGTAATCTTTGATTTTTAATAGAAAAATAAAATCTCATTTTCATTTCTTAAATTATTAGTAGGCTGAACAATATTCTTATGCATATTAGTAATTTTTTGAAACTTTTCTATTTTGTACTCATTTATCTATAGGGGCTTAAAATATATTTCAAATATTTTTGGAAGTTTGTTGCTTGATTTTTAAATATTTTAAATATTGTCAGAGTTTTGCAATCTTATTAGGGCCAAGAATAGTACCCAGGCAATCCAACATTTCTCATTGGCAAGAAGCAAACACCTTCAACTCTTTCAACTATTTTAACTTTTCCTTCCACAGATTTAAATAGTTTCACTGTACTGTTGATACCCTTTTTCTTTTTTTCCCCCCCAGGGAGTATAATCTTTATTGAGATATTATTCATATGCCATAAAATTCACCCTTTCAAAGAATACAATTCAGTGGTTTTAGTATATTCACAGAGTTGTGCAACCATTACCATTATCTGGTTCCAGAATATGTATCATTATTGTTTTTAAAATTTACATCCAACTTAGTTAACATATAATGTAATAATTATTTCAAGAATAGAATTTACTGATTCATCACTTACATATAACATTCAGTTTTCATCCCAATGAGTGTCCTCTTCAATGCCCCTTGCCCATTTAGCCTATCACCCATCCTAAACCCCTCTAACAACCCCCAGATTGTTCTTATGGTTTGCTTCCCTCTCTGTTTTTATATTATTTTTCCTTTCCTTCCTTTATGTTTATCTGTTTTGTGTCTTAAATTCCACATATTAGTGAAGTCATATGATATTTGTCTTTCTCTGATTTCACTCTAGTTCCATCCATGTTGTTGTAAATGGCAAGATTTCATTCTTTTTGAATGCTGAGTAATATTCCATTGTGTGTATGTATGTATGTATATGTATGTATGATGTATATGTGTATGTATATACACATATACATCATACATATACATACTATATCTTCTTTATCCATTCATCTAATATTCTAATATTCCATTGTGTGTATGTATGTATATGTATGTATACACACATATACATCATACATATACATACTATATCTTCTTTATCCATTCATCAGTCGATGGACATTTGGATTCTTTCCATACTTTGGCTATTGTCCGTAGAGCTAGTATAAACATTGGGGTGCATGTGCCCCTTCGAAACAGCATTCCTGTATCCTTTGGATAAATACCTGGTAATGCAATTGCTATGTTTTTAAATTCTAGTGTTTTTTTTTTGGTAAAGTCTTTTAGGTTTTCCACATAGAATATCATGTCATCTGTGAAGAGTGAGAGCTTAACTTCCTCCTTGCTGATTTGGATACCTTTTATTGGTCTGATAGTTGAGGCTAGGACTTCCAACCCTATATTGGAAGTTCTATTTTTAATTTTTAATTTTTTGAGGAACATACATACTGTTTTCCAGAGCAGCTGCACCAGTTTGCATTCCCACCAACAGTGTAAGAGCGTTCTCTGTTCTCCACATCCTTGCCAAGTTGTTCATTTTAGCCATTCTGACAGGCATGAGGTGTGATGTTGAGCATCTTTTCATGTTAGCCATTTGAATGTCTTCTTTGGAAAAGTGTCTGTCTTTTTCCCATTTCTTCACTGGATTATTTGTTTTTTGGGTGATGGGTTTGGTAAGTTCTTTACAGATTTTGGATACTAATCCTTTATCTGATATGTCATTTGCAAATATCTTCTCTCATTCCGTTGGCTGCCTTTTAGTTTTGTTGATTGTGTCCTTTGCTGTGCAGATTTTATCTTGAAGAGGTCCTAATAGTATTTTTGCTTTTGTTTCCCTTGCCTCCAGAGACGGGTCAAGTAAGAAGTTGCTGCGACTGAGGTCAAAGAGCTTGCTGTCTTTTTTCTCCTCCTAGAATTTGATGGCTTCCTGTCTTACATTTAGGTCTTTCATCCATTTTGATTTTATTTTTCTGTATGGTGTAAGAAAGTGGTCCGGGTTCATTCTTTTTTATGTTGCTGTCCAATTTTCCCAACACAATTTGCTGAAGAGACATCTTTTTTCCATTGGATATTCTTTCCTGCTTTGTCAAAGGTGAACTGGCCATATGTTTGTGGGTCCATTTCTGGGTTCTTTATTCTGTTCCATTGATTCATCTCTCTGGCTTTGTGCCAGTACCATACTGTCTTGATGATTACAGCTTTGTAATACAGCTTGAAGTCTGGAATTGTGATGCCTCCAGCTTTGCTTTTCTTTTTTCATGATTGCTCTAGTTATTTGGTGTCTTTTCTGGTTCCATACAAATTTTAGTATTGTTTTCTAACTCTGTGAAGAATGCTAGTGTTATTTTGATGGGGATTGAATTGAATATGTAGATTTCTTTGGGTAGTACTGACATTTTAACAATATTTGTTCTTCCAATCCATGAGCATGGAATGTTTTTCCATTTTTTTGGTGTGTGTCATCTTCAATTTCTTTTATAAGCTTTTTATAATTTTCAGCGTATAGATTTTTCACCTCTTTGATTAGGTTTGTTCCTTGGTATTTTATGATTTTTGGTGCAATTGTAAATGGGATCAATTCCTTGATTTCTTTGTCTGTTGCTTCATTATTGATGTGTAGGAATGCAAGCAATTTCTGTGCATTGATTTTATATCCTGTGTCTTTGATGAATTCATGGATTAGTTCTAGCATTTTTTTTTGGTGGAGTTTTTTAGGTTTTCCACATAGAATATCATGTCATCTCTGAAGAGTGAGAGTTTGACTTCCTCCTTGCTGAATTGGATACCTTTTATTTGTCTTATAGCTGAGGCTAGGACTTCCAATCCTATATTGAATAACAGTGGTGAGAGTGGACATTCTTTTCATGTTCCTGACCTTAAGGAGAAAGCTCTCAGGTTTTTTCCATTGAGGATGATATAAGTAGTGGGTCTTTTATATATGACTTTTATGATCTTGAGGTATGATCCTTCTATCCCTACTTTCTTGAGGGTTTTTATCAAGAAAGGATGCTGTATTTTGTCAAATGCTTTCTCTGCATCTATTGAAAGGATCATGTGGTTCTCGTCCTTTCTTTTATTAATGTAATGTGTCACACTGATTGATTTGCGGATATTGAACCAGCCCTGCCTCCCAGATATAAATCCCACTTGGTAGTGGTGAATAATTCTTCTAATGTATTGTTGGATCTGGTTGCTTAGTATCTTGTTGAGAATCTCTGCATCCATGTTAATCAGGGAAATTCATCTGTAGTTCTTTTTAGTGGGGTCTTTGTCTGGTTTTGGAATCAAGGTAAGTGGCCTTGCTGAATGAGTTTGGAAGTTTTCCTTCCATTTTTATTTTTTGGAACAGTTTCAAAAGAATAGGTGTGAACTTGTCTTTAAATATTGGTTAGAATTCCTCTCAAAAGCCATCCAGTCATGGACTCTTGTTTGTTGGGAAATTTTTGATTACTGATTCAATTTCTTTACTAGTTAGTTATGTGTCTGTCCAAATTTTTGTTTCTTCCTCTTTTAGTTTTGGTAGTTTATATGTTTCTAGGAATTTGTCCATTTCTTCCAGATTGCCCATTTTATTGGTGTATAATTGCTCATAATATTCTCTTATTATTGTTTTTATTTCTGCAGTATTGTTTGTGATCTCTCCTCTTTCATTCATGATTTTATTTACTTGGATCCTTTAGCTTTTTGATCAGTCTGAGTAGGGGTTTATCAATTTTGTTAATTCTTTCATTGTTAATTCATTAATAATCCTGATTTCATTGATCTGTTCTACTGTTTTTTTTATTTTGATATCATTGATTTCTGCTCTAATCTTTATTATTTTCTATCTTCTGCTGGTTGTGGACTTTCTTACTGTTCTTTTCCAGCTCTTAAGATGTAAGGTTAGGTTGTATATTTGAGACCTTTTTCCTTCTTTAGGAATGTCTGGATTGCTACGTACTTGCCTCTTATGACTGCCTTTGCTGCATCTCAGAAGTTTGGGGCTGTCATGTTTTCATTTTCATTGGCTTCCATGTACTTTTTAATTTCCTCTCTAATTTCTTGGTTAATCCATTCATTGTTTAGTAGGATGTTCTTTAATCTCCAAATATTCATGGTCTTTCCAAATTTTTTCTTGTGGTTGATATCGAGTTTCGTAGCATTGTGGTCTGAAAATATGCAAGGTATGATCTTGATCTTTGTGTACTTTTTGAGGGCTGATTTGTATCCCAGTATGTGATCTATTCTGGAGAATGTTCCATGTGTACTTTAGAAGAATGTGTATTCTGCTGATTTAGGATTAAATGTTCTGAATATATCTGTTAAGTCCATCCAGTCTAGTTTGTAATTCAAAGCCATTGTTTGCTTGCTGATTTTCTACTCAGACAATCTGCCCATTGCTGTAAGTGGGGTGTGGAAGTCCCCTACTGTTATGGTATTATCAATGAGTTTCTTTATGTTATATCTATATCTATATATATAGATATAGATATATATTCTCTCTCTCTCTCTCTCTCTCTATATATATATATATATATACACACACAAACACACACACACTATATCTATATCTATATATTTGGGTTCTTCCAGATTGGACACAAATATTCACAACTGTTAGATCTTCTTGGTGGGTAGACCCCTTAATTATGATATAATGCCCTTCTTCATCTCATTACAGTTTTATTTTAAAGTATAGTTTGTCTGATATAAGTATGGCTACACCAGCTTTCTTTTGGTGACCATTAGCATGATAGATGGTTCTCCACCCCCTTATTTTTAATCTGTAGGTGTCTTTAGGTCTAAAATGGTCTCTTCTAAGCATCATATAGATGGGTCTTGTTTTCTTATCCATTCTGATACCTTATGTCTTTTGATTGGTGTGTTTAGTCCATTTACATATAGAGTGAGTACTGAAAGATATGAATTTAGTGCCATTGTGTCTCCTGCAGCATTGGGAGTTTCTGGGGATGTTCTCTGGTCCTTTCTAGTTTTTGTTGCTTTTTGTCTTTTTTGTTTTGTTTCATCTTTTGACCAAAGAGTTCCCCTTAAAATTTCTTGCAGGGCTGGTTAAGTGCTCAAAACTCCTTTAGCTTTTGTTTGTCTGGGAAACTCTATCTCTCTTTCTATTTTGAATGATAGCCTTGCTGGATAAAGAATTTTTGGCTGCCTATATTTCCAATTTTGCATGTTGACTATATTCTGCCACTCCTTTTGGGCTTGCCAGGTTTCTATGGATAGGTCTGGCACAAAACTGATCTGTCTTCCCTTATAGGGTAAGGACATTTTTCCCTTGTTGCTTTCATAATTCATTCCTTGTCTGTGTATTTTGTGAATTTGACTATGATATGCCATAGTGGTGGTCAGTTTTTGTTGAATCTAATGTGAGTTCTCTGTGCTTCTTAGATTTTGATGTCTGTGTCTTTCCCCAGATTAGGAAAGTTTTCTACTATAATTTGCTCACATAAACCTTCTGACCCTTTTTCTCTGTCTTCATCTTCTGGGACTCCTATGATTTGGATGTTATTCCTTTTTAATAAGTCATTGAGTTCTCTAAGTCTTATATTGTGCTCCTTTGCTTTAGTTTCCTTCTTCTTTTTCTGCTTCATCATTCTCCATAATTCTGTCTTCTATATTGCTGATTTGCTGCTCTGCATTGTCCATCCTTGCTACCTTGGCATCCATTTGAGACTGCATCTAGGTTATAGCATTTTTCATTTCATCCTGACTAGATTTTACTCCTATTATCTCTGCAGAAAGGAATTCTATGATGTTTCAACCACAGCTAGTATTCTTATTATTGTGGCGCTAAATTCTAGTTCAGACATCTTGCTTCTATCTGTGTTTATTTACCTCCTATCATTTCTTACTGTTCTTTCTTTTGGGGTGAATTCCTTTGTTTTGTCAATTAGTAATAAAAAAATAAGTAAAAAAATTAAAATTAAAAACAACACAAAAAATCAAATGAAAGAAGCTAAATCCTAGGTGTGCTTTGGTCTGCTTGTTGAAAGAAGGTTGATTTTTCCCTTGAGAAAAAAGGGAAAGAAAAGAAAGAAAAAAATTAAAAAGGTACTAAATTTTTTTAATTGATAAAAGTATATAATAAAATAGAATAAAATGAAATAAAGTGAAATAGAATAAAAAACTTACAAAAAATGAAAAACAGAGTAAAAAATTAAACTTTTTAAAGACAAGAAAAATATTGTTTTCTTTTTCAGTATCAAAGAAAAAGAAAAGAGGGGAAAAAAAGAGAGAAAAAACATTTTAAACAAAGACAGAAGCAAAAAGAAAAACAAAACAAAAAAATCCGAATAGATGAACCAGCAAACAGAATGAAACCTGACTGAAGTTATATCCAGTTTTCCCTGGAACTCAAACTATGAAGCACTCTATATAGACCATACACTAAGCAGGCGGAGAGACTTGTGTTGGTCTTCTAGGGGATATGCTTGGAGGGTGCATTTGGGCAGCGCTTGGTGTAATGGCTTTATTCTCCACTAGGTGGCTCTTAGCTTACTAGGGCAGATCTGGGGGGCGCACATATGTGCCCATGTACGCGTGTGTGCAGGAGAGGTGGAAATGGCTTCACCCAGCTTCCTAGTCTCTGACACAGGAACTTTGCATTCTCTCTGACTACAATTGGAGCATCCCTCCTTTGTCTCAGGCTTCTATCCACTCCCCACCTTTACCCTGTGTCCAAGCCATCAGCCTGCCAGGTGGCACCTCCCTCCGGAGTTTTATCTCAGATGGGACTGTGTTTCAAGACCCCTCATTTCAGAGAACCCTGTGGCTTGGACTCAGGCCAACTCTATGGGCGAGGGTCTCACTGAGCAGTGGCTGGGTGCTGGCCTGCCAGAAACCATTCGTGTGATTGAGCAGTGGCAGAGGTTTAGAGATTATGGCAAGTCACAACACACAGCTGGTGCCAGGTTTCACCACACTCTGGGATCTTTGTCCCAATACCAGCAAACATGGCTGATCTCTGGGATCTTCTAGGATCTTTGCCTGTTGGGAGACTGTATGGCCTCTACCAAATTCTCTCCAATTAGGGAAACTGCTTCTCCAATTGTGGCACATGGACTCCTCAGACCCTGCTGCCTGCTCTTGTGGATTTGCCCTTTTTCCCTCACCAGAGCACCACCAGGTACTGAGCTCTGGAATTTCCAACTCTGTGTTCCACTGTTTATAGAATCCTAATGGTACTGAAACCCTCACCTTTCTCCCCATCAGTGGTTTTCAGGAACAGTTTCTTGTCCATTCCCTTGTGTTTTCACTCTTTCTCTCCAGCTACTTTTGGGGGAGTGCTTTTCCTGCACTCTCCTGGTGTCCTCTCTCTTAAAAACAGCTCCCTACCCTTCACAGCTTTTCTTTCCTCCAGTTTACCTATCTGCAGAGTAGCCCTCGAGTTCTGGCTCAAGTTATGCAGACTGTTGTGTTAATCCTCAGATCAATGTCCTAGTTGGGCAAAATAGTTTGGTGCTGATCTAGCTGCATTTCAAGAATGAAACAAGCTGAGAACTTCCATTCTTCTCTGCCATCTTGCCCTGTCGTGTTGATTCTTGATTTTTTATTTTTAACTTTTGATTTTCCACTATGGAAAATGAGGCTGTAGCTTTATTTCCATCTTTCAGATCTACCATCATCTCCACACCATTAGTGCATGTATATGTAAACACACACACACACACACACACACACACACACACACACACCTTCCTATTCCTCATCTTCCTAATATCATTTTCATAATATTGGTCAGATGAATATTCAGTATTTATTATTTAGTCAGGTAAAATTCTACCACAGTTGAGTCGCATAGTATATATTATGATTTCTATGTATACTATGACTTCATAGTATATATATTTTGTTTTACTGACAGTAAGTAATCATCTTAATGGGTGTGTGAAGTGGTATTTCACTGTGGTTTTGATTTGTATCTTTTGAGCATCTTTTCATGTACTTAATGGCTATCTGTATACCTTCTTAGGAGAAATGTCTACTAAGGCCTTTGCCCATTTAAATTTTTTTAAATTGTTAAATTGTAGTTTTTTCATATTCTGGATATTAATGCTTTCTCTTTAGCTGATACATGATTTTCAATTTTTTTCTCCCATAAAGTGCATTGACTTTTTCTTCTGTTGATGGTGACCTTTGATGCACTGAATTTTTAAATTTGATGAGGTCTATTTATCTGTTTTTTCTTTTACTGCCTGTGTTTTGAGTGACATATCTAAGAAATCATTGCCAAATTCAACATCATAAAGCTTTTCCTCTATTTTCTTTTAAGTTTGTTTATTTTTTCAGAGAGAGAGAGAGAGAGAATGAATGAATGGTGGAGGGGCATAGATAGAGGAGACAGAGAATCCAAGGCAAGAATCCCTGATACGGGGCTCGAACTCACAAACCTCAAAATCATGCCTTGAGCCGAAGTCAAGAGTCAGGTGCTTAACCAACTAGACCACCCAGGCACTCCTATGTTTTCTAATAGCTTTATAGTTTTAGCTTTTAGATTTAGGTCTTGATCTATTTTAAGTTAATAAGAATCCAGCTTCATTTTCTTTGAATGAAGTTTTCCAAATAACTTTCATTGAAAAGACTATTTCCTTTATGATTTCTTTTCCTATGTATTTTCCTGTTCACTCTAGTCCTCCAATTAAGTGGGTATTGGGCCTCCTTGATTCTGATTTTCTATATTTTTTGGGTTTTGTTCCACTTTTGAGAGGTTTTCTAACTTTGTCTCCCAATGTCTGTACTGTAAATTCTGCTTTCATATATATACATATATATTTCTATATAGATATATATCTATAGATATCAGTATATATATTCGTACTATATATATATATTCAATTTCCAAGAGAGATTTCCTTTTTATGTGTTATTCCTTTCTTACAGTATCCAGGACTTGTTTCTTGGGTGCAACATGTTCTCTTGTCTTTCTAAAGAGGGATTTTTTAAAAATTTTTTGAAGTTTTCCTCTCCCTACATCATCTCTGTTTTCTCCAAATTTCCTTTTTTCTTTCTGTTTTGTCTTTATCTTTGATGTCAAAGGCCTCCCTCAGATTCCTCAGTTATTTTATTGAAAAGTGCAAAACTAAAAGGCTGATTCATAGTTCTGTTTCAATGGGTGGCACTTATTGACTGTGAGCTTTAGTTCAGGGCAATCTGGCTGAGCAATTTCAAAGAGAAACACATGTTATTAGCAGATTATGCAGAGATGAGTCTTTCATTCTCCTGCCTAGAAGATATAAACCTGGATGACAATGTTCTGAGAGATAGGGGTGAGGTGAGCATGCTGGAGAATGGTGTCTCAACATTTGGTGTATAATTAATCTGTTGTCACTATAGGACCCCTCATCGTCAACAGTACCTACAGTTCATCAATTTATTTGCCCTCTGTTATATCTTCTTCAGGAGGATAACCTAAGGTCTCTGTCCAAATTGGAGAGAGAAAATTTCAGGGTTAAATGATTTTTGGACCCAGATTTTAAAAAAAGCTTTGTGTTTTTAACTCTACCTTCACTCTCATCTCAAAAATTCATTGTTGTCACCAACTGACAACCATGCCAGAGATTTGATATTGCAAATCAAGGTGCCTCTTGGTTTTTCTTACTTCTGGCTTAGAATCCTACCTTCTCAGGTATGCTAAATTAGTTCTGCTTGCTGGCTTGCAGAATGTTATTGCTATTGAGTCTCTCATCCTCTTTTACTATTAGTTCTTTAAAAATCCCTCTGGTAATATTTTAGTATAGTTTTAGAGTGAACTATGGTGTGTTCAACTTGCTGTATATTCTTGGAGACTTTTATTTTAATTTTTAATGACAAATTGGGGATTTAAATACTTATATATCAAATCACTGAACTTTTCTTTTGTCAACTTTCCAACACATTGCATTTATTTTTAAAAAGGTATTCCTTATTTGAAATCTCAAAATCATTTATATTCTTTATAGTGTGTTTTTAATTTTTAAAGTGTGTACATTTAACTCAATTATCTGGTATTTATTTTAGGACATAATTTGAGCTAAATATCCAAACTGAGTTTTCCTCACATATGAAATTGATTTTTCCTAACAATATTTATTTGCTCTATACTCATTGATTTGTGATGTTTCCACTACAGTATATTAAGTTCTAATATATACTCGCTCTGACTTTACTAACAATTCACTGTATCTATTCTCCTATGCTGTATTAATTAGTGTATATTTCTAATTCTCTTATCCACATCAAAATTTTTGTAATACTTATTTACTTATTTTTTAAGATTTAAAGATGGATTCCCAAAAGCTTTGCCAAGTCTCTCCTCAAAAATCCCATTAGGATTTTTATTAGACTTTGTAGAAATCGTAAGTACTATTCACTTAATATTGCTGTTTTTCCCTTTTGATGAAGCTGCAAGTGGCCAAGAATCTTGCTTTCATGGTATGTGAATGGAAGTTATAGGTGTATCACTTCCTTCACTTACCACTTCTTTCCTTGCCAATGCTCTAACGATTGGAGAAGTGCATGTCAAGATATAGCTCCCATGCGCCTGGGCACCTGAGTGACAACAATGAGCAGAGCCTCCCTGTTGATCTGCATTGGACCTATAGTAGGAAAAATATATACTTAACATTTTTTTGTTAAGCTACTGAGATTTTAGGGATGTTTGGCCCTCCAGCATAATGTAGCCTATTTATATAGAATTATGTTAATGATATCAACTAATTTGGGAAATCTAGGATCATCTATAACATAACTGCTATAGAATTCATTACTGTCAAGAAAAGGATAGGCGTTAACCACTATAATATTAAGTTTATTCTAGTTGATGCTCTTGGCTAGTTCCATATCAATACTTTAGCTCACTTTATGATCTTTTATCAAATTAGACTTGAAGGTCTCTGCTACAAATAGTGTTTTCAAGGTAGGGGGATAGGCCTATGGATCTTTAGATCCTATATTTGTCGCCATCTTTGCATAGACTTTCATGAGGAAAACTTCCTTTTTAAGGATTTAGCAGGTTTTTTTTTTTTTTTTTTTTTTTTTTTTGCCTTTTCTCCTGATGTGTACCACACCCCTCCACTATTTGAGATTTGTGCTTCTTTGGAAAGAAGTCTTTGAAAAGATGCTACTGAGAAAGACCCTTGGCTCACCTTCTACCTAAGGTCTTAGCTCCCAGTGGTTCTCTTTCAAATCACTATAAGTGACAGAAGGATCAATTCAGAAATTCAAAGGCTGAGCCTACCTGTGCATGCTCCAAGGTCACAGAAAAAGGTGAAAAGTAAAAGCAGTTTTTAAAAATTTTCCCACCCAGATCCTTGGGAATCCACTGAGGCAGAGGTATGTGTGTTCTTTGTGTATGAGAAAGAGTGAAATGGATATTTGCCTGTTCTTCTGGTGACCAAGGCTATGCTTCATGTTTCTTTGGGGTGTATAGCTAGAGTGCATTTCCCAGCCTCTCCTACAGTTAATATGGGTCATGGAATGTGGGTAGAAGTGACATACAACACTTCTAGGCCTTACTTCCAAATCTTTTCTCACTCAGTGCTTACCTTCTATTCAGC
This sequence comes from Cryptoprocta ferox, assembly GCA_028646485.1. NCBI lineage: Eukaryota > Metazoa > Chordata > Mammalia > Carnivora > Eupleridae > Cryptoprocta > Cryptoprocta ferox. The sequence goes on from CM053575.1 coordinate 76,549,242, forward strand.
TTGGAGCTTGGAGGACTCCAAGCTGCTATGTAAGAGTGGAGTCCCTAGACGGAAGGAATGTGGGCTTTCTTGCTAACCCACTGGACTGTGAATATGAGTGACAAACTGATATTGTGTTATGCCACTGATCTTTGTAGATATGTGTTATAACAGACTATTCTGACTTAAAAAGAATAGTTCCAAACAAAATTGTGTATTTTATATAGTAAGTTCTTTGTGGAGTGGGAATGGAAGAAAGATCATTTGTGTTTATGCAATATTAACTAGTTCATAATACCCAATTAGGTGAATATGAAAAAGTCATTTAATCATGTTTTCTCTGAAAAAAAAATATATATATAATTGGCTGAATTGGTGGACTATCTTACTCTCATGTAAAACCTGACAAGTATGAAGTAATTTTATTAATGTCTATGACAGTATATTAGGTGGTTCTCCTTTGCAGTCACAATCTAAGATTCATACCTCATGCATAAGCATATGATCATATTGTTATTTGAGACTTTCCCAATGAATTAAAAATTAAGAAAGTAAATATCTTATAAAAGTTGTTTGTAGTGACTCACTTGTATTAAGAAGTAGCAATACTTTCATACACAGGAACTCTTCTTGGCTAACTTGAAGCTTGACAAACTCCTGTGGAATCTGCCACATGGTGAGGCATAATGAATAGAATGATGATTCCTTCATCCTCTGTCTTATATCACACACAACACACACAAGAGAAAGCAAGAGAGAAAAAAAACACACACACGGTGTCTTAGCCAGTTTGTGTAATTTATCAGAGAAAATGACTTTTGGTAATTTATATATTATTGAAAATGTCTTTTTGTAAACACACTCAATAGTTTTAAGTTTAAACAAAATAAACTAATAAGTAAATCATTTGCAATACTGAATTTTTTGAATTTAAGAAATTTTAAAGTTAGAAAATCATACTATATACACATGTTGCTTCTTACTTTTATTATTATTACATTCAAAAACCTAAGGAGTTGAGAGTGTGGAGCTGATGAAATTATTTATTTATAGATTTTTTTCTGTTAAAAATATATAAAATTTTGTGTGTAATCCAATGGGAGAATGGATTCAGTTCACAGAAATTGAAAACTGTACAACAGTTCAGTGTATTCAGTTCAGAGTATTCAGTGTAGAACATTTATACTGTGAACTATTCTAGGGGAAATGTATGGTGATCAAGAAAAGAGAACCTTACAAAGGATTAAATAATTGACAAGGCCAAACACTAATACTGAAGGTTGAGGATCTTTTTAAAAAGTATTTCCTCAACCATGTGTTCTGAAATGTCTACATTAGTCACATGTAGCTAACACAAATAGTGAAAAGAAAACTAGATTTTGACTCAGAAGAACTAACATTAATCCTGCCACTTAGATTCTTTGGCAGGATATACAATTCCTCTGAGCCTGTTTCCTGAGTTGTAAAATGAAGATGATGATTCCTTACCTATTTCAAGGGATTGTAGGGCAAAATGGAATTAAAATATATGAAAATTATCTGTTAACTATAAAGACTTATACAAGTAATTTAATATGTTATAAAATTCTGAGTCAGCATTCATCATTAGAATGGTATAAATATTTCCATGAAAAGATTCTCATTCAGTTTAAGATTATACAAAGAAAATTAATTATGGTAATTTAAATACAGCCAAGAAAATTGAAATATTTATCTTTTAATTTCTAAAATAAATTACCAGTGATTTTTCCTCTAGGAGGAGACATACTTTTTGAAGTAAAAAGTCTTTACTTTTTGAAAGTAAGTCAATACTGTCAAGCAAAATTATTTGTAATTTGCATCATTATCTTTATCAGTAAAAAGGTATAAAATTTTAATTTTATAAATGAAAAATTTTATTTTAAGTATATTTCTTGATACATTTTTGAAGTTTAAAAAAGTGGATTTGAGAGGACTTCCACCCATTGAAACAAAAGGGGAAACCTCCAGATATCAAATTACTGATATAATGATACAATTTTATTAATTTTGTTATATCAAGCTATATCCTGAGGTAATTCTGATGAAGTTTTCAGGAAAATTCTATTATTTAGGCTACTAAATGTATAATCATCTACTGAAATGTAATTTCTAAGATTTTTCTACATATACACTTATGTGATAATAAGAACAAAATCAAATTACTACTTACTCATTTAGTATTAGATCAGGTGCAAAATATAGCATCTGCCCACTGACATGTTTATAAGATCTCCATCCTAGTCCAAACACCATTAAGCTCATCCAAGAATACTGGATGAGAGTTATCTGGTCATCAATATGTAAATTTCTAAAACCTACAAAACAAATTAAAAAATAAAATGATCCCCCAAATCACTTGTGTTAAAATTTTGAAAATACATAGAGATTTGAAAGTAGAGTAAGTAGGGGAATATATTTTTAATTTCAATATATTTTATACTATATGAAGAAATATTAATAAAGGAACTTGAGAAATTAAAAAGGAATAACACTGGAAGTCATTAAAATTGGTCACTATGATTTAACATTTCTGGGAATTCACTAATTGGCAGTCATCTATCATTCACACATACAATATTCATTTATTGAGAATCACTTGTCTGCTAGGTACAGTGTTAAAATGGTGGGGTTAGGAAAATTAAAGACCTAACTGTTGCCCTTAAAAGAAACTCGTAAGTCAACAGGAGAGACAAGCACATACTTATGTGCACCAGGAACTGGGAGGCAGGTCAGGAAAAACTCCCAAAGAGATCATGCTCAAGCAAACTATAATCAGTTTGTTAAAGAATCTTGTCTTTGGACTTTACAAATAAACTTGTTTTATTTTGTAAAACTACTGCTTTCAATTGTGTTTTATTTTTATTTAACATCCTTTAATTATGTCTTACGTAGATTCCATAGTTTACGGTCACTTTTGTTTTTTGGAACTTAATCCAGTCTCACTTTAAACTATCATGTGGTTTAGAAGGTTTAGAGAGAGAGCGAGTGAGAGAGTGCATCCTTCTCTGGTGTTGGTGGCAGAGGGAAGATAGCAGGGAGAGGGCAAATGCGTTGACTTAAATGGTCAAAACCTTCTTTCCATCTCTTTTTGCCTGCTTTGCAGAAGATCACCAGCCCAGCACTGATGAAGTTAAAGGAGGGAGAGGCAAAGAGGTAAATTGGGGATGGAGGCTGTGGTCAGATATATCTATTAAGGAGCAACAATAAGACATAGCCTTATTTGTGTTGTGGAGGCATCCTTGGTAGCCATGTGGAAGATAGATTCAAAGGAATAAGTCTGGGGTTACAGAAAAAAGTTGGGAGCTATTGCCAAAGGCCAGGTGAGAGATGACAAAAGTCTGAGATAAGTCAACAGGTAGGAATACAGAGGAGGGAGTACATCAGAGAAATATTTAAAGGGTAAAATCAAAGAGATTTGACAACTCATTGTATGTAGGTAGGAGAAAGAAGGAGCCTAATAGATATTTCAGTATTTTTGCAGGAATGGTGGAGGATAACAGCATTACTGAGACAAAATAGAGGAGGAGAAATAGGTTAGGGATAAAATTGTAAGTTTTGATATGTTGGAACGACATTTGAAATATCTGGATAGCAGTTAAACAAATGAATTAGAAATATGGAGGGGTGCCTCGGTGGCTCAGTCAGTTGAGTGTCTGACTTCAGCTCAGGTCATGATCTTGTGGTTTGTGAGTTTGAGACCAGCAACAGGCTCTGTGCTGAGAGCTTGGAGCCTGGAGCCTATATTGGATTCTGTGTCTCCCTCTGTCTCTGCACCTCTCTCGCTTGTGCTCTGTCTCTCTCTTTCAAAAATAAACAAACATTAAAAAAATAAAAAAAAGAAATATGGAGAGATAGATGAGCTATAAGTATAAATTTGGAAATTATTTGTATTTGAGTATGCTGAAACAATGAAAGTAGATGAAATATTTTATTAAAGGTACATAAAAGTCAAGTGTTTTGGTGGGAACATCAACTATTTTCCACAAAGCTATTTTAATAACATCTGTTCTGCCTAAGAATTCACTGAAATCCACTTACAAATGACCTATTTCAAAAGTATAACCCAAACAAAACTTAATTCCTTACAGCTCAAGGATAAAATAAATGTATTTCCTGATTCTGTGAATCATCTCAAGGTAGGTAGAAAAGGTTATTTTTTTTCCATACCCTCCTGAGAGTCCCATCTTCCTGTGAATAGTAGAAGGCTGCTATTCCCTTCTTTAAAATCTAGCCCTCCCACAGCCAAAACCAACTCTCATGCAAATTCATAATTAGGAATGCCATAGCAGATATTTGCATCTTTGTAGGGGGTGAAGGCTATCAGCTCTTCAGTATCTAATCTTCTCTCCTCCCTCCCTTTCAGTCTCCCTTTCTTCCTCTAGGTGGACAGAGTTCCCCTTGGTTGTATTTTGGTGAGAGCAAGTGTCCCATCTTCCCCCGAATGAAGCTGGCTAAGGATTCTGCTTCCCTGTGCTCGTGACCTGGATTTGACACATTGAACACATAGTACCTAGACTTTGAATAAAAAAGATTGTAAAACAAAGACAAATGTATGGTTAGGCTCTATTCTTGATGGCAGGGGCACCCAGTGAGGGTGGAATCCAATGGGGGCATTTGCAATGCTTGTGTTTTGTTTCTCCAGGGAAAGCTCGGTTTCTGCCTATTTTTCAAACTTATTCCAGTTTCTATTCAGTGAATTTCTGGGGGCCTGGTAGGAAATTATTTTTTATTTTTGCTCGGTTTCTGATAGCCAAAAGTGTTTGCTAAAATTAACAGAGTTGGCTTTTTTTTGCTTACATCCTGATTTATTCAGGTGCAGAAAAACTCCCTAAACAACTAGCCAAGAAAAACGTGGCATGCAATTTTTATAATTCTTTATTTTTGTATGACATACATCTATCTTCATGTCTATATATTATTTCTCTTTCAAAAAATTATGAATCACTTTTAATAGACCTATAGAAGATACAAAAATGTACAGAAAGGGTGCTTATGACCAATATTTTATAGGCTTTATGAAAATGGGTAATTCCTTTATGAAAATAGAATCATTTCATAAAAGATTAATAAGTTTTCCTAATTTTTTCCAAAGCAAAACTCTTTAAAGGGACACATATATAGATCTGCCTATTGCTGGTCTATCTCCTTAAATTAGAAGCAGTTCTGGAGAGAAGGCCCAAGTTCCAGTTTTGGCTCTACTATTTACTGAATGCCACCTTGTGTAAGTCAGTTACTATTGCTAAATCTATATTTCTTCATAGGTCAAATCAAAATGATAAAGAAAACTAGTTCACAGAGTGGCTATAACACTCAAATGGGATAATTATGCATATTTTAGAGCAGAGCGCTAGTCAGATGCTTATTATTAGTCTACCAATGGAGACTATAATAGAATTGCTGATGGAGAAATGGCTTTAAGAAAGCCACCAATCAGGCTTATGGGATATCTCTAATATTAAAATAAGATCCAGAAGGCATTTTATATATTAATACATACATAAAAATAACTGTATATATTAATACATATTTAATATACATAAATTTAATATACTTATACATTATATATATTTATTATATATTATATATTATATATTATATATATTTGTTAATACATAAATTTAATATATTACATATTAATATAACAGATATAATTATGTATTATAAACTTAATATCCATAAAATATATTTATAGATATTATATTTTATTTCTACATTATGGAAACTGTGATAACATTAAAGGGTAAATATTATTAATAGCAATACAATTCAAAGCAAAAAGCAACTGTTCTATATGGAATATACATTTTCCAGAATACATATTTCATTTGGTATATATCAACAAATATTTTTCCAGATTATATATTTTGTATATATGTCATTAGATATATATAACAAATTATATATTTATATATGAAAAATGACAGTCTAATAGAAATTTAGCCTCAATTAGTCAAATGTATTAAAACATTAACAAATTGTTCACTATCATCTTCAGGAACATATTTTTATTCTTTATTCCTTTCTTAATCGATTCCATACATTTTAAAGAAAGTATTTCACAGTTCTTAAATATTTGACTTACTATGCTACATTTTTTTCACTCTAGGCCTTTGTTTCATGTTAATCTCTAATTTGAAAATTTTTTACATCATAATATAACAGTTAAATCATTTGTTCTTTTTAAAAAACATATTCCACTTATATTTATATGTTTGTGTCTACTTTATCCTGCCCTTTATTTTGCAGAAGTTGCTTGTTTTTCTTTTTGCATTCTGGGATTACTAAGAAGTAAAATAAAGGAACATTTTTAGTAGATTATAATATAGAACGCAAATCTTGCTGAAAGAACTTAAAACTTTTGAAATTACCAATATTTATAGCAGAAAGTGTATTATGTCCATTTAACAGAATGAAAAATAACTCGGAAAACAGCTTTTTAAAATAGTCACCTTTTAGAGGGCTTATCTGTGATAAATGTACACTGTTAAATTGACTTGAACATGCTTGGTACAGAAGTGTAATTTTTTTCCCCCATTAACTGTAATATCATCCATTACTTTATACTGAAACAAAGACGGGAACACTGAGATCAAATTCCCATTGACGATAATGATCAGGTAAAGTCAGTACATTTGCGATTATGATCAAAATGAAAAACTTCACATAGGGAAGTGATGGATGATTCTTAATTGTGTTTAACAACTAGTAAAGAAAAATACACTTTCCTTTTAAGTGACTTGACCTGATAATTTCTGACAAAAGCCCTGTTACAAGCTGTTCAATCTTTAATGCTTAAAAAAAAAAAAACTATGTGGTAACACATGGCATGTATGAACTTCTAAATTCTTCTGTGTTACTTCCAGAGTTTTGATAAAATATATAGATTGTGCAGCTGTAAAAACTGTCATGCATTGAAACATTTTATCTACAACAAAGGCAGAGCATTAAATGCCTCAGCACCTTCTAACACAAAATATGAATGAACTTTGAGGAGCACAGAAAAGCGACAGCACTGTAAGTATAATCACCAACAGATATATGACTTTTTTTTTTTAATGAATAAGGACTTGATGGCTAATGATTTAAAGTAGCATAGTTCCTTTCATATCAATTCTGTAATTTAAATTTCTATAAATACCCTTTAAGCACCCCTTTGGGATGAAGCATTATGGTTGCAATTAGGCATAAAGACTAGAAAGATATTGATTCTGCCTTTAATACCTGCAGTTTGGAGACAGAAAAAAATGAGAACATAATTATAACTCAGAGTGATAGTAGTATGGTTGATAAAGGCAAGAGTGATGTGGTAGAGCAAAGCGGTCTTTGACTCAGTCTGGGAAGTTTCAGGGAACACTTCAAGTGATAGATGATTAGAATCCTGAGGGCTAGTTAGGGAACAGAAAGGGGGAAATGTGGGAAAAGGGAAGGATTTTGAGGTAGAGAAACAATATGGGCAAAAGAAGACAGGACACTAAACAAAGAGCATTGTGGGAACTGAACCTTATTGTTGCTTGAAGAGGAAGAATGAGAGATAAAATTGTAAATTCAGGCGCCAAATCACAGAAGAGTCTTGAATGTTAAGGCTAAGAAGTTTGGACTTTGTCATGAAAAGGAAAGGGAATGATATAATTGGTTATAGTTGTTTTTAGAAAGATGATTCTGGTGGCAGAAGAGGATTGTTTGGGGGCAGGGTGAAACCGGTAATTGGGTTAGTCAAAGAGCTACAACTGAAATTGGACAAGGACCTAGGCTGAGTCCTAACAGTGCCAGTGGATGTAGCATGTATAATGAATCCTTTATTTAATAGGTAGAGTTGATAAATTTGATAACTAAATGGACAGAAGGTGAAGGAGAAAAGTGAGCTCAGGATGCCTTAAGATTCTGTCTGAGGCACCATTTCAAGATAAAGGTTTTAGGTTTATGGAGTAGAAGGTCATGTTGACTTGGAATTCATCCATGTGGAAATACATAAATAGTTCAAATAGATAGTTCCATAGTTCATTAGAGGGTCTGACCTGATATGATGTATTTGGGAGTCATCAGAATATAGTGGTAGTTGAAGACAAGGCTATGAATGTGCTCATCCAGTCTGTGTAGAATGAGAAACTACTGGAGTAGAAGATGGAACTCTGGAAATGCCAAATTTATGGTGTGAATGGAAGAACAAATCCACAAAGGAAATAAAATGGTAAATTGAGAGAAACATATCCACCTGAAGGGAAATGATAAATGCCAAAGTACAAATATCAGCCAGAAATGGTTACTTCATCAATGTCTCCAGAGGCATGCAAAACATGGTAAGGACTGAGAAAGTATTCATTAGATTTGATTAAACAAAATTTGTTGACATTAGCAATAGTAATTTCAGTGGAATTGGATGTTAGAAAAATCATTTGTTGAAAGGCTTTATAACAGTATTATCAACACTTGACTTTTTACTCATAGGAAAATCTCATTTCTTTCCCATCACTTTTTTGGGGGGAAGTAATTTGATTTATTCATTTTAATTGAGATGAAAGAAAAAATCCTTTGTCACATATGCAATGGTTGTCCCTGAATCAAAAGATATTTTGGGAATGCTTCAAAGGCAGAAAACAAGGCAAAGGACTGTTGCAATCTTCTGATTCTGTTAATTGCAACTAGTCTGGCTAACTAAGATTAAGCAGCAAGATATGTTTTCAAAATGCAATATTTAAAAATGTTAAAGGATTAACCCTAGTATATTTTTTCACAAAATAAACAGAAGAATCAGGGCAAAATTTCTAAAAAGAAAATATTTTCCCCAAACCCCTCTGTCACATAAAGTCTACTACAATGTATTGACACATAGGATAAAGAATAATTCAAGGTGAACTTGAATTGGGAATGAGGACTTATTAATTTAATTTCCAGAGCCTATCCTGACTTTCAAGACCCTCCTTGATCAAATCATAACTCATGCCTCTAAATTTCCTTCTACTACTCTCTCCAACATAAATTTATTGTCAGTGGCTTCTTAATACTTTGGCGATAAAGCCCCTAGGAGGCCAATACTGTAGTAGTGTTTGAAAAACCATACATACAACTGTATTTTTTCAATTAGAAGCTATTAAATGTTTTCATTACTATGCTGTGGGGGAAGGTATGATAAAATTTTTTATGTTACAAATGGACACTCCTATTAGAAAAGATTGAGAATTATTCACCAAACATACCTCATGCTTTCCTTATTTTACATCATAAGCCACACTATTCCAAAGTCTCATTTCTCCAAGGTACAATGTAACTGACACCTTGTCTCTGAAGCATTCTCTAGTCCGTAAAGACAAAAATGTCTTCTGTCCCTCTTTATATCTGTATTTTATGTCACTTTCACATACCACTATAGTTGTTTGGGTACCTTATTTATTCCATTGGATTGAAAGTTCCTTAACAGAAGGAATAGGTCTTGTTCATTAAAAAAATTAAGTATAACTAACATAGAATGTTGTATTAGTTTCAGATGTACAAGATAATGATTCAACAATTCTATACGTTACACAGTGCTCATCACTGTAAGTGTAATCACTACCTGCAACCAATGTTTTACACTATTATTGACTTTATTCTCTACAGTATAGTTTTCATCTCTATGACTTATTATTTCATAACTGAAAGTTTGTATGTATTAGACTCCTCTATCTATTTCATACATCCCCCCACCCCCTCCTCCCTGGCAACCACCAATTTGCAATTTGTTCTCTGTATTTAAGTCTTTTTTTGTCTCTTTATTAATTCTTTTAATTTCACATATAAGTGAAATCATAGGGTATGTCTTTCTCTGGCTTATTTCACTTAGAATAATACCCTTTAGGTCCACCCATGTTGTTTCAAATGGTATGATCTCACTTTGTAAATCAATGATAATATTCCATTATATATTTATACCACATCTTCTTTATCCATTCATTTATTAATAAGCACTTGGGTTGCTTCCATATCTTTTTGACTATAAATAATGCTGAGGTAAACACAAGGTGCATATATCTTTTCAAATTAGTGTTTTCATTTTTGTTTAAGTATTTTAACTCCAGTAGTGTTCAGCAGTACCATACAGTGATTCAACAATTCCATATGTTATTCAGTGCTCATCATGAGAAATGTACTCCTTAGTCCCCATGACCTATTTTCACCGAGTCCCCTGCCCACCACCCCACTGGTAACCCTCAGTTTGTTCTCTATAGTGAAGAGTCTGTTTCTTGGTTTGTGTCCTTTTTTTCCCCTTTGCTCATTTGTTTTCTTTCTTAACTTCCACATATAAGTGAAATCATATGGTAATTTTTCTGACTTATTTCACTTAGCATAATAATCTCTAGCTCCATCTGTGTTGTTGAAAATAGCGAGATTTCATTATTTTTTATGCCTGAATAATATTTCAGTGTGTGTGTATGAGAGAGAGAGAGAGAGAGAGAGAGAGAGAGAGATGGAGAATACCATATCTTCTTTATCCATTCATCTGTTGATTTTTGATGGACACTTGGGCTACTTCCATAATTTGGCTACTGTAAATAATGTTGCAATAAACATATATCCTTTTGAATTAATGTCATGTATTTTTTGGATTAATGCCAAGAATTGTGATGACTGAATTATATGATATTTCTATTTTTAACTTTTTGAAGAACCTCCATAAATTGGTGTAATTGCACCAATTTGCATTCCCACCAACAGTGTTATTTATTGTCTTTTGGATTCTAGCCATTCTGACAGGTGTGAGGTGATACCTCATTGTGGTTTTGATTTGCATTTCCCCAATGATGAGTAATGTTGAGCATCTTTTCATGTGTCTATTGACCATCCATATATTTTCTTTGGAGAAATGCCTGTTCATGTCTTCGGCCCATTTTTAACCTGGGCTTTTTTTTTTTTCTTTTTTCTTTTTTTTTTTTTGTGTTGACTTGCATAAGTTCTTTGTATATTTTGGAGACTAAAACTTTATTAGATATGCTATTTACAAATATCTTCTCCCATTCAGTATGTTATCTTTAGTTTTGCTCATTGTTTCCTTTGCACTGCACAAGCTTTTTATTTTGAGGTAGTCCCCAATAGTTTATTTTTGCTTTTGTTTCCCATGCCTCAGGAGACATATCTAGAAAGATGTTGTTACAGCTCATCTCAGAGAAATTGCTGCCTGTGCTCTCTTCTAGGATTTTTATAGTTTCAGGCCTCACATTTAGTTCTTTAATCCATTTTGAATTTATTTTTGTGTATGGTATGAAAACTGGTCTAGTTTCTTTCCTTTGCATGTTGCTATCCAGTTTTCCCAACAACATTTGTTGAAGAGAGTGTCTTTCCCTCATTAGATATTCTTTCCCCTTTGTTGAAGATTAATTGCCCATATAGTTGTGGGTTTACTTCTGAGCTTTCTATTCTGTTCCTTTAATCTATATGTCTGATTCCATGGCAGTACCATACTGTTTAGATCACTACAACTTTGTAGTATTTCTTGAAGTTTGGGATTGTGAACCTTCGGCTTTGTTCTTTCTCAAGATTGCTTTGGCTCTTTGCATTCTTCTGTGGTTTCATACAAATTTTATATTGTTTGTTCTAGTGCTGTGGAAAATTCTGTTGATATTTTAAGAGGGATTGAATTAAATCTGTAGGTTGCTTTGGGTAATATGGGCATTTTAACAATATCAGCTCTTCTAATCCATGATCATAGAGTGTCTTTCCATTTGTTTGTGTTGTCTTCAATTTCCCTCACTGACATTTCACAGTTTTCAGAGTATAGGCCTTTCATATTACTTGGTTAAGTTTATTCACAGATATTTTATTGGTTTTCATATAATTGTAAATGGTGATGTTTTCTTAATTTCTCTTTCTGCTATTTCATTATTAGTGTATAGAAATACAACTGATTTCCCTTGTATGTAACTTTTTTGTTGCTTTAAAATTTTTGCTTTCTCATAACTTTTTGCCGTTTTAATTATATCTAACTTGGTGTAGACTTCTATGTGTTCATCTTGTTAGTGGCTCTCTGTGCTTCCTGGACTTGAATGCTATTTCCTTGTCCAGGAAGGGAAGTTTTTAGCTTTTAATTCTTTAAATAAGTTTCTTTCCTCTTTTCTCTATTTTCTCCTTCTGGATCCCCTATAATATGAATGTTATTATACTTAATGATGTTACTGAATTCCCTTAACCATGCTTTAATTTTTTATGATTCTTTTTTACAGTTTATCTTGTTTGCTTTCAATTACTCTGTCTTATAGATGCTGATTTGTTCTGCATTCTCTAATCTGCTGTTGGGTCTCTCTAGTATATTTTTTATTTCAGTTATTAAATTACTCATCTCTGATTCTTTGTTTATTTTCTGACTCTTTTTGGAAGGTTTCATTGAGATCCTCCACTCTTTTTTCAAGTCCAGTGAGTATCTTTATGACCATTAGTTCGAATTCTTTATCCGGCATATTATTTATTTCTATTTCATTTAGCTCTTTTGCTATAATTTTGTCCAGTTCTTTCATTTGGGACATAGTCCTCTGCCTCATTTTGCCTAACTCTCCTTGTTTATAGGTATGAGGATGGACAGCTATGTCTCCTGGTATTAAAAGTAGTGGCCTTGTGAAGAAGAGGTGTGGTAGTCAATGTCCCATGTTCACCAGAACCATGTGCTCCCGGGGTGTCTCCTGGATATTGGCTGTGTGAGCACTGCTGTTGTGGCTAATCTACTAGCTGACTGAACTTTAAGTCCAGTTGGCTGCAATGACTGGCCTTACCTGCTATGATTTCACAGGACAGAATTTGGTCCCTGTGCTTTTGTAGGGCATGTCTGAGATAATCATGGGCTTCTTGATGGTTTGTGTTGGCAGTCAGGCTAGCTGTCTGTACTCTGTTTGCTGCAACTATGTACACACCAATTGGCAGAGTACTCTCCATATGTGGCCGCCTGAGTTGCTTTTGTTGGTAGTTGGGGCTGGCAGTCAGATTAGATTTCTCTACCCAGTATAGCTGTCACAGCAACAGGCACAGTAAATAGGGTGCTCTCTCTGAGTGGCCAGCTAAAATGCTCAGCTGTGGAACTGCCCATGTGCTGGTATTGAGGGTTATTTCCTGCATCCCCAGGGCAGGAATAACTTTGGAATGGCATTGGTCCCTGCTGGGCTGTTAGCACAGTGTATTAGGGCAGGAGCTCCTTTTGAGGAATGCCTGCTGAAGTGGAAGAGATGGGGTGAGTCTGCAGGGAAACGTGAGTTGGGGTACATAGTGCTGGCAAGATAGAAGGTGTTCCTGCTGACATCCACAAGTGTCCAGCTATCTAGGTTGGGGGGAGGGAGGGAGAGAAATGGTATCTTCCAACACTTTTGTTCCTGAAGAAATTTCCTGTAGATCCATGTCCCTCCAGTCCATGCTGTAAGATTAGTCAATAACTCTCCTCATATATTCTAGGAACTATTCAAACTGTGCTATATGCTGTGTTGGGTCAGTAGGGTTACTTATATACAAGCTCTTTGGTAGAGAATGTCTCAGTTTCCTATGGCCCTTTGGCCCTCCTGAAGCTAAGCCCACTGATTTTTAATTTACATAGAGTTAGGCCCTCCTGATTTTCAATGCTTGCCAAGTTAAGTACTGTTGGTTTTCATAGCCAGATATTAGGAGAACTTGTCTTCCCAGTGAACATCCCCAGTGCTGTAGGTGCCTGATGTAAGGTCTGATCCTGTTGCTTCACCATGCTATGGTGTCCCTTCAAATTGTGGTTAGTCTTACTGGGGCTTTGGTTCCCAACCATGTCCCTGCCCCTTTTATCCTTTTCAATGTAGCCCCCTCTTCATGATTAATGGTGGAAGGTTTGTTCTGCAAATCTTCACATCATTTTCAGAGTTAGTTTCACAGATATAGCTGTTATTTTGGTGTGTCTCTGGGATGAGATAAGCTCAAGATTCTCCTACTCTTCTATTCTCCTGACCTCTGTCTTGTTCATTTCTTCAAATTTGCAAATACTGTGTTGCTTCAAGCTTCAAATAAGAAAATATTACCCACTGATGTTACAGCTAAATGTCAATGTAAAATCATTCACATAACAGATATAATATGTCAGATGTAATATATCCTAAGCGATATTTTAAATGCGCTATCATGAGGCTAAAGCATCTTGCAAGTCTCCATTATATAGGAGCAATGATATCTCTGAAATATGAGATGTTAGATAGGCTGCAATTACCTTAATGGGTCCAAGATAATAAAAGAGCACAAACAAAGAAAAAATGAGGAAGCCCTGACCAGGCAACAAGCATTCTCTCAGGCACCTGTAGATATATGCCATGGAGCACTTAGGCATACTGTCACTGTTGTTGTTTTACATTTGATATTAATCTGACTTCCAAAATACCCTTTCCTATTGTGTAAGAAACACCTGATCTGCCAACATGTTTTACTAGCAGTATCTTTTTTGCACTGTAAATAAGTAAACTGACATCCTGACTTATCAAGAGGCCTCATTTAACTAAAGTTCACCTTTCACAGACCAAATAACATGTGAGTGAGTGGAGAAAATAAGTTTCTTTCATGCAAAATTGATCACCAAATGCTAGGATATGTTGCACCCAAATGTGTTCACACTATGAGCTCAGACTTCTGGCTTTTCTTTCTAACACTACCGTTTAATGGTTACATCATGCACACGGTATGCTATAGACACTGAGTGAATCAAGTGAATAAAAACTATTCTGGTTTAAAGTCAACTCTATATAAAGTTGTATATTACTTTATATACATGAGTTCTTTCAAAGAGATCCATATATCTGGTTCACTGACCATTTTCATCATTCATGCACTATACAGACCATGCAAATATAGTTTAAAAGAGCATGGGCCACACAATCATTTGCTAATTGAAATGATCAAATTAGATTATCAAATAAGCTTCCCTTCTTGTTACAGGTAACTGAAACAGTACCTGTAATACGGGTGGATGCCATCATTCTTTTTTACTTACACACAAATTACATTTTGGAATTATTGAAAAAGTTGCCCCTAAATTCAGTGTAAAAATTTCCTCTGTTTTTGGACATATGAGGATGAAATATCTTTACAGATAAGTGTTTCGACTTAAAATGTACACTAGCTTTTACCCAAAATGAATGAACTATCTTTTAAGCTTTTAAAATAACTGGTTATTTTCTAACTTTGCCAACTGATAGTAGAATCTTTTTAAATATTAAAGAACCTACAAAATGCAAAAAATATAAACTGTATCAATCAAAATCAAAGAAATCTTTCCAAATAATATAAAAACTAAGAAAAGCTAAACACATATTAAACAGTCATATTTTTAAACAGAAGAATTTCAATGCCATTGTAATAATTTAATAAAGATCTATCAAATTTGATAACCACTTTACAGTAGGTTTTAAAAATTCAGAAATTTTCTAATGGAAAAAATTACCTGTCCAAGACTTTCAGTAGCAATGGAGTTAATAAGAACCTGGTTATTTGGATTTTTCTATAAAATTACTTTATCTCCAATAGAATAGTGAATTTTATCATTTTTTTCAAAATGTATTTTTTAAAAGATTCAACAAAAAGGAATCTGTTTTTCTATTTCACATAACCTTGAATTTTCAATAACAAGTATTTCAAATCTTTCAGATAAAATAATAACAAAAATATATTAAGACAAATTGAGAAGAAAATTCTTTAAAAAAGGCTGTTGAATTTGCCTGTAGACCAAAATGGCATAATACGTTCAATTCTTGATCAGATACTAGTAAAATAAATGGGTCTAAAAAAGTATAAGGATATTTTTGATGTGAAGAGAATGTATTTTTTAAAATTGCCTTATTTTTACTTATGGGATTAATGCCTTCACAAGTAATGGCTACCCATGTGTTCTTCTGGCTCTGTAGTCTCAGATTTAGCCAAGTGAAAAATGCATCCTTATAATTCTTTCAATCTCTAGGCTCCTATGGAGCTGTGCTAAGGAAGCAAACTAGTTAATAAATAAAGTAACTTAAATCCCTTCATGATGTTACAACCCAAATTTTCACTGTTATCTGCTTTGAGTATAAATTAGGGAAAATAATGACTAGAAGGAAGTTCATTTTTCTATGTCCAAATTATTTATATATAAGTTATGTTTCTTAATTAACTTTAAATACCCCACTGTACTCTGAATACTATTTTGATATATTATATGAATAGATACATTCAGTTTTATATTCAACCATTTGAAGTTGGTTAAATTTGGTTAAATTAGCACTTAGAACGACACATTTTTAAGAAGATAGTCAATTTGTCTTTCTCTGAACTTCTATAACATCTGTGCTTGAATATACAAACTTATGGTGTTCCTTAATTGTTTCATGCATGTCATTCTTGAATCATCAAGACTCAAAGTGTTACCTATGACTTTTGTATTTCCATGCACACAGTAGGGTCCTAGACAAGAAGCATATTATTTAGGATCCTAGATATGTATTTTGCACTGCTGAAAAGGATACTATAACATGCTGTTTACACAATGCTTAATTTACTGAATAAGCTTTAACAATCTTACTAGTATAACAAATATGGTAAATTTTGATTATATGCTATTATATACAAATTATGATTACCTGGCAGTGATTTAGACCACTTGACTACTGAAAGAAGTTGTCTCTCGCCTAGTTGATTAAGACTCGTCAGCAAAGAACTGGAGGTATCAGGTTTGGTGTTGTCATGTCCTGCATAGATCACATCTGGTTCAATGCTCATAAGCAGGTTAATCAATGGGGGGATCAACTGTATGTCTTGATTTGGTGAAAAAGTGATTCTCTGGCTTAGGGCTTGGCTTTCATTTGGAATGCCCACAGGCTGTGGGAGAGCAACGGCATCCAATGCTCTCATAACTCTGACTTTATTGAACTTTTTAAACTTTCGACCTACACAGAAGAACAAAAGAAAAGATCATGTAAATACATATCAATGAAATCTTCCAGCAGACTGTTATTTTTCTTAAGTCTTAGAATTGTAGCTTAGGAGGTCTTAGCATCAATCTAATAAGATGAAATTGAATAAATAAAATGTTAGGTCTCAGACTTGGATTAAAGTATTAATTACACCAGGGGCGCCTGGGTGGCTCAGTCAGTTAAGCATCTGACCCTTGGTTTTGGATCAGGTCATGATCTCATGGTTTGTGGGTTCGAGCCCTCTGCTAGGTGTGCTGACAGTGTGAGGC
The DNA here is from genome assembly GCA_028646485.1 of Cryptoprocta ferox. Taxonomy (NCBI): domain Eukaryota; kingdom Metazoa; phylum Chordata; class Mammalia; order Carnivora; family Eupleridae; genus Cryptoprocta; species Cryptoprocta ferox. Next base: position 76,566,412 of record CM053575.1, read on the forward strand.
CTGCTTGGGATATTCTATTCCTCTCTCTCTCTGCCCCTGCTCCACTAGTGTGCACTCTTTCTCTCACACACTCACAAAATAAATAAATAAAATTTAAAAAATAATCATACCACAAATTACTGGGTTGGTGTGTGAAATATTTACACCAGTATCCAATGAAAGATTATGAAGCTTTGCAGCAACATGAAAAGACAAATGGCCTTTAGTAATGACTAAGCTCAGTATTGGTACATATTCTGACAGGACTGCCTTCCAAAAGCTAATGCTACAGGCTACATTGCTTAAAATATAATTTTCAGTAAATACCAAATCTTCTTTTGGGTTTCATTCTTTTAGGAATGTATTGAGAGTAGTGTAAGATGATGGGTTAGGAGGATCCTTAACTCATTTTGTCCCACAGACATACCAAGATAATAGCTATATCTATTTAACTAACTCTGAAAATGACCCAAAGACTGGTAGAACAGACCTTCCACAGTTGTTCACGGAGAGGAGGGCACATTGAAAAGTGTAGGAGGAGTGGAGACACAGCTGGAAACTAAATCTTTGGTGGGACTGACCACAAATGGGAGGGACACCACAAGCATGGAAAAGCAAGAGGATCAGACCCCACACTTAGGCACCACCAGCACTGGGCATCTGTGCTAGGAAGATGAGTCCATATAACACTGGGCTTTCAATATCGGCATGGCTAACCTTCAAGAGCTTTAAAAATCAGTGGGCTTAATGCCCATTCTTGTGGGAACAAATGTAAACATTCTCCATCTACCTTGCTAAAACTGTGTACTCAACCATTGAGTTTCCCTGTGGACCCACTCCATCTAACCCCACCTGCATTAGCAGGCATCCATCAATCCATCTGGCCCTGGAAAGCATGGGGAAGATAACTTCATACACCAGCATCCCAGCCTCTTGTCTATCTGTGCAGGAAACAAGACTTACCCCTCATGTACCTGAAACTATGCCAGAGTAGATAATTGTAGACATTTGGTCGGAATGCTGGCCCCACTCACCAATGAGCCCATGATGACCTCAGACAAGACCCTCAAAAGCATGGAGACCAAACACTGTCCAGTGTGCCCACAGCAGGTTATTGCAGCTGGTTGGGCTGGAAGTAACTGCAGATCAGCCACAACCGTAGGTACACACAGCTCTTACAGGTGCATCCCTGGAGCACTTGGTTTTGGTAACCAGGATGGTTTATGCTATAGGGTAACGCAGGACCTCTTCTTCACCAGGCCATTACTTAATACCAGAAAACATACGTGACCTACCTAATACACATAAACAAACACAGAGAGGAAAAATGGCGAGACAGAGAAATATATCCTGAATGAAGGAACAAGACAAAAGCACACCAAAACATCTAACTGAAATGAAAATAACCAATATGTCTGATAAATAATTCAAAATATTGGTCACAAAGATACTCACTGGGCTTGAGAAGAGCGTGGATGATTCGTGAGATATTCAACAAAGAGATGGAAAATACAAAAAGAACCAGTCATAAATAAAGAATTAAATAACAGAAATAAAAAACATACACTAGAGGAAATCAACAACAGATTACAGGATGCAGAATAACAGATCAGAGATCTGGAAGACAATGTAATGGAAAGCAACCAGGCTTAATGGGAAAGAGAAAAAGGAATAAAAAATGAGAAGAGGTTAAGGAAACCTAGTGGCATTATCAAGAGTAATAATATTTGCATTATAATAATCATTGAAGGAAATGAGAGAAAGAAGGGGCAGAAAAGTTATTTGAATAAATAATAGCTAAAAATTTCCTTAATCTGAGCAAGAGAACCCATCCAAGTCCAGGAGAACAGAAATCCCCTAATAAGATGAACCCAAATAAGTCCACACTAAGATAGATAATTATAATGGTGAAAATTAATGGTAAAGCAAAAATTTAAAAGCAGAAAGGAAAAAGAGTTATATACAAGGGAACCTCCATGAAGCTACAAGTTGATTTTCAAATAGAAACTTTGCAAGTCAGAAGGGAATGGCATGATGTATTCAAAGTAGTGGAAGGGAAAGGCCTATTATCAAGAATATTCTACTGGTAGATTATAATTCAGATTTGAAGGAGAGATAAAATGTTTCCTAGACAAACAAAAGTCAAAAGTGTTCATCACCACTAAACTAGCCTTAGAAAAAATGTTGAAGGAAATTTTTGAGTGGAAAGAAAAGGTCATAGCTAGAAGAAAATTATGAAAGAAAAAAATTCGTAGGCATAAGCAAACATACAGTATAGATTATTAATCATTTATAAAACCAATATTAAGACTAAAATACAAAAGTAGTAAAATAACATATCTATAAAAGTCAAGGGATACACAAAAAATGTAATATATGGCATTATATACATAAAACATGGGTGAGGGAGTATAATTTAGTGCTTATAGAACATGTTCAAATTTAAGTGACCATCAACTCAATGTAGACTGATCTAATGTTATATCTTAAACCAATGGTAACCTTACAAATAAAACAACCATGACAGATATACACAAAAAAGAAAGAAATCCAAGCATTACACTAAAGAGAGACATCAAATCACAAGAAGAAAGGAACAGAAAAGAACTGTAAAACAACCTGAAAACAATGAACAAAATAGCAAAAACTGCATACCTATCAATACGTATAAATGGACTAAATGATCCAATCAAAATATATAAGGTGAATGAATGGATTAAAAAAAACAACACCCAACTCTATGCTGCCTAGAAGAGATTTACATAAGACCTCTAGACATTAACAACAAAAGACATTTCAACTCAAAATCCATGAGATACACTTATATGCAAAAACATATATAGAAAGAATTATATAGTTTTGTTGTGATAAATGAATGAAAACAAATGAGTTAAGCATTCAATTAAGACATTAGTAAAAAAAAGAAAGACAAACAATAAAGAAAAGGAGAAAAAATGTATCATATAATGTTTGGTAAAGGAAATTTAAAGATACTAGAAGAATTACAAGAATTGGAAAAGAATATTAAATGAAACATTCCTAAATAAATTTGATAATTTAGAAAATGGAGAGTTTTATAAAATATAAGTTATTAAAATTGACTCTGGTAATGTCACAGCTTAAGTCTATCTTCTTTAATGGCAGAGATTTCTCTTATACTATCTTAAAGAGAAAAGTCAAAACGTTCCCTATACATTTTATAAAGCAAACTTAACCTTAAAAGCATCTTCCCAGAAATAAATATTAAGCTGTCATGATTATACAGGTAAAATTTTAAAGTGAGCTAACAACTTGAATTCTGCAGAATTAAAAATAGAACACTATAACTTACTCTATTAGAGCTTGTTCTGAGAAGAAAAGGATGATTCAATCCTGGAAAATCTACCACCAAAATTCATTACCCATTTCTATAAAGTGGGGAAAAAAACTCTCAAAACTAAGGAATATATTGTTGATGGAAATAGATATTCAGGAGAAAAATCACATAATTTTTATCCATAAATGATAAGAGGCTTTGAAAGGCAGAATCATGGCTCCTCAGAGATGGCAGGAATAAGAAAGAATTAAAGCTGCAAGTAGAATTAAGATTGCCAACCAGCTGAAATTAAGATCATCTTGGAATATCCAGGTGGGCACAAGACCATGTGATACTCAAGTTTCTTAAATGGAGAAGAGGGGGGCAGAAGAGTCAAAAGAGATGACTTCTTTACAAAGGCTGGACTATTCTTCACTTTAAAGATGGACTGGTACCACAAGTCAAAGAATTGGACAGCCTCTAGAAGCTGAAAAATGCAAGGATAGAGATTTTCGACTGGAGCCTACAATGAAATGGAATACTGCTAATGCTTTGATTTTAAAACTCATTTCAGACTTCTGACCACCAGAACTTTAAGATAATAAATGTGTGTTTCTTTAAATCACTAAATTGTGGTAATTTGTTATAGCAGTAGGAAACTAACACAAAGGCTTTTTGTTAAGATCCAAGAGCCACTACTTAAACACACAAATAAAAACCTCAGAGTAAAATACAGGTAGATATAAACACTATTTACCAAAATCCAACAGCAAACATATTAATAACTAGTTTATTTGATGATAATACTATATCTAGAAAACTCAAGAGATTTTAAGTCTATCAAAGTATTGAGATAACTTAGTTATATGACCAGAAAGAAGATACGTCTACAAAAATCTCTAGATATATCACTTTTAATAATTAGAAGGTAGTAGATTAATCACTTATAAAGCCAGTAGAGAGGTTAATACATAAAAGCAGTAAAATCAATTTTATAACAAAAATCAGTCAAGGGAATGACCAAAGAAAAGAAGTAAAATATGATATCACTCATATACATAAAATATTGAGAGGGGTATAAAAATTCAGTCCTTTTAAAATATATTTGAACTTAAGAGACCATCAACTTAATATAGACTACTACATACACGAGATGTTATATCTGAAACCAATGCTAACCACAAAACAAAAATCTATAGTAGATCCACAAGAAATAAAGAGCAAGGAATCCAAACCTAATGTTAAAGAAAGCCATCAAACCACAGGGGAAAGAGCATGAGAAGGAAGGAACTACAAAACAAAACCAAAAAAAAAAAAAAAAAAAAAAACCAGAAAAACTACAAAAACAACCATAAAACAATTCAAAAATGGAAAAAATTATATACCTATCAATAATTACATTAGCTATAAGTGGATTAAAGGCTCCAATCAAAAGACAGGGTGACTGAATGGAAGAAAAAAAAAAAAAACAAGACCCATCTATATGCTGCCTAAAAGAAACTCATTTCAGAATTAAAGACATATGCAGATTGAAAGTGAAGGTATAGAAAAATATATACTATGAAAATGGAAGCCAAAAAAAGCTGTGGTAGTAATATTTATATCAGACAAAATAAACTCTACAACAAAGACTGTAGCAAGAGACAAAGAAGGGCATTACATAATGCCAGGCAGAACAACCCAACAAGGGGATATAAGAATTACAAATATCTATGTATCCAGTATAGGAGCACCTAATTACATAAAGCCAATATTAAAAAACTTTATAAAGAGAGAAAATAATAATACAATAGTAGGGGATTAACACCCAATTACATTAATGAACAGATCATCAGAGAAAAAATCAACAAGGAAACAGTGACTTGAAATGACACATTAGTCCAGATGAATCTAACAGATATATACAAAATATTCTATCTTCAAATAGCAGAATGCATATTCTTTTCAAGTGCAACAATCTCCATAATATCACATTAGATCACAAAACAAGTCTCAATGAATTCAAGAAGATAGAAATTATACCATGCATCTTTTCTGACCACAATGTTATGAAACTAAAAATCAATTTTGAGAAAAAAATCTGGAAAGAACACAAATATATGGCGGCTAAGCAAATGCTACTAAACAATAAATGGATTAACCAAGAAATCAGAAGAAATAAAAACATACTTTCAAATGAAAATGAAAACACAATATCCCAAGTCTTTCAGAAGCTGCAAAGTAGTTCTTAGAGAAAAGTTAAAGTGATACCTGATAACTTCCAGAGAAAGGAAAAATGTCAAATAAACAACTAACCTTACACCTTAATGGGCTAAAAAAGAATAAAGCCATATATAGTAGAAGGAAGGAAATAGTAAAGATTAGAGCAAAAATAAAGGAGATTGCAACTTAAAAAACAATAGAAAAGATCATTGAAACCAGGACGTGGTTCTCTGAAAAATGAGCAAAATTGATAAAACTTTAGCAATATTCATCAAGAAAAAGAGAAGACTTAAATAAAATCAGAAATTAAGGAGGAGAAATAACAACTAACACCACAGAAATACAAAGGATTATGAAAGAATATAATGAAAAAATTACACACCAACAGATTGGATAACCTAGAATAAATGGATAAATTCCTAGAAACAATCACTCTTCCAAAACTGAAGCCAGAAGAAATGGAAAATTTGAACAGACTGATTACAGTAATGAAACTGAATCAGTAATCAAAAAAGTCTAGGACAAGATGGCTTCATGGGTGAATTCTACTAAACATGTAAAGGAGTTAATACCTATTCTTCTCAAACTATTCCAAAATATCAAAGAGCAAGAAAAACTTTCAATATTGTTTCATGAGACCAGCATTATCCTGATAGCAAAACCAGACAAAGACACTCGAAAAGTATAGGCTAATATCTCTGATGAACAAAGATGCAAAAATCCTCAACACCATATTAGCAAACCAAATTTAACAACATTAAAAAAATCATTCACCACGATCAAACAGGATTTATTCCAGAGATGCAAAGGTGGTTCAGTACTTACAAATCAAGTCATAGATCACTTTAATAAAAGAAAGGATAAAAATCATATGATTATCTGAAAAGATGCAGAAAATCATTTAACAAAATACAATTACGTTAAATACTCAACAAACTGGGTTTAGAAGGAACATGACTCACCATACTAAAAACCATATATGAAAAACCCACAGTTAAAATCATACTCAATGGTGAAAAACTGAAAGCTTTTCTTGTAAGATTAAGATTAGGAAATAAATCAAGGATTCTACACTTATCATTTTTATTCAATACAGTACTGAAAGTCCTAACTGCAGCAATCAGACAAGAAAAAGAACTAAAAGGTATCAAAACCAGAAAAGAAGAAGTAGAACAGTCATTATTGCAGTGACATGATACTACAAACAGATACTACACTCAATCTTAACCAAAATGCCATGACGCAATGATACTATATACAGAAACCTGAAAGACTCCATCAAAAAATATTAGAATTGATAAATGAATTCAGTAAAGTTGCAGGATACAAAATTAATATACAGAAATCACGTTTTTATAAACTAATAACAAAGTAGCAGAAAGAGAAATTAAGAGAACCACACTATGTACAACTGCACCAAAAAGAATAAAATACTTAGGAATGAATTTAAACAAGGAGGTAAAAGACATGTCCTCTGAGACTTTAAAACACTGATGAAAGAAATTGAATTAGACAAAAACAAACAGAAATGTACACCACATTTATGGCTTGGAAGAATTAGCATCATTAAAATGTCCATGATATGAAAAGAAATCTAGATTCAATGCAATCCCTACCAAAACACCAACAGACTTTTTCACAGAAATAGAACAAAGTTTTGTAAAATTTGTGTGGAACCACAAAAGACCTTAAAAAGCCAAAGCAATCTTGAGGAAGAAGAACAAGCCAGAGGTATTGTTTCAAACTTTGTTACAAACTTTATTTCAAAATTTATTACAAAATTATATCAATCAAAACAGTATGATATTGGCACAAAAACAGATACATAGATCAATATAACAGGATAGAGAGCCCAGAAATAAACCCATATTTATATGGCCAATTAATCTAAAACATAGGAGGCAATAATATACAATAGGGGAAAAGGCAGTCATTCCAATAAATGGTTTGACAAAACTGGACAGCTAATCCAAAAGAATAAAACTGGATCACTTGATTATGTCATATACAAAGATAAACTCAAAATGGATTAAAGGCCTAAATGTGAGACCTGAAACAATAAAACTCCTAAAAGAAAGCATTCACAATAATCTCTTTCACAGCAGTAATAGAAACATTTTCTAGATATGCCCCATGAGGCATGGGAAACAAAAGCAAAATTAAACTATTAGGACTAAGGGAAACTTCCAGACTCATTCTACAAAGCCAGCATCACTTTGATTCCAAAACCAGATAGAGACCCAGCAAAAAAAAAGAGAACTATAGGCCAATATTCCTGGTGAATATAATGTAAAAATCCTCAAAAAGATACTAGCAAGCATAATTCAACAGCATATAAAACTATGATCACGTGGGATTCATTCCTGGGTTACAGGGCTGGTTCAATATTTGAAAATCCATCAATGTGATACATCACATTAACAAAAGAAAAGACAAAAACCATATGATCCTGTCAATAGATGCAGAAAAAGCATCTGACAAAATACAGCATCCCTTCTTAACAAAGACCCTCGAGAAAGTCGGGATAGAAGGACCTTACTTAAACATCATAAAAGACATTTATGAAAAGCCCACAGCTAATATCATCCTCAATGGGGAAAAACTGAGAGCTTTCCCCCTGAGATCAGGAACATGACAGGGATGTCCACTCAAACCACTGTTGTTTAACATAGTGCTGGAAGTCCTAGCATCAGCAATCAGATGAAAAAATGTAATAAAAGACATCAGAATTGACAAAGATGAAGTCAAACTTTCACTATGGTAGATGACATGATATGCTACATGGAAAACCCAACAGACTCCACCAAAAATCTGTAAGAACAGATCCATGAATTCAGCAAAGTCACAGGGTACAAAGTCAATGTACAGATATTGGTTGCATATTTATACACCAATAATGAAGCAACAGCAAGAGAAATCAAGAAACTCATCCCATTAACAATTGCACAAAAACCACAAAATACCTAGTAATAAACCTAATCAAAGATCTAAAAGATCTGTATGCTGAAAACTACAGAAAACTTAGGAAGGAAATTGAAGACACAAAGAAATGGAAAAACATTCCATGCTCATGGATTGAAAGAATACATACTGTTAAAATGTCAATACTACCCGAAGCAATCTACACATTCAATGCAATCCCAATCAAATTTGCACCAGCATTCTTCTCAAAGCTAGAACAAACAATCCTAAAATTTGTATGGAACCACAAAAGACCCCGAATAGCCAAAGTAATATTGAAGAAGGAAACCAAAGTGGGAGGCATCACATTCCCAGACTTTAGCCTTTACTACAAAGCTGTCATCATCAAGACAGTATGGTATTGGCACAAAAACAGACACATAGACCAATGGAATAGAATAGAGATCCCAGAATTGGACCTACAAATGTATGGCCAATTAATCTTTGACAAAGCAGGAAAGAGTATCCAATGGAAAAAAGACAGCCTCTTTAACAGATGGTGCTGGGAGAACAGGACAGCAACATGCAGAAGAATGAAACTAGACCACTTTCTTACACCATACACAAAAATAAACTCAAAATGGATAAAGGACCTAAATGTGAGACAGGAAACCATCAAAACCCTAGAGGAGAAAGCAGGAATCAACCTCCTTGACCTCAGCCGCAACAATTTCTTACTCGACACATCTCCAAAGGAAAGGGAATCAAAAGCAAAAACAAACTATTGGGACCTCATCAAGATAAAAAGCTTCGGCACGGCAAAGGAAACAATCAACAAAACTCATAGGCAACCGACGGAATGGGAAAAGATGCCAAATCCCTAGTATCTTAATGTATGTTAAAAGTGCTAGGTGAGAGGAGTTTTAATTGGAGCATATGAAGGCTAAAGGGAAAGCAGAGAACTTAAGTCTTCAGGGTCCATTTTCATAATAAAATGGCAAAGGACACACAAATGATGACCATATGGTCACACAAACTACTTTTTCCCCATGACTTGGTCTTCCAAGTTTGAGAGGCAACCCAGAGAAGAGGTAGAATAGAGAAAACTTACGGGAAACTGGGAATTACTTTTGGAAATACTGATCATATTTGACTGAGCAGAGATAAATGTACACTAACGGCTAACACTTTCTATCCTGTGTCTTTTTTTTTCCTTAGCATTTTTCATGTACTATCAGACTACAATATTTTATGTTATTTTTTATTGTTTCTGCCCTCAAATAAAACATAAACTCCTTGACGATACTACAGTCCCTTGGCACATAGTAATAATCAAAAATTTTGTTGAATAAGTCAATAATTGCACAGCAGCAAAAATGTTTTTGCCACAGGAGCGTCAACAATAATTTGGCCTCCTGCCATGCAACTTCTGTTCTCTAAAGTATGAGAAGGAATCTAAGGGGGATTTCCCTCTAGTAAAAGACAATCTAGGGCAGAGGGTATAGTATATTTCACAGAATGTTTGCAGTTCACATATGCTTGCAAACTTCAGCTGTTGACTTTATTCTGCCATAATTACATTTATGTCCCCAACCACTGTTTCCCTGTCTTCCATACCAAGCCAAATAGCTAATATTTCAAGTCTTCTAGCACAAATTATAAGAGTTTAATCAAAAAAAAAAAAAAAAGAAAGCAAGGGAAAATCACTATCAGAGACTAAATCCGTTAGCAGGCAAAGAGACAGAATTACATAGACTTAAATGTGTAGTAACAGATTTATCATATGAAATTTAAGCAAAATCAGTTTTAGAAATGATGAAAAGAAAATATAAAAATCAAGAATCAAATGAATACAAGTTGGTGGAAGAATTACTGCAGGAAAGGGACTTAATCAAAACATTCACTATATTTCAAAAATAAAATGGCATTTAAATTTCAAAAAATGAAAGAAGAGAAATAAAATATGAAATAGATTATAAAAGAGAAGTTAAAACGGAGGTGGAAGAGAAAAAAATGAAGAAATAAAACCATTATTGATGAAAAAAACCTTATTAGGAGAATAAAAGAGGAGAACCACCAGTATATTAAAAAAAAAGTAACCAGAGCCATGACGTTCAGACACTGAGATTTTGAGAAAAATCACCAAATAAAGTATAAAATAACTAAAATTAAACTGAGTAGAGAAAGGATGACAGGTGTGGAAGACAAAGAAAAGAGAGCTAAGATACTGATTATTGAGGACCATGAAAAAGGAAAGAAAACACGAAATAAAAAGTCTCTGGGGCACCTGGGTGGCTCAGTCGCTTGAGCATCTGACTCTTGATTTGGGCTCAGGTCATGATCCCCAGGATTGTGGGACTGAGTCCTAAATCAGACTCTGTGCTGAGCATGGAGCCTGCTTGGGATTCTCTGTCTGCCTCTGCCCCTCGCCCCTGCTCATTCTCATTCTCTCTCTCTCTCTCTCTCTCTCTCTCTCTTTCTCTCTGAAAAAAAAAAATCTTTGAAGGTAATACAGAATACTTTGCTAATATATAAGACTTGAAGTTCCAAATCAAAAAGGGCTTATTCTCTTTCAGGAAAAAATAATAGATTAAGATAGAGCTAAATATTGAGGAAATTACTGAAATTCAAGGATTAAGAAACACAGGGAGAAGACGCAGGTCATCAACAAAGTAAAAACATCAGAATGTCATTTTCTTTCAGTTGTATTACATGCCTAAAACTAGTGGCAATGTAGATAGATTTGAGTAGGAAGGGGCCCATTCCATACATTTTCCATGTTTTAATAGAATTTTAGTAAAGATTTGGTTGGCCAAGGGAAGTAGTACACACAGTAGCATTTCACTCACTTTTCCTTTTTCATCTCACTTCTCTTGCTTCCCTCAGTCCCATCCTAAGCAACACAAATTCTCTTTTGTCTTTGATAGATCTAATTGGTGAATATCTTTTGTAACTTCAGCATGTTCCTGGAGTCACAGGCTCTATCCCAGTTCTCAAAGCATTTCTAAAAATCAAAACAAGTAGGATATTCTTCTGCAAAGGTAAAAAAAAAAAAAAACTGAAATATTTGCAATCATTTAGAAAATTTTCCTATCATGTAAAAATGTATACATTTTCTTTTAAGATTATGTTTGCATGGGAAAATATGGTTTGAGAAAATAAATAGATATAGCAATATCCAATAACTTTAATTAAATACCTCCAGTATCTATGATTCTGTAAATTAATGCAATCCAAGATACCTGCATTGATTTTTTAATGGTTCCTACAAATAAATAATTAAAAACTTTTAGAAGATACAAGAAATATTTTGCATTAAAGATAAATATTATTTTGCCAATAACTATTTCCATAAATGGCTCCAAGATATAAAAGATATTTTAAGCTACTACTTACTAAACATTTTATAGGCCAGACACTGTGCTATATGCTTTAGATGTATCATTTCATTTGCCCTCATAATAACTCTCATTTTGTAATCTTTTTGTTTTCAAAGTTTTATTTATTTTGAGAGAGAGAGAAAGTGCATATGCATGGGGGAGGGGCAGAATGAGAAGGAGAGAGAGTCCCAAGCAGACTCTGCGCTGTTAGTGTGGAGGAGCCCAATGTGGGCTTGAACTCAAAAACTGTGAGATCATGACCTGAGCCAAAATCAAGAGTCTATGGCACCCATTTCATTGTGTGATCTTAATGGAAAAGAAAGTAGAGATGTGTAAAGGTGACAGTGTGTTCTGAGGTCTGCAGCTATTAGTGGGGAAATTTAAATCAAACCCTACTTGTGCTGACTCTACACCCTTATACTTGTATAATGCTATACCATCGCCTACAGAGGTGTTTTAAAAATTCTTTTTTATGAACAGAAGACCATGGGGGAAGGGAAGGGCAAAAATAGATACAAACAGAGAGGGAGGGAAGCAAACCACAAGAGACTATTAAATACAGATAACAAACTAAGGGTGGATGGGGGAGTGGAGGAGAGGGAAAATGGGTGATGGGCATTGAGGAGGGCACTTGCTGGGATGAACACTGGGTGTTGTATGTAAGTCAATTTGACAATAAATTATATTCATAAAAATTATGTTTTATGGGGCTCCTGGGTGGCTCAGTTGGTTAAGCGTCTCACTTCGGCTCAGGTCATGATCTTACAGTTCGTGGGTTCGAGTCCCGCGTTGGGCTCTGTGCTCCAGGCTCAGAGCCTGGAGCCTGTCTTCGGATTCTGTGTCTCCCTCTCTCTGACCCTGCCCTGCTCACGCTGTCTCTCTCTCTCTCAAAAATAAATAAAACATTAAAAATATGTTTTTAAAATTATGTTTTAACCTATTCACAATTTTAAAATTTTAAAGCTGAGTTAATATATTTGATCAAAATTGGCATAAAATTCTATATAAACTTCTGGCAATGTAGAAAATTAGGTAGCTTATAAATCCCTTCTCCAGATAAAATATAACTAACATACTTTTAAATGCATAGCTAAACTCAAAAAGTCAGCAAATTATCAAGGAGTCCAAAATGAGGACTATCTCTATCCACTGACAAAGGGGACATGAGAAGAAAGCATGTCTGTTTCATCCCTATTAGTTCAGTATAAAACATCTCTCCTTTGATCACTCTTAATCAAAGGCCTTCTTCAGACATATGGCAGCTTGAAATTATTCTACCTGCATGGTATAGAAATCTAGAGCATTGATGAAATCCTTAAGATGCCTGGAAGAATAAAATAATTCTTTGGAGAGAAACTCCCTCAAGGCCACAAGAAAAGAAGAAAAGGAAGGAAAGAAGAAAAGGAAGGAAGCAAGGAAGGAAGGAAGGAAGGAAGGAAAGAAGGAAGAAAGGAAGGAAGGAAGGAAGGAAGGGAAATTAAGCTGTTCCACACATGAGTTTATAATCCAAAATTACAAAAGGCACAATGAGTGAGAAGTAGCAGAGATAATAAGCAGGGAGCTGGAACTGGAACTGGCTCACAATGGCCTATGAAAACTTAAGTATTCAGGAATACTGCCAGTTTTTAAAACTCTGGTAGCCTGAAATTTGCTATAAAGGAGTATTTATACTACAACCATGGGGGAATTCTGTAAATAATAATGGCTTTTTTTTTAAAACCATCATGCTACAGTGGCATAATTAGATACAGAGTTATGGGACCTTGGAATTGCTAAATGCAAATATTTGTGACAAGTTTGTTTATAACTTATTAAAGTTATATAAAAAAGAATGGAAACACAAAAAAGTGAAAAGCTAATAAGGCAAATAAGACAAATTTATAAGAGAAACAAGTATAATGTTTAAAACAACACTACCACTAAAATTAAAAGATGGTAAATTTGAAGACATAACTGACTAAATTATGCAGAATATAGCATAGATAGCAATATGAGAAATATTAAATAGGATAAAGATATTTGGAAAAGAGAATGTGCTAATATATGTCTAGTAAGTGTTCCAGAGGTAGAGAAAGACAATGTGGAGGGAAAAAATATTTGAAGAATATGGGATGGTGTTGATCCTCCTGGTATGTACAAAAGACACAAATTTAGAAATCATGATTTACAAGTAGAACAAATGAAACTAACTTATTACTGGCTGTTAGAGTGAATTTGGAGAAACAAATATAAAAACATTTTATATGAGTGTAGATAAAATATTGCCTCAAAGAAACAGCTGTTAGATCAATGGGAGAACTCTCAGGAAAAAAAAAAAAAAAGATACTCCCAGAAGATAGTAGATGAATATTTTTACAGTGTGGAGGAAAAAAAGGTCAACCTAAAATTTTTAAATCACAAAAATCATCTTTCAAAAATGAAGGGTAAAGAAAGATATTTTAAGTGGATAAACAAAATTATCATTAATAATTTCCCACAGAAATAACTTATAAAGATTTTATCTCAAAAATAAGTAAACTGAATGAAGGACTGACTTGGAAAAAAACAAATAGGTAAACATATACATAAATATTTCAGACAAATAAAGTAATATAAATTACTAAATATGGATCAAGTTCTGAAATGAATGTTTACTTTGTCATGGCCTATTTGTTTTTATTTCTGGTAAAAATATTATATTTTTTTATTTTGTGGATGACACAAGGTGTTCATGTGGTAATGCTCATCCTGTTGCATAAAGAATATTATATTGGATATTAAAATGTAAGTTTAATGGCAGCTGGAAAGATTTCTGGGATTTGGATGAGAAAATAGAGGGCAAAGATCAGCAGACAGGGAATGGTGCAAATCCTTTGATATTATGAGGATGATAATAAGCTTTGCTGTTGTTTAGGTGGATTTATAGCCAATTATCCCAATAGTAGCTGTGAGAAATCATGTCTAGATATGTGTTTTTACTTTGAATTAGCAAAAGGATGATGTTGCTTGGATCAGTACATTGGGACTATACTCTAATAACCTCTTTTGGCACAGTTTAGCTTGCTTTTCCTTTTTCATCGTCTGTATCTACTTCCCAGATCAAAACGACATGCCTGCATTTATACTTAAAAAATACAAATGCTAGATAACAGGAAATATAAAATTAAAATGAGTATTTCCAAAAACACACACACACACACACACACACACACACACACACACACACAAAACACAAACTATACTGAATTGTTTTAAATAGTAAATGTCTCAGTAATCCAAATAAAGTTAGACTACAAATGGAGGAGAATCTTTATATGCCCCAATCCTAAATTTTTCAGGGGGTCTAAAAATAGTAGACACTGCTAGATGCTCTTGAACAGTTTTAGCTGGCAGCCATAAAAGCAGTCCCTAACTGCAAACAAAAAACCCAAACCACCAAAAAACACCCCCAAAACAAACAAACAAAAAAAAGAGACAACAAACAAAGAAATGAGAATGAATATTCTAAGGAATATCCTTAACCAGTGTGTGTGAAAGGGGGTTTAGGATGAACAATCAGGCAGTGACCAGAAGATATTATTTGGCTGTAGGTTTCATTCAATTTAGTGAACTGAGGAAATACTGTGAGAGGTACTGTCTTGGTATGAGTTGCTCATTCAAAGACCAGGGTTTGGGTAGAAAAGGAAATGCTCATAAGAGGAAGACAGTCTAAAGAGGTAGGTGGCAGGCATCACCCAAAGCAATTCCTGCATCAAAGAGAGGAGAGAGGGTTTCAGTTTTCATAGTAATTAAAGGCACAGACTAAGTTTCTATACTTCCAAAGAAGGTACTGTTCAGGAATTTTGGAATTTTTCAGAAAAAAAAATGAGGCTTACTGGCTTCAAGTGTGGGGGGAAAAAAAAGAACAACACTTTACTATACAACCCATATTCTGTAGCCCAGAAAGTTATTCTCTTTGCCAAGAGACATGGGGTAAATCTAGGGGCAGGAGGATGTAGGAAAGAAACTAGTTTTCTAACATAACCCTTTAAAATCTGAAGAAAAGGCTCTCTACCTAAATAAATAAATAAATAAATAACAACTCTATAAGAATAGTCTCCAGCTAATTACCACAGAGCTATATTCACTTTAGAATTTTTTTGTGAGTCATTACACAAAAAATGTTTCCCAAAGGAAAGAAGGTAGAAGCAGAACACCTAAATTAGAAGAGATATTACCATACTTCAGCATGTAACTAACTTTCCTACTCAGTACTATATAGCAATGAACAAAATTCAAGAATTTATTGTGACCTGGTGAGGGCAGGAAAGTGATTCATTAAAAATAAGACTTATATGAAACTAATAAGGAACCCAATAACTCAAATATAATTCTTATAATCAGTACATAGCCACTGAAGCTGGTAGAACAATCTGCAATATCTATGTCATGACCTGTCAAAACATTAATATTTCTGACTTCTGAAATTCTTCCAAATATCTTATTAAATCTTTAAAAATTTTCAAGATTCACTTTTTGTTATGCAAATGGTCTCTATATCAGAAATGAGAAACCTCAAGAAGGATCCATAAACATGAAGGAAGGAAGGAAGGGATGTATTTCCATTTTCAGTAGTACGTAGGCAATTATTACTTAAGTGAAACTCTTCCAATTATGAAAGAATACAATTAGAAGCAACCCTGATTATCATTCAAAAGGAAGCTTTCACATTCTCAGTAGACTACAAGTACACTTGCCTTTACTCCAGAAATTTAATACAGGACTAGAAGTTAGAATCTAATCCAGAAATTGCATACCTTTCTGATTTATAAGAACTGAACTGTTGATTCCACAGACTTTTGCTACTAACTCTCCCAGGCAGACCAATACCAGGACTATGACATATTAAGAGTGTGGTGCCAGCTCCATTCTAATAAACCTCTGTGCAAATCTACTTATGAAATATTTAAATGCACAAACCGTATTTCTCAGTTTGTGACGCTGACCAGAAGATAATGTTAGAATTCAGTCTTTCCTTCATATGCCTGAAATACAGTAAAGTTTTTCCTTTTCTTTTTTTTATATCCCAGATATCTCTCAGATTCAAAGATACTGCATTATATATTAGTCCTGTGAGTCATTTAACACTATGAAACTCCCTAAATTATTTTGAATGACAATATGTTGTTTGGGGAAGACAATTAACTTGAAATAACTTTAGTGGTAGTTTGGAAGATTTGTAGAGAATACCTGATTAAAAAAAAAGAGACAAGAAAATTTTATGAGAAATTAATCTAATTAGTTTAGGGAAAGAACATATCATAAGCTTCAAACTATCTGTTAATGTCTTAAACCTTAGAAAAATGAAGAAAATATGAAAAACTATCATATCAATTAAAAGTTGAGTGATGTATAGGTATTTGAGTGATATAAAAATTGAGTGATATATATAGGTATTTACTTATTTATTTTTATTAATTTGGTAGGCTTAATATACTTTATAATTAAATAAGAGCAAGTTGTTATATTATGGGGAATCATTAAAAAAACTCATCGGAAAAATATTAAAATGGTATATTATGTGAATGACTATATTTGGCTTGGGATAGATTTTCAATTATAGTACTATACATGGTTCAAAAAGTGCTACATATCAAATAATTTATAGAGATTTTTTAATTTTTTTAAATGTTTATTTATTATTTTTAGGAGAGAGAAATAGAGTGTGAATAAGGGAGGGGCAGAGAGAGAGGGAGACGCAGAATCTGAAGCAGGCCTCAGGCTCTGAGCTGTCAGCACAGAGCCTGATGTGGGGCTTGAATCCACAAACCGTAAGATCACGACTTGAGCTGATGTCGGACAATTAATCGATTGAGCCACCCAGGCACCCCTTGAACAATAAACTCTGAATTCTTACTGGTTCTTTCCCATCCATAGGTTCAAGCCAGAGTTTCTGATTAGCACTGTAGAGGAACACAACAGGGATGTCTACTCTTATCAATGTTGTTTAACAGTGTTGGAAGTCCTAGCCTCAGCAATAGGAAAACAAAAAGAAATAAAAGGCATCTGAATCAGCAAGGAAGAAGTCAAACTTTCACTCTTTGCAGACAACATTATAGTGTATGTGGAAAACACAAGACTCCGCCAAAAAAAAAAAAAAAAAAAAACCTGCTGGAACTGATACATGAATTCGGCTAAGTCGTAGGATATAAAATTGATGTACAGAAATCGGTTGCATTTCTATATACCAATAATGAAGCAGCAGAAATAGAAATCAAGGAACAGATCCCATATACAATGGCACTGAAAACCATAAAATGCCTAGGAATAAACCTAAACCAAAGAGGTAAAATATCTGTGCACTGAAAACTATAGAAAACTTATGAAAGAAATTGAAGAAGACACAAAGAAATGGAAAAACATTCCATGCTCATGAATTGGAAGAACAAATATTGTTAAAATGTTGATAGTACCCAAATCAATCTATACATTCAATGCAATCCCTATTAAAGTAACACCAGCATTTTTCACAGAACTCAAGCAAACAATTCTAAAATTTGTATAGAATCAGAAAATACCCTGAATAGGCCACACAATCCTGAAAAAAAGAAAACCAAAGCTGGAAGCATCACAATTCCAGACTTCAAGCTGTATTACAAAGCTGTAATAATTAAAACAGTATGGTACTGCACAAAAACAGACACACAGATCAATGGAATAGAGCAGAGAACCCAGAAATGGACCCACAAATGTACGGATAACTAATCTTCAACAAAGCAGGAAAGAATATCTAATGGAAAAAAGATAATCTCTTTAGCAAATGGTATTGGGAAAACTGGACAGCGACATGCAAAAGAATGAAACTGGACTATTTTCTTATACCATACACAAAAATAAACTCACAATAGATTAAAAACCTAACTGTTAGACAAGAAGGCATGAAAATCCTAGAGGAGAAAACAGGCAGCAACTTCTTTGACCTCAGCCACAGCAATTTTGTACTAGACACGTCCAGAAGCAAGGAAACCAAAAGCAAAAATGAACTACTGGGACCTCATTAAGATAAAAATCTTCTGCATAGCAAAGGAAATAATCAACAAAATTAAAAGGCAACTGAGGGAATGGGAGAAGATATTTGCAAATGACATATCTGATAAAGGGTTAGTACCCAGAATCTATGAAGAACTTATCAAACTCAATACCCAAAAAACAAATAATCCAGTGAAGAAATGGGCAGGAGACATGAATAGACACTTTTCCAAAGGAGATATCCAGGTCGGTAACAGACACATGAAAAGATGATCAACATCACTCATGAGTAGGGAAATACAAACCAAATCACAATGAGATAACCACCTCACACCTGTTAGAATGGTTAAAATTAACAACAGATGTTGGTGAGGAGGCAGAGAAAGGGGAACCCTTTTGCACTGCTGTTAGGAATGCAAACTGGTACAGCTACTCTGGAAAACAGTGTGGTGGTTCCTGAAAAAATTAAAAATAGAGCTACTCTATGACCCAGCAGTTGCACTACTAGGTATTTTTCCGAAGGATAGAAAAGGGCTGATATGAAGGGGCACATATACTCCAATGTTTATAGCAGCACTATCAACAATATCAACAATAGCCAAATTATGGAAAGAGCCTAAATGTCCATTGACTGACAGATAAAGAAGACATGGTATGTATGTATGTATGTATAGACACACAAACACACACAAAATGGAATATTACTCAGCAATCAAAAAGAGTGAAATCTTGCCATTTGCAACAACATGGATGGAACTAGAGCATATTATGCTAAGCAAAATAAGTCAGCCAGAGAAAGATAGATATCATATGACTTCATTCATATGTGGAATTTAAGAAACAAAACAGATGAACAAAGGGGAAGGGAAAGAAAAATAAGATAAAAACAAGAGCAAACCATAAGAGACTCTTAACACAGAGAACGGACTGAGGATTGCTGGAGGGGAGGTAGGTGGGGTGATGGGCTAAATGGGTGATGGGCATTAAGGAGGGCACTTGTTGGGATGAGCACTGGGTGTTATATGTAAGTGATGAATGACTAAATCTACTACTGAAATCATTATTACACTATATATATATATATATACACACACACACACACACATACTTGATTTAAATAAAAATTTAAAAAATAAAAACTATAAGACATTAACAAAACAAACTGAAGAGGACACAAATGTAAATATGTATGCCAGGCTCATGGATTGGAAGTTTAGTATCATTGAAATGTCCATGCTATCCAAAGCAATCTACAGATTCAGTGAAATCCCTATCAGGGATATTTCCCTATCAAAATACCAATAGCATTTGTCATAGAACTAGAAAAAATAATACTAAAATTTGTATGGAACTACGAAAGACCTCTCCTGAGAAAGAAGAACAAAGCTGGAGGTATCACAATTCCAGACTTCAAGATTACAAAGCTGTAGTAATCAAAACAGCATGTACTGGCACCAAAACAGACACAGAGATCAACATAACAGAATAGAGGGCCCAGTAATAAACCAATGCTTTTACGGTCAATTAATCTATGACTACAATATGCAGTGGGAGTATGACAGTCTTTTCAAAAGTGTTGGGAAAACTGGACAGCAACGTGCAAAAGAATGATATTGGATCAGTTACTTAAACCATATACAAAAATTGTTCTTAGCAACATTTTTCTAGATATGTCTCCTCAGGCAAGATAAATAAAAGCAAAATTAAACTATTGGGACTACACTAAAATAAAAAGCCTCCGTACAGTGAAGGAAAACATCATCAAAACAAAAAGGTAACCTACTGAATGGGAGTAGATTTTTGCAAATAATATATCTGATAAGGCATTAATATCCAAAATTTATAAAGAACTTATAAATCAAGGCATTAATATCCAAAATTTATAAAGAACTTATAAATCAAATCAAAAAGATCTGATTAAAAATTGGCAGAGGGGCTCCTGGGTGGCTTGGTTGTGTTCGATTTTAGCTCAGGTCAAAATCTCACAGTTCGTGAGCTGGAGCTCTGCATCAGGCTCTGTGCTGACAGCTCAGAGCCTGGAGCCTCCTTCACATTCTATCTCTCCTTCTCTCTCTGCCCCTCCTCAAGTCTCTCTCTCTCTCTCTCTCTCTCTCTCTCTCTCTCTCTCTCTCCCTCAAAAATAAACATTAAAAATTTTTTTAATGGGCAGTGGATCTGAATAGACATTTTTCCAAAGAAGACATACATGGCCAACCAGCATGTGAAAGATGGTCAACATCACTAATCATCAGGGAAATGCAAACCAAAATTACAGGGAGATATTACCTTATCCCTGTTAGAATGGCTAGAATTGAAAAGATAATAAATAACAAGTGTTGAAAAGGATATGAAGAAAAAGAAAGCCTTGTGCACTGTTAGTGGGAATGAAAATTGTTGTAGCTACTATGGGAAACAGTATAGAGGTTCCTCAAAAAATTAAAAATAGAAATACCACATGATTCAGTAATTCAACTACAGGGTCTCAAAACAAAAACACTAATTAAAAAAGATATTTACCCCCCCATGTTTATTGCAGCATTATAAACCACAACCAAATTATGGAAGCAACGCAAGTGTCCATAAAGAGAGAGATGGATAAAGAAGATGTGGTATATATGTGCAATTGACTTAGTCATGAAAAAGAATGAGATCTTGCCATTTGCAACAACATACATAGTCTTAGGGGACATTATGCTAAGTAAAATACATCAAAGACAAATAACATGATTTCACTTACACGTGAAATATAAAGAAACAAACAAAAAAGCAGAAATAGACCCATAAATACAGAGACAAACATGGTGGACAGAGTGGAGGGAGCTGGGAGGATTGGCAAAATAGGTGAAAGGGAGTGAGAGGTACAGGTTATCGACTCATGGAATGTATAAGTCATGGGATGAAAGCTACGCCATAGTGAATTAAATCATTGGTATTGTAATAGCATTGTATTAAGACAGAGGGTAGCAACACTTGTGGTGAGCATGGCACAAAGACCTGTCAAATCACTATGTTTCACACCTGAAACTAAGGTAACTTTTAGGTCAACTCTCTCTCTATAGAAAAAGTATATATGAAAAAAACTACAAAAAGTTTATGAGTTCATTTTAATGTATTTTAGAAAAATTATAACCATTACATCACCAGGAAGCAGACTCTTAACCATAGTGAAAAAACAAATGATTACCAGAGGGGAGGTGTGCAGGGGGATGGGAGAAGTAAGTGGTGCGTATTAAGGAGGGAACTTGTTGTAATGAGCACTGAGTAGTGTATGTAACCAATGAATCACTCAATTATATACTTTAAATTAATATACTATATGTTAACTAACTGTAATTTAAATAAAAATTTGGAGCCATAAAAAATAAAACTTGAAAAACAATAAATCAAACTTAAAGGGGGGGAAGAAAATATACTTAGAAGGGGGAAGAAAAAGAAATGGCTAAGTGAAATGATAATATTAATTAAAGGATTCAGAAGTGACTCCCCTCCCTGATACTTCCTGTTGATTCATCCTGCTTAATATTTTTGTTAGCACTTATAATAATTTGACATACATACTTATTGTTCCTCTACCCAGAATGTAAGCTCCATTAGGGTAGAGATTTGGTTTTGTTTGTGTGTGTGTGTGTGTGCTGCTCTACCCACAGAATTTAGAAGAGTACCTGGTAAGTAGTAAGGGCTTCATATATAGTTACTTAAAGAGAATGATAAAGGGAAGTGGGGTGGGAGGGGATTGATGGAGAGAGAGAGAGAGACCAATGTACTTGACCAATTTACAGAATCAATTTTTGAGCTGAAAAGAAGGTCAGTGCTCTCATTTTACAAATAAGGAGACTGAGGCCCGGAAGGAGTTGGTGACTTATTCAAGGCCACCCAGACAGTGAGTGGCAGAGCCTAAATCCAACCTATGTAACTTAATAAGAGGCTAGTGAACTTCTCATAGCAACTACTTATAGGCAATATAGACAAATGAAGGCTTATTACTTCTCATAACAGACCTAAAATGATTACACTCTATAGTTAACGAGATACTAATGATGGCTTCATTCAGACACCAATAATCGTGACAGAAAAAGCAAAACAAGAACGAAGATAATAAGAAAACTAGGATTTTCTGACCCATGTTTTAGAGTGTAAATATTCAACAGCAAATTATTGATGAAAACATCAGTATTACCTCCAAGGACCATGCCAGCTTGGCAACATTTTCTAAGGCGACATGCTGGGCAGTTTTTTCTGCGGATTTTATCAACAATGCAATCATTTCTTCCAGCACATAAATAATTATGCTGCCCTAGAAAACAAAATAAAAGGTATATATGATATCTAAAGACTACTGGAAATTTTATGCATGGACAACTCAAAAAAAAAACAAACAAACAACAAATGCACATCAGCAAGTGCCATTACTGTCTCACCCAGCCTCTTCTTTGGCATAAGTGAATGTTGGTGATGCTCCAACCCCTGTTTAATACTTTACCTGTGTCTTCAGGAATCTTAATGAGGTGAACACAGCATATAATTTTATGGCTCCTTTAAAAATGTTTTGTATAATATTTCTGTGTATCTTCTTAATGGTGTCAGCATTAGATTGCCCTTAGCTCTTTCTATCATTTCAAGGTTGTCTACATGTTGTTGATAATCATTAGTTATGTAAATAGTCAAACTGTAGTAAAACTTTTTTTATTTCTGACATCTAAACCTTCAAGAAACAGATACAGACAAAAGAACTAAAGTGGTCTCTGAAATAGACCTTTTATAAAATCTATACACTTAATTTTATTGGAAAATCCTGAAGCTCTCTTACTCTTAAAGAGTCTAATAATTGTGAATAGCACATAAAAAAGATGTAACTCATCGTACTGACCTTACTGCCCAGATTATTTTGGCTGCAAATTAGAAAACACAATAAATAGAAATAATGATCAAGGAGAACAATTTAAAGCACTGAGAAGTACTCAATGAAGGAAAAGACAGAACTGTAGAAGAAATGTGGATACAATATGTGACCCTGGGATCATTTGTGGAGTTCCCTTCAAAAAGTCTGGGATATGATTTTAATATTCAACCATGATGATTTTAAACCACATATATGTTCCATTTAGTAAAGTATGGAACAATATAACTTACTTAGATTGAATTAAAAATTCAGTTTAAACATATAAACATTAATTAACTGAAAAATTTACTTGTTGGCACTCATTTTCTAACAAATTCCTGTAATATAGACTGAGTCTTTTAAACATCTTCAGCTTACTTATATTTTGTACGTATTAAAAGTAATTTTAAAGGATTATGGAATTCCTTTAATATTTTATATTAGTATCAGTCAACATTAAAATCAGATTCACTCTTCTGGCCAAAGTTTGTGATAAAGGAACACGGAGGTACCTTAAACATTTGCTTTATCAAGCAGGGGAAAGAATGTGAACAAAACGTAAAGGGCCATATCTGTGGAACAGCTAGCAACAAAATGGTCTTGGCCTGGGGCATTTAGGGATAAGCATAGATGGTCTTTTCTTAAATATATATTCCTCCATGAACTTATGTCTATGTACTCTCTCATACTAATGTTCATTCTCTTGTTTAGGAGTCTCAGGCATTAGGCTTTCCTCCTAATAAAGGGTGGTTAAGAAGCTTCACATTCATGCCCATCAGGTTAGTAGAGTGTACTACATGCTACTTTCTGATTTGACTCTGCTCATTTTATTTTTTTGACCACAAATTACATTTGCAGGTTACAGGAGTAACTGTGGGAGTAAAGTATGTGTAAATCAATCACTCAATGAATCTATCTATCCATTCATCCATCATTCATCTGGACCCTACACTGATTTCTCACAAGAAGAGTGAACGGAAGTAGGGAGCAAGATTTTCCATCCTATACAGAGAAAAAACTTAAACAGTGCACATGGATGTTTGTTGTTTGAAAGGAGGCTCTCCTGCTTTCTACCCCTAGGTCACAAATATTCAGAAAAAAAACAAAAGCCCAAAAGAAACACCAGCATCTGGGATGCTGCTGATTATAGCATTTCAATCTCTTAAATGATTTACAATGGCACCTTCTCTTTCAGTGCTCAGGGGGGGAATCCTCCTTACCAAGGTTCTCAGTCTATGCTCTTATAACCATTGTTTTCTATCTGCTTTTAAATCTTGCCCTTTCTCTCCTAAAATCTTTAGACTCTTCCTCTCCAATGATATCATCCTTTCTCAAGTGTTTCCATTCCAAAACAATTCCAGCAGCAAGAAGGGAAAAATAAAAGGAATTCTGTCTCACTCTAAATTCTCCCAGAATTCATCCCTTGGCCATCTAAATTGTTTAAAAAGTCACCTACATTTTCAGTCTCTAACTACCCAACTTCCTTTACTCCTCAGCATACAATAATATGGCTTATATATGTTCACTGTTCTTATAAAATGGCTTAACATCATCAAAGATTTCTTCATTCCTAAATACTGTGGATTTTTTCTTGACCTTCTGTATAATTTGCCACTGGTAATTTTTCTCCCCACCTGTCTCCTACTTTGTTTGGGGGGTCATGTCTCTTCCAACTCCTCATCTGTCTTTCTAATAGTTCCTTTAAGTTCCGTTTGCCAACTCCTCTTCCTTTGCCTATTTCTTATGTTTTACTCCACTGTACATAACATATGGGTAGTCTCATGGCTCCAAAACCTCACTCCAAGCTCTGCCCTTCCAACCACTTATTTGTAGTTACTTCAAACTCAAAATATATAAAAAATAGTTTAGTGATTATCTGGTCAATTTGTTAATTTTATAGATTGTTTTATTAGAGAAATTGTGGAACTAAGGAAATTCAAAAGAAAAAATCATCTATAATTTCATTTTCATGTACCTATCATTTTTGTGTTTCATTCTAGTTTGCCTATACAGACCTAAAGGATACTTAATACTTATTTGTTAATATTCATTAAGTGAATGCATATACACTTTTATAAAACCCTCATTGATTCGACAAGCATTTATTGCTTATCAAGTATGTCCCAACACTGTTTGAATAATCCCTTTTCCCCACTAAGTGTAAATGCCTAATTTACATGACTAATTTACACCTAATTTTTGATACTATAGTGTTAAACAGCAGAGTTACTTAAAATAAGACTGATTATTCAAAGTTCCTATCTGGATCTTACTATCTATAAGATAATAACAACAGAAACAGGCCACTATCAAGTATTTACTATCTGCTAGGCACCGTTATAAAGTATTTGCATGTATCAACTCATCATCATAAAAACATTATTAGTATTAGTTCCATTTTATAGAGTTAACCAAAGCACAGAGAAGTAACATTCCTAAAGTCACACAGCTAGACATTTGAGCTTAATTAACCTGAAAGGTAGTATAGAAAATTAAGAGTATGGACTTTGGTTTTTTTGTTGTTGTCATGTTTTTTTGTTTGTTTTGAGAGAGAGAGAGAGAGAGAGAGAGAGAGAGGTGGGGAGAGGGAGAGAGAGCAGGAGATAGAGAATCTTAAGCAGGCTCCACATCTAGTGCAGAGTCCAATGTGGGGCTCATCTCATGATGGTGAGATCATGACCTGAGCCAAAATCAAGAGTCTGCTGCTTAATTGACTGAGCCACCCAGGTGCCCCAAGAGTAAGGATTTTGGAGCATTACTGCTAAAATTCAAATTTAAAACTCCTTACTTAGTAGTTGGATGATTTTGGTGAGTAAAATGAAATAATATTAGTACCCAGAATTGTATCTAAGGATTAAACAAGCTCATGTACGAGTCTCGCACATAGCAAGTATTTAATGAATGTCTATTACAACTATGATTATTATCACATTCCTAAATCCCAAATACAGGGCCAGATCTGTTCTAGATGTAGCCTGAAAATTCTATACGTAGTGAAGTTCTTCAGTTTGAAAGGCTACTGAAAGACATTCTCAAATATGCATAAAATAAGGAAATAAGAACCCAGTATACCTTCTAAAGAGATTCCTAAAGATGTAACTTAGGCAATAATGGATGAGTTACAATAGAGAATGCGTGAGGAGGGAAATCTGGCATGAAACATTGTTGATGAGAACTAAATAAAGTTAAACATAGGTTTAAGTATAAATGAGAAAATTATAGTAATCAAATAGAATGCAATTCTTATAACTCTTGGGTGGGGGGTAGGAAAGAGCTAAGCATTCCAAAATTTGACATTCGAGAAGGGGGACAATTTCTGATAATAAAGGCTATTGGCATGAAGGCACCACCATGAAGGGTAAGCATGATTCATATCATCATGGGCTGCCTGTAACAAAATGGAAAGGCTTAAAGAAATCTGAAAGTTAAGCTCTGCTCAACTTTAACACTAATGTAAGGCTGTCAAAACTGCAATGCAGGTAAGCATCATGCAAGCAGAATTTAGGGGGTAAAATTAGAGGTTAACCTTCTCTAAGAGACCTTTTAGCTTAAGAAATGTTTCACCCAACCAGTTCCAACTAGAGCTAAGATAATTTGGCATGGGGCCCAGGCACTGCCTCTGTACTACAAAGCTTGACTAGGACTCAGAGTCAGGGAGAAGGCAAAGAATAAAGAAAGGACCACTCTATTACATATGTCACTCCATCAGATACCTGGCTGTACATGCAGGTGAAGAAAGTTCACACCCAAATGTATTGGCTCTGTCAAAACTTTATCCAGGATATCTGCGAAACATTGAATTGTGGGGGCTGCGAATCCAGCATAACATGTAGTGTTACCACTTTTCTTTAGACAATTTACATTCTGGTTTTGAAAAATACATCCACATACAGATCCACTTGCTAATTCCTCATAAATCACAGATTTATGGCTCAATTGTTGCTGCTCCTCAGCCCAACATTGTCACTCTAAAATAATTTACAAAAAGTCATTCTAACATCCTTGCTATCTACCCATACCTTCACCACCAGGAGTTACAAGACATCCAGGAGTATTTATAAGCTACGGGCCACCACAAACAAGATGAATGGCACAATGCTAAATAATAGGAGAATTCACCCAAATAGAAGATACTGTCTAAATCTCCCCTTTTAGTATATATATCATCTGCCCCTTTTGAAACCTGGAGCAATATTACCAAAAGTCTGTAATGGAACACCACATTTTCTCTTTCTCCTTAAAAAAATCTCATATATTTTAGGGTGGGAAAAGCAATGGGTGATTACTATTACATCTTTTCATTTAAACTGCATATTCTCTTTAATGTTCTAGCTGTACTAACATCCTTACATTTTCCCAAAGTCTCTCATACCTTTATGACTTCTCCCTTTCCTAAATTTATCTGCTGAACAAACTCTTAACTGGTCTTCACTGATCTGAGAAAGGCCTAGATATTTCTTCTACATAACTAACTAAACATTCAATATATGTTTACTGTAAATACTGTTTGCACGACTTCCCTAGGTTTTGTGAATGTAAAAACTAGGTCTTTTGAAAGTTTTGTGTTAAATAAGACTTCAATAAGTATTTGTTGAAATATATACACTTAACTATATTTTTTGTTTCACTTATAGCCATAACTATGGTATACTCAATGATATAAGCTCTACAGTAATGTTTCACTTATTGTCATATATGGTAAATTTTAAAAATCTCTTGCTTCAGATTTTTATTTAACACCTTTCAACATTTTTATATACAATGCCTGTTATTTCAACAAATTTCCTGCCTTTTTATATTAATAGACCATGAGTTTATAAGTAGAGTCTTAACAAGCTTATTTTTAATAGGTTTTTAAAAATAATTTTTAAATTCCAATATAATTAACATAGTGTTTGTTTCAGGTGTACGATATAGTAAATCAACGATTCTATACATCACTCAGTGTTCACAAGACTCTTAATTCCCTCTATTTCACCCGTCCCCCACCCATCTCCCTTCTGGTAACAACCAGTTTTCCATGCTTAAGCATCTGTTTGTCTCTTTTTTTCTTTGTTCATTTATTATAAGCTTTTTTTTAACATCTACCTTTGTAGAGACATAAGTTTTTATTATTTCTGAAAAATTTATATTTAAGATCTGAAAAAAATGATTATTGAATGGCTATATGTTACTTCTAACTATTCCCTATATTTAATATATATTTTTATTTAATATATTAATATAATTTCAAGTGTTAGTATTATTAAAAGGATCATATTCTGTGAAAATAAAGGCACTATTAAAATGTGGCTAGATCATTTTATACGCCTAATGACATAAAAATTTCAGATACATGACAAAAATTCCGTTTTGGTTGAAATGAAATCTATTATAAGCTAGAAAGAGATTTACCTTTAAAATAAGAGTTCTATATTATTTTTGTTGCCTTTTAAGCACAAGAGAACACATTTTCCTTTGGTTTGAGTGAAGTCACAACTTTTTCATTCCTTTTTGAAAAGGAGGGGGAAATATGTAGTAAAATGGCAGGAGGAATGAATATACATGTTTAACAGATAAAGAACAAAGAAGAGAAAGTTGGTATTGTATCACTCGTGAAGCATAGGGTTGAGATAACAAGACTTGGTGCTTCTAGGAGCACTCCTTCCACCACAAACACAAAAATGCTGAATAAAACATCATGGGAGCATGTTGTTTAATTATAGTCTAGAACAAAAAATGGGGGTATCCCAATAAGCCAGAAATTAAAAGAGATAAGCAGAGGGAAAACTGGAATGGTCAAAAAAAGTTTTAGTTGTAGATATAGGACCTAGAAGCAAAGAACTGGGGTTTAACACCCACGAGGGGCCAGGATTTGTGGCCTCAGACCCACAAGAAGAAGAGCATGGGAACTGAACCCTGCATATAATGGAGAATCTGAAGGCTGTCTTATCCATGAAAATAGGGCTAGAAAACACTACACAGACTATGCTGATGAAGTCAGCAATCTGCCCAAAACTTTGGGTGGGGAGAGGAGTCACCCATAACTAACAACAAAAGACACAAAAATCTTGGCTTTTACAAGAGATGATTTTCACTACCACATGATGTATGAATCTATGCCAAGGAACAAATACTGGTCTATGACCAGTACTTGTAAGAGTCCTGGGAAAGCCAAATGCAAAACACATCTGCAAGAACAGGTATGCATATTTGCCAAAAAAAGAGATCTGTGTGAGAATACTTATAGAAGCAGTGTTTATAATAGTCCCAAACTGAAAACCCAAATATTCATCTATAGCAAAATGTATAACAGTTTTATTTATTCAATACATTATTGTATAACAATGAGAAAAAATATCTAGCCTTTGCAAAAATGTGAATTCCATAATCATAATGCATAAACAGAGTAGACACAGAAAAATGCTCTATGATTCCATTAATATAAAGTTTTCATACAGTCAAAACCATCTATAATGAACTCCCCTATGACCCAGCAATAGCACTGCTAGGAATTTACCCAAGGGATACAGAAGTGCTGATGCATAGGGGCACGTGTACCCCAATGTTCATAGCAGCACTTTCAACAATAGCCAAATCATGGAAAGAGCCTAAATGTCCATCAACTGATGAATGGATCAAGAAGATGTGGTTAATATATATAGTGGAATATTACATGGCAATGAGAAAGAATGAAATCTAGCCATTTGTAGCAACATAGATGGAACTTGAGGGTGTTATGCTAAGTGAAATAAGTCAGGCAGAGAAGGACAGATACCATATGTTTTCATTCATACGTGAAACAGGAGAAACTTAATAGAGGACCATGGGGAAGGGGAAGGGTAAAAATAAATAGATAAGGAGAGGGAGGGAGGCAAACCATTAGAGACTCTTAAATACTGAGAACAAACTGAGGGTTGATGGGAGTGGGGGAGAGGGGAAAAGAGGTGATGGGCATGAAGGAGGGCACTTGTTAGAATGAGCACTGGGTGTTATATGGAAACCAACTTGACAATAAACAAAAAATAAAAAAAAATAAAAACCATCTATAATGTTAAAAGTGGAGATGGTGGTTACCTGTGGGGAGTGACTGGAAGGGATGCAAGAAGGCTTCTGGGAAGATAATGAATTTGTAAGTAGTTTAATCTGGGTGATGACAGCCTAGTTTAATCTACTTAATAATAATTCATTAAGCTCTATACCTTTAATTTGAGTAATTTTCTAAAATTGTTCATGCCAATAAAAAGTTTTTTTCTTTTTTTTTAATTTTTTATAGTTTATTTTTGAGACAGAGACAGAGCATGAGCAGGAGAGGGGCAGAGAGAAAGGGAGACACAGAATCTGAAACAGGCTCCAGGCTCTGAGCGGTCAGCACAGAACCCGATGCAGGGCCCGAACCCACGAACCGTAAGATCATGAGCTGAAGTCAGAGGCTTAACAAACTGAGCCACCAAGACACCCCTTTCTTTCTTTTTAAAAAATAGTTCCACCTAAGAGGACAGACTAGAGGACACTGTGATCCAACACAGAGGGAGTCTGTAGGGCCAACCATTTGAACTCCAGAGACTGAGGATCGAAGTGTCCAGAGAGAAAAGAGGTATCATCTACATTACAGGATTATACCTGGAGTTTTCCAGTGAAATATCCCAACAATCCCACCAAGTATCCTGCTAGAGAAACAGCTATAATCATCCACCAAACACAGAGAACTCCAGTGACAGTCATGTATGTACCTGCCAAGTACAATTGTGCCCTTCCTTTTAACCCCTATCTCCCTATGCCTCTACATTGAAGGTCAAAATTAGCTGTTAAGGGGTCTTAGGAATATGAGCATAGTAAATATAGAAAAAGGTGATCCTGTTGATTCTCTCTGCAACTTCGGGCCCCAAGTAGTGCTGAACTTTGGCAAAAGAGAAACCCTAAATTAGGTGAGAGTTTGGAATTTTTACTATTTTACTATCATGCCAGCATGATATTACTGTGCATTATGATTATTAAAATGAGACTGTTCTTTTATTAAAAACTATGGGAATGGACGAAGATTTCATAATTTCATAGAGAAGATGGAACAACAAGCCCATAGAGGTACTGTCATTAGAGGTCATGCTGGTGTTGGCATTGAGAAATATGTATACACACACACACACACAAATACATAAACATATGGATAAAATAATAGAATTAATTTAATATTGCTATAAATAAAATTCCAAACCAGTGCTTCTCAGCTAGAGGCATTTTTGCTCCCTTCTCTAACCTACCTCTGGGACATTTTGCAATGGCTTCGGACAATTTTGGTTCACACAACTGGTGAAATAGGTGCTACTAAGGAGAGGCCAGGGATACTGTAAAACCTCCTACAATGCACAGGACAGTCCCAACAATAAGGAATAAGCTGGCCCCAAATGTCAACAGTACCTGCTGAGAAACTTTAGTGTAAATTCATGATCACTCCACTTTTTTAAAAAGATGTTTTCTAGGTCAGTCCACTAAAAATGCCTATAAGAAAACACAACTGCAGCAGCAATAAACACTGGGATCCAGATTGCTGTGTCTAATATCATTTTCATCTGAAAGAAACCAGAGCTCCTTGGAGAAATGGCTGAATTAGGACTGTGGCAGAAAATGTACAAGTTGAGCCTGCGATGCTTTGTTGTGATAGTGTTTGATGTTATTGAGGGTTAATGAAACTGTGTCAAAGCCACACTGACCAAAGACAATTTGAACATCAAAAGGAATTTAGATCAAGTGATTAAAACATACTGACTATATAAAAAGCCATTGCTACAGGAAAGAAGAGAAATAAACAAAACATACTCACTGGAAACTACTGGAGGATGCTAAGGCACAAATTGATGACTTTGGAAATTGATAATTAAAGGGAAATAATAATTGAGCATCTACTAGGCCTTACAGTATTTTAAGATTGCTAATTTATACAAAGAACTATAAAAAAGATTTATAGCTGATAAAATTAGAAGGAATAATAGAAGTAGAAAATAATCCTTTTGCAATCCCTAAGGAAATGACCACTTGTCAAGTCTGAAAGGGCAATTAAAATACTCCTCTGTTTTTCAACTATGTGTCTGTGTGATGCCACATTTTCTTCATATGCTTCAATCAAAACAACATGTTGCAACAGGCTGAATGTAGGCACAGATATGAGATGCAGCTGCATTCCATTAAGGCAGACATTAAAATGACTTGTAAAAATGTAAAACAATGTCACACTTTTCATTAAAATTTTAGGTCTGGAAAATTAACATCAAATGGGTTTGCTATTTCTTAAAGGAGATAATAAGTTTCAAAAATTATTTTAAATTTATAATATAATATTGATAGATATAATCCACATAAACAACAACTCTGGGTTCTCAATAATTTTTAACCATGTAATAGAAAGGGCTGTATGACCCTGGCCTGCATATGATTTTTGTCAAAATGTTTAGCCTGATTCTAATCATGTGGGGAAACGAAACCAGACAAATCCAGATTGTGGGAATTTCTACAAAACAGCTGGCCTGGACTCCTCAAAAGTGTCAGTGTCCTGAAAGACAAAAAAGAGGTAGGAGGATCTTTTTAGATTAAAGGAGATGAGAGAGATTTGTTAACCAAATGAAGTACATAATTCTTGATTAGATCCTACATGAAGAAAAACAACCTATATAGGACATTTTGGGAATAGTTTGGGAAATCTGAATATTGATCATATATTAGATAAAATTTTTATATCAATATTAAATTTTCCAGTGTGATAATATCATGATTATATTGCAGAATGTTCTGGTCCTTAGGAGATATGCTCTGAAATCTTGAGAGGTGATATGATACCTGCAATTCACTTTCATATAGTTATGTATAGATATTCATTATACTATTCTTTCAAATTTTCTGGATGTTTTCTAGAAGCCAAAGTTTTCTGAAGACACAGCAGAGTGAGATAAAGGCTGGGTTTTATCTTAGTTTTTCACATTAGCCAATCTGGGGCTGGGTATGTAAAACTGGAAAGGAGAGAGGGAACAATGACTATTTGACAGAGTGTGAAAGGGAGCCAGATAATAACGAAGCAGTAAGTTATAAAGTATCTTCATAAAAGATCCAAGGTGTTTTGTTTGTTTATTAAAGTGAAGGAAAAGGTATGTGGGGAGGGAGAGAAGGAAGAAAACAAACTGTTATTGAGCACACTATGGGCCAATATATTAGGAACTTAACTGGCTTATTTCATGTAATCCTTATAACAAAATAGATACTACACAGGTATTTAATTTTCTTAGGTGGAAAATGACTACTCAGGTAATGAAATTACATAAAATAAATTAGACATAAAGATTCTCGGGCTGAGAACAAAGAGGGCACAGAATACGTCCCTCAGGAACAGAGATGTGGCCACTGGGCATCAGCTATGAGCACATGACACCTGAAAGGGGCTGCTTGAGAGTTATATCACACTGGCAGGTATCAAGAGCAGAGAGAATGGCACCTCCCATCTCATACAAGAATGCTGCCAAGCTTCATTCTGAACCAGAGGCCACCCTAAGAATCTAATTTCCCTCAAATATCAGGCAAACATGTACTTAAGTAGAAGTTGGGCATATTCCTAAGCTATTACACATAAGTGAGAATAGAATATGTGTTACTTTCATTTAAGAATAATAACTTATCCTGATAGAATTATTTGCCAATTCCAACATTTAATGGTTCCAAGAGAAAATGTAGTGTCATCCCAAGTTTTATTTCTTGGTGGTAAATCAGTTTTTTTCTCCCATGTTTAAACTCCTGTAGGATCTGTCCTATGTAAAATTAAAAATGTGATCAATATATGCAAAGGTGTAGCTTTTTTCATTATATTTGTTTGAGGTACAGTGAGCCCTTTGATATACAGAGTACAGTTTCTATTTAACTTTTAAATTTACTTCTGTTTTCCAAATTCTACTATTAATTATTAGACCTTAAATAAATCATTTAACTTCTTGGCACTTCATTTCTTACAATAAGCGTCAAATAAGAGTTCAAAAGTTGTTTGAGAGTTAAATAAAATGTTAATATATGTAGCACTATGATAGAATAATGGTTAATACTTATTAACCATTAATAGGTAATAATTAATAACTAATAGGTAGTAATTAGGACAGTTCAATAAACAAATATTTACTGAATATCTTTCATGTCCTGACATTGTTCTAGATGCTGATGATAAGATCCCAGGAGCTTACTTTCCATAATTAGTTAATACTTTTATTTAACTTGTTTTTTAGTTTATCCTTCAGAAACACTTTTTATGTGTTGAATATCTGTTCTCTATTAATCATACCTGTTATCTAACAGCACAGTGATAAGACCAAATGGTTTACAGTTACATAGACTCTGACTCAAATTCTAGTTCTACCACTAGTCGCACCTTGAGAAAATTATCTTAGTTTTCCCACTTATAAAATGGAAATGAAGATAAATACTACATAAGGCTATTATATGGATTAAATGAACTAAGAGAAATTACTTAGCACACTGGTACATAGTAAACACATTAAATCATAGTTTAAAATGTTATCGGTTTGGTGTTTTTTCCTTAATTGTGACATAATATCTTAAATATGAACTGTACACAACTTATTTGATTCTCTTCATGGTTTCTAATATAGATTTGAACTCTCCTATTAAATTTTTGGATCTTACTGTAGTATTTTCTTATCTCATGCAGCTACATTTTCATCCTATCTAATTATTTCTTATGATCCTCATTCTTGTTTCACAGATGCCATCTTTTTTATCTTTATAAAGAAAACACCACCTCTGGATCTCTTCTGATCTCTTTCCTAATTATCTACATATCTTTTAAGTTTTAAAACAAAAAAACTGTATGCGGCATCTAACTAGTTACACCTTATACTTTCAGTTATGTATTTAGGTAACCAGAAGGCATTTAGAGAAGAAATTATACCCAGAATTTAAAAATCCACACAACCATGTTACCTTAAGAAAAGTTCACATACTACTGAGAGATGAAATATTTAAGATATCTACAAAAATAAGAAAAAAATTACAAAACTATATGTCAACAAGGTTCTTTAAATCATTGTGGTATTCTGATGCATGATTATGGTAATCTGATGTAAGATTATGACTTTTTAAAATTTTATTTATTTATTTTGAGAGAAAGCTCATGCATGCACACTAGTGGGGCAAGGTGGAGGGGGTTACACTCCCAAGAGGCTCTGCATTGTCAGCACAGAGCCCAAAGTGGTGTTCAACCATGAGATCATGACCTGAGCCAAAATCAAGAGCTGGATGCTTAACCAACTGAGCCACCCAGGCACCTCAAGATTATGACTTTTTACACATAAGTAAATGGTTCTTTCTCTCATATCTATGAATTTATTTTTCCTTTTGAGTACTGTAATCCTCAATGTATCAACATTCAACTTCATTATTTTCTTCAAACTTTTGCTTTAGAATATCAGGTGACTTAAGATTCTGTTATAAGTCTCCAGAGTCACTCTGGCTTCACCTGAAACAATTTTGCAAGATACTAGAATTCTATGTGTAATTAATTAGCATTTTCCTACCCATTATTTAGGTATAGCTTCCAAATATATAAGACTGTACTACCATCAGATTTTTAAGACTTTTATGATAAATCTCTTAATCAATTGTTATTACCATGTTTTATTCAATTTTTATTTTTTTTATTTTTTTTAATTTTTTTTAACTTTATAGTTTATTGTCAGGTTGGTTTCCATATAACCATGTTTTATTTCAAACACAGTGCTAAGTGGTATGGTATAAGTCTGTCAGAACTGGGTTTGATTACCAACTCCACCACTAACTGGCTGTGTGACCTTAGGCAAATTACCTTCTCTCCCTGTCTCAATTCTTACATTTGCAGAAACAGAATGCTAATAACTCCTCCAGCAACTCCTAACTGAGAATTAAAGAATATAATGAATATAGTACCATGTGTCTACCATGGTACCTGGTATATAATAAAAACACAAAAAGAGAGTCTCCATCCCCCCTTCTTATACTTTCACATTTTTTAGAATTCTCTCTGGAGAAGGCAGAATTCTTGGTAGGGGCAACTGCCTATATGCCTCCTACACTTTAACTTCACTCTTTTGGGGAATGAAAAGTAGCCTCTCCTCAGCAAAGGACCAAAGGTCCCTAATATAGATCAAATAATATTTTAAATAATCTTAAAACTGGCTCCCTAGCATCATCTTCTGTCCATTTCCTTTACCGCTTTGAGTTAACATTCTCAAAAACAAAGCTGACCATACACCTCCCAGTTTAAAGACTCTGGCTCCCCTCTAGTAAAGCAATACTAGGTTTTGAAGTGCAGTAGTGCAGTAGAATAGGAGCTAACTTTTGGACTTGTTAGTTTGAGATATTCAGTAGTCATCTATAAAGATCTCAAATCAGCAGTTAGATATATAAGTCTGGAATTCAGGGGAGAGGTCTGGGCTAGAGATAGAAATTTGAGAGAAATCAGGATGGTTTATCTAAAACCATGAGACTAGATTACATCTCCGAGGAAGTATATAAACCGAAGGTCTAAGGGGTCAAAATACTGAGCACTGGGCCCTCTGATGTTAAAAGCTAAAGGAGAAGAGGAGACTGAACAGAGACAAGGAGGGGGGAAAAATCAAGAGAGTGTGGTGTCCTGAAAGCCAAGAGAATAAAAGTATTTTCAGGAAGCTGGAGCAATCAACTGTTAAATGCTACTGACAGATCAAGTAAGATGGGACTGAGAATTACCCATTTTTGCCATGGAATAAACATGACAAGAGAAAGTTTTGCTTAGTGAGTGGCTGAGACAAAAGATTGATTGGATTAGGTTTAAGAGAGAACAAGAGAAGAAAATTCATTGGAGGAATTTCGCTGAAAAAGGAGTAGAGAAATAGTAGGCATTTAAGAATAAAGCCAACAGAGGTATTTTGGCTTTAAGACGGGAGAAATAATAGCATATTTACATGCTGATTGGAATGATACACCAGAAAGGGGGTAATTATGATTTAAGCAGAGAAGGGAAAAACTGTTGGAGCCTGGTCTTGAGTTGACAGCAGGAGACTGAACCTGGTACACAAGGTGAGGAGGCTGGCCTTGAAGAGCCATGCACATCTTTAGTAACAGGAGGAGAAGTTGATTATAGGTTAAATGCTACATGAGTGTATGTGGTGGTAGCATTTTCAGAAAGTTTCTTTCAGAAAATTAGGAAGCAATGTCATCAGTTGAAAGTGAAGGTGGGAGTATTGGAAGGCTAAGAGGAAGATGGAAGGTAGCCATCCAGAAGACATGGACAATGAATGGACTATTTGCAGGGCTGATTATTTAGTGATTATATTCATTTTTTCAATCCCACCTAATAATTATGCAAAGTTTATTTTCCTGAAATTCAGCTAGAAAATTTCTGTCCTCCCTGAAGTAAATCAGTTTTCATTACAAATAATTAGGACAAAGATTGAAATGTCATGGATAAGAGAGAAAGTTAACTGGGTTCCAATCTCAACTATGCCATTTATTTGCTATTTACCTGTGCAAGTGATTTAATATTTTGTGCTTCATGTAATACATAGAGCCAAGTTCCCAGTATGTAATAAATATTACATAAATGCCACTCTTATTATTAAACATATTCAGAACCTAACCATTGAAACCCTTTAGATTTTTTAATAAGTTAGAAAATTATGTAGTTGTGAAACTTGTTACCTATAATGTACTAATAATGCCTTCACAACAAAATCAAATAATAACAATCATCTACACATAACTGTTTTTCAAAATGCTCTTTACGTCACAAAGGGATATCTTGCAAAATGGAGTTACTTTGCTTTTCTAACATCACTTTCTGCTTGAAAAGGCAGATGAAGTGTCCTTCTGCTAAATATCTACTTTTTTTTAAAAAATATAATTTGTTGTCAACATAGCTAACATACAGTGTACACAGTGTGCTCTTGGCTTTGGGAGTAGATTCATCGCTTACATACAACCCCCAGTGCTCGTCACAATTACTCACTCACAATTTCAATATACAAACAAAAGTTTTGCTGTAACTATTTGTCAACAGTACTTTACCCAACCTGACTTCATTTGGCAGCTGAACCTGGTCCAAACTCACATTTTATAGGCTACATTCATACAGTGTGCTGCATAAATATTAATGTGTTTTATTATGAAGTTTTATTCTATATCATTTTTTAAAAATCCATACAATTCTGAATTCTGAAACATATCTAGCCCAAAAGATTTTAGCTTAGAGATTCTGGACATGTATTAAGAAATAAATTTATTGACTGTTTTGAACATGATGCTGCTGTAGTTTTGCAATGTAGCAGCCCTAAAAATTATAATAAATGTTTAGGAAACAATTATTGTTATATGTTCTTCCTGTACATTTTACTATCATGTTGGGTTCTGTAGAAGATTACAAAAGATAAATAAGATATAATGTCTAAATTCATAGAATTTTAAATTCCATCAGGGAGATAAGTGTAACATAGATAATATAAACTAAATGTGGTTTGGATCTTAAGGGTAAAAAAAATCATTAATTAGGGAGACCAATAAAAGATGTTTTGTGGGGAAGGGAGCATGTTATATGGAATGCTGAGAATACATGATTTTAATACAAAGAATTATAGGGGCACCTGGGTGGCTCAGTCAGTTAAGCATCCGACTTTGGCTCAGGTCATGATCTCACGGTTTGTGTCTTCGAGCCCCACCTCAGGTTCTGTGCTGACAGCTAGCTCAGAGCCTGGAGCCTGTCTTTGGATTCTGTGTCTCCCTCTCTCTCTGACCCTCCCCTGCTCACGCTGTCTCTCTCTCTCAAAAATAAATAACATTAAAAAAATTAAAAAAATACAAAGAATTATAATAATGGCTGTTCTAAACAGAAAGAATGGAATGAGCAGAAGTACAATTCAGCTAAAGTATGAGACATGGTCCAGGATCCCAGAATACCTTATAATTATATATAACATTTTCATATGCTTTTCTGGGGTGATTGCTCTTAAGACATTTTCAAAGGAATTCTGTCTTGGTCCATACTTACCACTTGTTTATTCAATCTCATAAATCACTTAATCACAGAAGAGAAAATAACATCGAAAGTATTTTTTTCTGAAGAAATGATTATTATTGAGTATTATGCTTCAGAAAACATTGTGATTTATTAAAATTTTACATAAAGTACATAACACCAAAGGCTGTAGCAACAGTGGAGAACCAAGCTCCGAAGTTTATTACATTAAAAAAAGAGCATGAAAATTCAATTCTTTAATTTGTAGGAGTTAACATAAAAAGGAAAACACAATAGACTGAAAAATTATGTGAAATATGCACTATGTAGTTTATTATATGAGGGTCTTCAGCAATAAGAAGGATGTTGTGTTTATC
This sequence comes from Cryptoprocta ferox, assembly GCA_028646485.1. NCBI lineage: Eukaryota > Metazoa > Chordata > Mammalia > Carnivora > Eupleridae > Cryptoprocta > Cryptoprocta ferox. The sequence continues at coordinate 76,606,403 of CM053575.1, forward strand.
TATCCTTCTACAAATTAGGCAGATATGGAAGATCTATAAGTATGTGGCTTTCGAATATTCTAAATGAGGAAAAAGGTTAAAAATCCAGGGAAGTAAATGATTAGAGTCACTGTCTTAAGTATCAATTATTTCAATCTGTCCTTTAAAGAAGTGATTGATAAAAGATTCCCTGGAGTTACTTTGTTTTGCTGATAAAGATAGAGCTCAATAACTCAGACGTGATTTTCAGATGATAACGTTGAGATTCTGTTCAAATATTAAAGAGCTGCATTTGAAATCTTGACCAAATGTTCATCCTACCTTTGCACAGATGTCAAAAAGGTATCAGCAAATAAAGTCAAGGGACTGTTTAGAATTCATTCAAGTACCTGAATAAACATTTGTTCAAGGCCTAAGGGTTTCCTGTCATGATTTAATGGTATTTAAAAGAAAATGTTGGCAGAAACTCCTTTGTTCAAATAAAATCGTAAGTGGAAGAATAAACCAAATAAACAGACAAAAGCAGAGCTGTTTTAGTTTGAAAAAGGAATGTGACTGAGTTAAGGATCATAATTTGAAAACCAATCCTTTGGAAGAGATCATGGTTTTGTCTGAAAAATTATAAAGCAATTAATATTTATTCAAATACAAAACATTGTGGAGAAATAGCAGAGAGGCACACAAAACACAGAAGTTGGAGTTAGATATCCTGGGTTTGAATCTTGACCCTTATAATTTGTAGTGAGCTACTCGTCTGTGAAATACAGATAAGAGCATCTCCACCTGATAGACTCTTAGAAGGATTACGTGATGCTCAAGAATAGTTAAGTATTTTTAAATGAATAAGCCTCTTACACAACATCAGGATATGTTAGTGGAACAAACCACAATTCTTCTGGATTTGTGTAATTGAATACTCTGGTGTGTCATCGATGGCTTTGGCATAACTAAAGTCAAAGTATTATTCTCATGTTCACTAATTGTACAGCAGGTTTTTTGTTTTGTTTTGTTTTTCTTCTGCTTTCTGCTTTTGTACATGTCAAAGACAGGGGTTATGTACATTTTCATCTTTCTAGTTCTAGCACAGGCAACTTTTAAATGTAGTAATAAGTAACTAAACTAATGATTTAAATCACTTTAGCAGCATGAAGGAAGCTAATCATATAGTTAATTTAGAGTTGTATCAAAATAATTATGTTCTGGAAAGAGGAACACGGCATGTACTCAAGGAGGCAAGAACAAAAAAAGCTTACTCAAGTAACTGTGTGATAGTGATGCCTTAATAAAAGGATTTTCATACTATGAAGTATTAGCCAATAGTTAAAAGAACAAGCTAGGACTATAAATAAATATACAGAGCTTCAAGTCATTGTTGCATGAAAACATGATGAAGGATAATATACAAATTCTATATAGGATTATCATTTATATGTGAGCATTTCATACACACATTAAAAACTAAGATAGAGGTAGGAAGGAATGGTAGGGAAGGGAACAGATTGGAGGTATTGATCAAAAAGAACTTAAGCCTTACTGGTAATATTTTACCTTTTTAAAGGAGAATGTATTATTGTGTTACTTGACTAATTAATGTATAATATCTCAAAGGCTGAAGCAGAAGCACTAGCTGTTAGCATTAACAGGTATGTCTTAATACCAATACCTCCCCTTCAGATTCTCGCAGTGGTGTTAAGATTCAGGTTCTGAAGGGGCATTAATAACAGGCAACTCCAAATAACCTAATATTAAGCAGATGATCCCTAATGTGATCCTTCTACCACTTCTTTTTCAGTAAAGTGGAGACCTTAATGGGTCATAATACAAAATTGTGCTTAAAACCAGCTTACAACTCATGCTAAATATTAAACTGAAAGACCTGTAGTAGAAGATACATTATCCAAGTATTCATTAATAATAATATTTGTTATTTATAGAGTTTAGAATTCCAGTCCAGTGGCTCAGTCAGTTGAGCGTCTGACTCTTGATTTCAGCTCAGATCATGATCCCAGGGTCATGGGATGAAGCCCTATATCAGGCTCTGCACTGAGCATGAAGACTGCTTGGAATTCTCTCTCCCTCTCTCTCTCTGTCTCTACCCCCTGCCTCCACCCCTCCCCACTTGCACGTGCATGTGCTCTCTTTCTCTTAAAAAAAAAAAAAAAGTCCAATCCATTGAATTGCTACATGTTTATTTTTAAGATAACAGAAAAACTGTCACAGGGAAGACTCTACTGGAGAGAAAATTAAATTAAATAAGATTACTGGCAAATTACCTTCTCAAGAGCCCCAATTAAAATAAGACAGTTTAAGTTTATTCATTTTATTTACTTTGAAAGAGAGAAAACACGCACGCACATGAGTGGGGGAGAGAGAGGCAGAGAGGGTGAGAGAGAGAGAGAGAGAGAGAGAGAGAGAATCCCAAGCAGGCTCCACACTGTCAGCACAGAGCACAGGGGCTGGATTTCATGAATAGGGTGATCATGACCTGAGCTGAAATCAAGAGTCGTATGCTTAACCAGTCGAGCCACCCAGCACCCCAAGAGCCCAAATTTTAATCAAAGAAATTATGGTGGAAGGGATTACTGGGTAATTTTATGGACTCCAAAATATGGAGAAAGCACTATAGAGCTCTAAAGACAGGGAAAATAATTCATGAGTTGGTCAGTGAAAATTTGAACGTATAGAGCAGACTTTAAAACAAGGAAACTTATTAGGGGTAAAGAGGGGTATTACATAAAAATACCCCTCCAAGAAGACATAACAATTAATTAATGTATACGCATCTAACAACTGAACATTAAAATTTTGTACATCAAAAGCTGATAGAATTACAAGGAGAATCCACTATTATAGTTGGACACATCAGCACCTATCAGAAATGGACAGATCTAACAGGAAAAAAATTAACGAAGACCCAGTTAAATTCAACATCATTCAACTGGTTATAATTGACATCTATAGACTACTTCATAAATAGCAGCTGAATGCATATTCTCAAGCTCACCTGGAACATTCATCAAGATAAAACACACCTTAACAAATCTGAAGAATAGAAAAAAAATAGAAATTATACAATGTCTGCTTTTAGACCACAATGGGATTAAGCTTTCAACAGAAACACATCTGAAAATTATAAAACATATGCAGATTTTACAACATATTTTTAATTAATACATGATTCAAATAAAAAAATCTTCAGTAATTTAAAAGTATTTTGAAATAAAAATGAAAGCACAAATTACCAAAAATCTGTGGCATACATATAGCAAAAGCAGTGCTTATAGGGAAATTTATAGCATTAACTGGGTATTTTAGAAAAGAAGATCTAAAATTTACAATCAAAGTTTTCCCCTTAGCAAACTAGAAAAAGAAGAGCAAAGTAAGCCACTTAAAGAAAAAAAAGAAATAATAAAAATTAGATCAGAAATCAATGAAACTAAAAACAGCAAATCAGTAAAGAAAAAAAACCAATCTAGTTCTTTGAAAAGATCAATAAAATCAATATAAGCCTCTAACCAACCTAATTAAGAAGAGAGAACACAACGAAGGACCTGAATGTGAGACAGGAAACCATCAAAACCCTAGAGGAGAAAGCAGGAAACAGGCTCCTTGACCTCAACCACAGCAATTTCCTACTCAACACATCTCCAAAGGCAAGGGAATCAAGAACAAATATGAACTATTGGGACCTCATCAAGAAAAAGCTTCTGCACTGCAAAGGAAACAATCAAGAAAACTAATAGGCAACCGACGGAATGGGAAAAGATAGTTGCAAATGACATATCGGATAAAGGGCTAGTATCCAAAATCTACAAACTCCACACCCGAAAAATGAATAATCCAGTGAAGAAAGGGGCGGAAGACATGAATAGACACTTCTCCAAAGAGGACATCCAGATGGCCAACAGACACATGAAATGATGCTCAGCATCACTCATCATCAGGGAAATACAAATCAAAACCAGACTGAGATACCACCTCATGCCGGTCAGAGTGGCTAAAATGAACAAATCAAGAGACTATAGATGCTGGCGAGGATGTGGAGAAATGGGCACCCTCCTACACTGTTGGTGGGAATGTAAACTGGTACAGCCACTCTGGAAAACAGTGTGGGGGTTCCTTAAAAAGCTATCAATAGAACTCCCCTAGGACCCAGCAATAGCACTGCTGGGGATTTACCCAAGGGATACAGAAGTGCTGATGCATAGGGGCACATGTACCCCAATGTTCATAGCAGCACTTTCAACAATAGCCAAATCATGGAAAGAGCCTAAATGTCCATCAACTGATGAATGGATCAAGAAGATGTGGTTTAT
>CM053575.1:76610797-76712152 GCA_028646485.1 Cryptoprocta ferox
GAGGGAGGGCGGCAAATCATGAGAGACTTCTAAATACTGAGAACAAACTGAGGGCTGAAGGGGGAGGGTGAAAGGGGAAGGGGGGGTGATCGTCTTGGAGGAGGTCACTTGTGGGGAAGAGCATTGGGTGTTATATGGAAGCCAACTTGACAATAAACTATAAATAAAAAAGAAAGAAAGACCAATTAAGGTGAATTAGCATTCCCAAATGTGTTTTTATAGAAAAGGAGACAGTGAAATAAAGGAAAGGGTAAAAAAAAAGAAGGAAAGTGACAGTGAAATAAAGGAAAGGGTAAAAAAAATGAAGAGAGAACACAAATTATTATATCAAAAATGAAAGAGGAGGGTATCACTATAGATCCTATATACATTAAAAAGATAATAAAGGAATACTATGAACAACTCTATGCCCACAAATCTGAATGAAAGGGACCTAAATGAAATGGACCAATGTCTTGAGATACACAATCTGCCAAAACTCACACAGAAAGAAACAGACAATCAGAATAGGCCTATATCTATTAATGAAATTGAATCAGCAATTAACAACTTTCCAAAACAGGAAGCACCATGCCCATAGGAGTTCACTGGTGAATTCTGCCAAACATTTAAGGAAGAGATTATCCCAATTCACCACTACCTCTTAGAAACTGAGGGAATGCTTTCTAACTCAATCTATGAGCAAGCATTATGCTAATATAAAAGCAAAGACAGCACCAGAAAACTACAGATGTATATATCTCATGAACATAGATGCAAAACTCTCAAGAAAAATCTTAGCAAATTGAATCCAAAAAAAAAATTAATAAGAAGTCTACAACACGACTAAATGGGATTTATCCTAGGTATGTAAGAACGGTTCAACATTTGAAAATCAAAGTATTCCATCACATCAACAAGCTAAAAAAGGCAGTATCACATGATCATATCAATAGATGTATAAAAAACACTTCACAAAATCCAGCACTCATTCATGAACTAGAAATAGAAGTGAACTTCCTCAACTTGATAAAGAAATATCTACAAAAACCCCTACAAACAATGTCCTACTTAATGGTGAGAAACTAGAAGCTTTCCCATTAGAGTAGGAACAAGACAAGGGTATCTCCTCTCACCACTCATTTTCAACACTGTAGTGGAAGTCCTACTAATGCAATAGGGCAAAAAGAGGAAATAAAAGGTATACCCATTGGGAAGAAAAAAATAAAACTGTCTTTGTTTGCAGGTGATATGATCTTATATGTAGAAAAAGAGAAAAAAACCTGACAAAACTCCTAGAACTAATGAGCAACTATAACAAAGTGGCAGGATGCAAGGCTAATCTATGTCATTTTCATAAATACTAGCAATGAACAAGTGGCATTTGAAATTTAAAACACAATGTCATTTACATTAGCACCCAAAAATAAAGTGCTCAACATAAATGTAACCCAATATGTACAAGACCTATAAGAGGAAAATCACAAAACTCACATTAATTAAATAAAAGAACTAAATAAATGGAACAATGTTCCATGTTCATGGATAGGAAGATTCAATATTGTCAAGATGTGAGTTCTTCCCAATATGATCTACAGATTCAATGTAATCCCATTAAAACCCCAGAAAATTACTTCAACATTTACTTCATGGTTATTGACAAACTGACTTATAGTTAATATGCAGAGGCAAAAGACCCAGACTGAATATCAACACAATACTGAAGATGGAGGACTGACACCACCTGACTTCAAGACTTACTATAAATATACAGTAATCAAAACAATGTGGTATTATTGAAAGAACAGACAAATAGATCAGTGTAACAGAAGAGAAAACCTAGAAGTAGACCCACATAAATATAGTCAACTGATATTTGACATAGTAACAAAGGGGGTGCAGTGGAACAAAAACTCTCTCTTCAACAAATAGTGTGGAACAACTGGACATCTACTGGAAATAAGTGAACCTAGACACAGACCTTACACTCTTCATAAAAATTAACTCGAAATGGATCACAGACCTAAATGTAAAACACAAAATTACAGAAGTCTTAAAAGATAACATAGGAGCAAATCTATATGATCTTGAATTTGGTAATGACTCTTTAGATACAACATCAAAGTCATGATCTATAAAAGAAAGAACTGAGAAACTGTATTTCATTAAAAGTAAAATTTTCTGCTATGCAAAAGGCATTGTCAAGAGAAAAAAGACACAGAGTGGGAGGAAATATTTGTAAAATACACATTTAAAAAAGAACTATTACCCAAAATATACAAGAGCTGTTAAGGCTTAACAATAAGAAAATAAGCGGATTAAAAAATAAGCCAAAGACCTTAACAGGCATCTCACCAAAGATACATGGATGGCAAATAAGCCTATGAAAACATGCTCCACATCATATGTCATCAGGGAAATGCAAATTAAAACAATGAGATACCACTATACACCTATTAGAATGGCCAAAATCCAGAACACAGACAATGCCAAACGTTAGCAAAGATGCGGAGCAACAAGAATTTTCATTCATTGCTGATGGGAATGCAAAATAGCATAGCAATTTTAAAAGACAGTTTAGAGGTCTCTTATAAAATTAAACTTCCATACAATATAGCAATCACACTCCTTGGTATTTACTCAAAGAAATAAAAAATATATGCCCACACAAAAACTTACTCATGGATCATTACAGCAGTTTTCTTCATAATTGCCTAAATTTGGAAGCAACCAAAATACCCTTCAGCAGATGAATGGATAAACTGTGCTACATCTAGACAATGGAATATTATTCAGCACTAAAAGGAAATGAGATATCAAGCTATGAAAAGACATGGAGGAAAAAAGTACATATTAGTAAATGAAACTGTATGGCATTCTGGAAAAGGCAAAACTATAGAGACAATAAAAATAACTGTGGTTTCCTAGGATTAGGGGGCAGGAATGAATAAATGGTTTCCTAGGATTAGGGGGCAGAGAATGAATAAATGGAACACAGAATTTTTAGGGCAGTGAAACTACTCTGTATGATGCCATAATTATGGACACATTTTATGGTACATTTATCCAAACCCATAGGTACAATACCAAAAGCAAACTCTACTGCAAACTATGAATTTTGGGTGATTATGATATGTCTATGTAGCTTCATCAGTTGTACCAAATGTTCCTCTCTAGTGGAGGATGTTAAAAATAGGGGAAGCTATGCCAGGGCAAGAAGTATATGGAAAATCTCTGTATCTCCCTCTTGATTGTGCTATAAACCTAAAATTGCTCTTAAAAATAATAAAATCTTTACATTGAGTGTTATTTTTCTTTTGAAAGCCATAGCAGGGAGAATGTATCACCAAATCAGTTTCATTTTTAGTCTCTGACACCAAGTATATTCAACTTTTTAAAGAAATGCATTATTCATAAAAATATTTAATTTCTGTCCAGTCTCCTCTGTGGTCTACTTATGATGATGTCTCTCTACTTATGATGATGTCTCTCTAAATCTAAAAGGCATTTTCCATCATCCTCAGCTTCTGACAGAGGGGTCAGTTCTCTAGTTTTCCAGGCATTGCTTAAACTATTCAACTCAGTACATCTATAATTCATTATATAAATGCTAACTGATAGAACGTTTCTTGCCTCCACTACATTACACACCATGAGCCCTACAGTGAGATAGTTCTGTCCTGTTTTACTTCTTTTTCACTATGTCATAGTGCCTGGTATATGGCACGTGCTCAATAAATATTTGGTTATTAATACATTAACAAAAAAAGTTAAATCTAGAGGACATTATGCATGAAATAAACCATATGAAAAAGACAAATACCACGTGGTATCATTTACATGTGAGATAAAAAAAATCAAATTCATAGAATAGAAAAGTGGTTGCCAGGGGGCTGGGAAATGGAAATAGGGAGAAGTTGGTAAAAGGATACAAACATTAAAGATGAATAAGGTCTGAGGATGTAATGTGTAACATGGTGACTAGTTGAGAACATTGTATTATATGACTGAAATTTACTAAGGGAGTAGAACTTGCCAAAAAGAAAAACATATGTATGTGAGGGGATGGAATTAACTTGTGTTAATTAACTTGACAGGGAGAATCTTTTTACCATATATATTAAATAATCACATTGAACACTTTAAATAATCTTATAATTTTATTTGTCAATTATACCTCAATATAGCTAGAATAAAAATGAGGCTAATAATGTAGTATAATTAAAAATCCATCTAACTGGATTTTTCCTACCTACCTACTTAACTAGCATCTTCTAAACAATATTTTACTGTACTACAATATTTGCTCACTCATATTCTATCAAATTTATTCACTACAAATGCTGTCACAGTAAAAAAGCATCCAAAGAATAAGAGGTTAGCATCATCAGTTATGATGATTGGTTCTGTTGGAACAAAATTTACTGAATATCTAATATATTCCTAACACTGAGCTAGTCACAGTACATACAGAGGTAAGCCAATGAGAAATGATCTTTTCCTTCTTAATACAAAATCATGGGCCTGCATTTATAGAACTGGTGGGTCATTATGACTTCATCTCCTTGATGAATTCATATTAGGGCAATTCCTGACCACTTCCTGGTCCATTCCAACCCTTAGTAAAGTAATGCAATGGGCTAGTCAATCAACTGCTTTTAGTTAATTCATTTTCTTAGTAAGAGGGGTCATCTCTTCCAATCCCTGTACACCCACTTCCTAAGTGATTTTTCTTTTTTTCCTGTCTCTTCTGTCTTCTGTCTCATACCAAGAGAAACCCAGTTTTCCCGGGTGACTTCTTTACAGGCTTTACTGTTTCTCACTCCCAACTAGGAGAGGTAGGGAAACGGATTCTTGGACCCTGACTATGCCTCTCTTAAGTTGTCCTAAATGTGAAATTAATATCATCCATCCATTTATATCACACACTTTTAATCACCCTTCATCTCGCAATCTCCTTTAGGATTCACTTTTACCTTCCTAGATGTTTTATCATTCGGCTCACATTTTTTTCTTACAATGCTCTATTGTTTTCTTTGAAATTTAAACAGAATTTCCTATTAAGAGAAATGTAGGATAGGTGGTAGAGAGCACGGATTCTGGAGTCAGACTACTTGGGTTTGAATCCTGAGTCTACCACTTCCTAACTGTAATTAGGCCAATTTAAATCTCTGGGTCTTAGTTACCTTTTTGGAAATTGAAAATAATAAATAATATGTATATTATAAGGATTAAATGATTTAAAACACCCATAAAACACTTAAATAATCACTGCTGCATAGAAAGCACTCTAAAATGCTATTATCATTATTATCCTTGGTAACAATATCTATTTTTTGACCACAGACTTTCAACTTCTGGACATATTGGCATCCACACATAGTTCTACCTTGAACAAGCTCATCACACAGCCCTACTTTAAAATTTCACACTGGCTATATCTCTCCAACTATTAAAGTCCTTTTACTCATGTTTCTTACTCATGAAAATTCCCAGAAACTTCTATTATCTTGCCTTAAAGCACTGATTTTCTCCCAATTCATCCAAACGCCAGCACTTAAACTTCCCAACCTTTAATTTTAATGATTTCCTAATATAACTCTTCAAGTCTTACTCAGTCTAATCTTAATTTCTTTACTCCTATTTAAACATATACACTTAAAAGCACTACTCAATGTTCAGAGATTATCTTACTTGTCCTTTAATAATCAAATGAAGTTCATATTTTCCAGTAAGTCTTCTCCCATCCTTATAGAACATGTACATTCCAACTTAATGCTGCCCAAACACACCAACTCACAAACCAAAAAAATCTTAATGATTTTACAGATTTGCTTATCTGTGCATTTAGTGAGAGTCTCTATTTTACATGCCAAAAGGTCTTACATGCATATGTTACCTCTTCAACTCTATTATAAACTCCTTGACTACAGAAGTAACACCAATAGAAGATGACAATATGTTAGGCATTTATTTCAATACTGTGCATGTATATACATGAAATTTATTTTTGCATGTATATACATGTAATTTATTAATAAATAATGAGTATTTATTAAGTTAAAACTCATTTAATCTTCATAGCAACCCTGAGGAGTAGCTACTTTTATCCTCATTTTATATATAAGGCAGGGAGAGGTGAAGTCAAGGGAAGAATATCTAAAGCACAGATCTAAATATAAGAGGTATAAAATAACTGTTGAATGAACTTACTCATATAGTTGCATAATCTTGATCTAGTTTCATGAATGATTTATAAATATACACCTTGGGTTTCTCTTCGTAAACATTGCCAAATAAATGTGCTTCATTTCTACTACTCAGGACTAAAAGAGGACCATGTCTACAATCAAGTGGTTCAACAAATGCTTTATTTTTTATAGTTTATTGTCGTTTTTTTTTTTAACAAATGCTTTCTAAGAGTAAATTTGAAAGACATTTCATGTAGTTTTAGATGCTATTCTATTTTATAAAATCATTTGTATTTAAGTTAGGGTGCTCTTGGTTCTATATGCACATTTTGAAGTAACTTCTGAAAATTAAGTAACATTTATCATATACCTATTTGTGCACACCATCTCTGATTCATTAGCACTGCAATGAAAGAGTATCTAATCTATGGTGACTAACCATTAGTTACTAACTACTTGTGTGCTCCTTGGAAACTGAAATTTAGGTCTTTGGGACTTGCTCATCTATAAAGAGATAGAGCTGGGCTAGAAAAAACTAGTCTTCAGGGGATTCTATGGGAGTCATTCACTTATAAAATTAGACTACTCTAAGGAGACTGTAAACATGAAGGAAATCATATTAATGTTGAAAGAAGCATTCAAGAAATCAACCAAAGTCAGATGGGAATAGTCACTCCAATTATGAACTGGAGAATCAACTCTTCCATACAAAGAAATTCAGCTTGTAACTATGACTAAACAATATCCATGGGAAAGTTAAGGGCACTTTCAGTTGTGTTTCCATTTTCTATTAGCCTCTTTTCACACAGTGCTTCAATTAATTTAAAATGCAATTAAAACCCCCTGAAACTGAATACATATGTTCAGTATCAAATACATCCATCTTTTGTGGAAAAAATCATATTCTAGATATATACAAAATATTCTTTAAGAAGAATTCATTTATGTAGAATTATTACAAACACTATTAATAAATAGTTGGGAATCTTTTTTTTTATCAAACAGGTTTAATAGTTGTAAAGAATCATCTGTTAGGCATCTACAAAAATAGTTAATTTAAAATGCCTTTTAGATTTTATTCTCTGGGTGCATATTAAATAGACATATCAAACTCCTTTGAAAGTTCCCTTAAGGTAAAAATTCCCCATTCCCTCTTTTTCTATTTATAAGTAGAAAACTCTTGAAATCAGAAAACTCACAAACAGGAAGCAAAAAAGCAGGCATTCAGATCTTTGGTTCCTTGTTAAGTGTGATCTCAGCACTCTAGAGGGAACCTTAAACTCATTTCAGCTCCTTATAAAATACACTTATTGTTACAATTTAAATGTAAAATGATCTTTAAATGCATTTTTATCTTATCTATGTATTTGCTTAGAATTTAGTGTGATAGGGAAATTTAAAAATATTTTCTATTAGAGCTAAATCCAAAATACATTACGTAGGTCAATCCAAAATCATTAGATAAATATGTAAATTCAGATGATTTTCAAAACATGAAAGTCTTGTAGCAAAGTAACAGAAATTGTTACTTTGACATCCACATTTTCATTTGCTTTAAACTGTTTACTCCTAACCCCTTATATACTTAAAAAGATATAGCAGAGAGAATTTTTAAAATTTTTTTTAGAATTACCATTATCTAAGTACTAATAAATATGCATGTAAAGACAAAATCATGTAGAAAATTTGTAACTGCATCACATATATATACACACATAGTACATATACACAATTTTGATGACTCATCATTTTTCTTTTGATCAAAATTTTAAACTTAGTACATATTTCATATAATATATAATAGAAATATGAAAATACAATTACAGCCAAGCTATTTCTTTAAAGCTAAATGGGTAATGAACAATAGCAGCACTGTCCCCAAGATTAGTATAATTTGAGTCTAATATTGAAAGTGTTAGTCAAGAGTATGCAATTATAATATCCAACCACACCCAATTTTGAATATTATAAATAAAAACACACTGTTAAAATGCAGTCATACATCTTAAGTTATATGGAAAATATCACCATTTCGTAGAAGGGACAATTAAAATCTAAAAAATGTTAGATTTACAATCTAATAAGCCTCGGTTTACGATTAAACAAAATATAAAGGATCAGGGGAAATGAGCCTACCTTCCATTGCCCTTTTAAAGAAGACCTTACAGCTCCCACAGGTGAGGACGCCATAGTGACAGCCTGATGCTTCATCCCCACAGATTAAGCAAATCTTCTGAGGTAATGACTCAAAGCTGTACTGTGGGCTCTGGCTGGCATCTGAATCCGGCCTTGAATGCAAAACAAAGTACTCCATTTATTTTTGGGTGCACCACTGTTTAATACTGAAGTTTTCTTAACAAAATTGACAGAGTGAAAGAGGATTTTAATATAGCACCGTGTGTACACGCACCCTGGAAAGACATGCAAACTAAACTTGATGTACCATAACTGGATCCCTCGCATTTGTAAATTATGTCATTCATCAGCAGCACCAACATAAAAGAATTATATATAATTTAATGTTCAGAAAAGCTAAGCTCCATTTTTTTAAAAAAATCTTTCTACAGAACTCCATATATAGAATAATCAATTTAGTCTTTGACAAGTGAAATGTTACACCCTTCCTGTATGCTTCATAACAGTAAACATGGTTTTGTTTTAGTTCAATCGTACTTAGCACTGCTTTTGTTTTGAGTTTTTAAAACACCCCATGATGACTGTTTACTTAAACGAGTATATGTTTGCCATTTTAAAGAATTGTTCAATATACTGACACCGTTTTACCTATTCACAGCACATAAGATTCTAAACCAAACATTATTTAAAATCCCACTACTTCAGCATGTAAACTTTTTTTGAAAACCTGTGTGAAATAAGTTGTAGCGAATCCGAAACAATATTAGAATACAATGCACTGCAGAGATTGATGTTTAAATCCATAACTAGAGTCTTGAAATTCGTATGAAAATAGAGCCACTGAATGTCCAACGACGTCAGGTTCTGCTTTCGGTTCTGGCTAGCTACCATACATTAAGTACCACCCCTCCCGGAGGAACTGTGCCTTAAAGTCTCTTCCAAAGACACTCCCAGTAAGCATCCTTCAAAGAAAAGAACCATTTTGTAAAGCCCCCAACTCGCCGCAACCCCCTTACCCCGCTCTACCCTCCTCCCCCTCCCCCGGGCTACTGCGCACCTATAGTGACGCGGCACATTTTAAATCAGGGTTGATCTCGGCTCGAAATCTCGCAGATTTGTAAAGTTCAAAAGATGTTTTCGAGGAGACACGCTCCAAAAACGGCATATTATGCGCCCCCTTTGTGTCCCCAAAATAGTGAGGAGACGAGGGAAGTAAAAGGAAACTAAACTACCCTTGTGCCCCGCCCCGGCCACCCACCCCCTTGCGGCCACTTGGGTGAGCAGGACCCTGAGGACCAGGAGCCAGCCGGGACGTAGGCGCCAGGCGGCTACTAGCGAGACGCGTACTGCGCTCCGCGCCCCGCCAGGGGCCCTCACCTCAGGTAGTTGAGATAGGGCTGGTAGACCTGCGGCAGGCCCTCTTTTAGCACTGCGGCCTGGTAGCCGAGCTGCGGGAGCCCGTTGAGGCTGAGCTGTGGGTAGAGCGGAGGGGCCGCCCCCGCGGCAGCCGCAGAAGCTGAGGTGGAGGCACCGTCCCGCGGCAGCAGGCAGGCGCCTGCGCCCGGCGCCTTGCACGCCGGCGGAGCAAACGGGCCCTGCTGGGGCGGCGCGCCCTCCGCTTTGTACAGAATGCACTCCAGGGTCGACCCGGACGAGGACGCGGACGAGACTGTGCCACTGGCGGGTGCGGTGGCCGCCCCCGCCGCTTCCCCGGGTCTGGAGGACTGCGCTCGCGGAGGGAGTGGCGGCAGCGCCAGTGGCAAATCCGGAAAGACGGCGGGGTTGGGACCCGCCACCAGGTATGGTCTCGGGGAGCGGGCAGTGGCTTCGGTGCCTTCCTCCTCCTCCTTGATCTTCAGGGCTGGCGGTTGGAAGTCGCCGTAGAGCGGGAACGCGTCGTCCTTGGGCTCGGCGTCGGGAGGGTACGCACAGTCGGAGAAGTCGCCAGCCGCGACCTGGGTGGAAGAAGCCGAGGGCGTGCCCCGCGGCGGGGCAAAGGCGCTGACAACCGCAGCCCCACCGTCGTAGTTCTCCCCTTCCAGCAGTTGCCGGGTGCGGGCGGCCAGGAAGGCCGAGTTGAGGGGCAGAATGGGCACGTGGATAAAATCCATCATCGTGGTGGCCAGCGGGGAGCACCCGGGTGCCGCTGGCGCGTCCTGTTCCGCCAGGGCGACCTTGGGCGCCAAGAAACGGGAATCTTCCTTGGGGACCAGGGTGACGCTTCCTGAGGCCACCCCAGGAGCGGTGGCCGCAGCTCCTCCGTCAGCTGCAGTGCCTCCCGGAGGCCGGGATTTGCCCTTCAAAAGTTGGTCCACGGAGCCTTCGGACTCCAAGCCATCCTCCTGCTCTACGTCTACTACCGCAGGCTGCGGAGCTGGTTTCACTGCGGCCCCCGGCCAATGGTGGCTCCCAGAGGTCAGGGGCAGCAGCTGCCGGGGCGGTGACAGGCCCCTGGGCAGCACTTTATGGGCAGTTCCCGTCCCGGAGCTGTCGCTAGCCTTGCCCTCTGGCCGACTCATGAGCGAAGACAGCACCCCCTGGGTGGTGGGGGCAACTCGGGGGTCTTCAGGAAGCTCGGAGCCAAACAGGCACCACGGGCTGGCGGCCTCACACGCAGGAGGGCTGGCGTGGCTCTGCCCGGGACCTGAAGGCTCCAGTAGCGTGTCCAAGACACTGTCCAGCAGCCCTCTGTCCTTTTCTAGGGGTCTAGAGCTGCCAGCTTCCGCACTACTTGTGGCTTCAACTCTTGGATACGCCCCCTCCACGTCTGACAGCCGCTGCTCGTCCTGTGTCTTCCGGTCCGGGTCCTGTCCCTGGCAGTGCCTAGGAAAGAGCAGCCGGTCCAGAGAGATAGGTATGGCCGAGACTACAGGCGAGGCGTCGGTGGTCTGACTCGTCTGGAAAGGGCCAGCGTCCCGGCATCCCAGCAGAGGCGATCCGAGCGGTGTGGAGGAGGGCGCGCCGCCCGCCACGTGGGGAGCCTGGGGATCCTTTGCCTTCAGCTCTGTCATGACGACCTGGACTCCCCTTATCTCCTCCCCTGTTTGTAAGGAGGAGGGATAGGGGAAGGAGGTGGGGGTTCAGGGAATATAGGAGCAGCTGGAGGAGAAAATTAATGTTGAATTTGGCTGGACCCGGCGGGGCGGGGTGGTGAGATCTCCACCTCCCGGGTCGGAAAGGGGCGGGCGCTGGTCAGCTACTGCTTTTGCCCTCCATCTGGTAGGCAGAGGAAGGCGCAGTTGTTCAGTCCCTGAGTCTGGTGGGGAGAGCAAGAGAAGGTAGTTGTGTGGGATTTCGTCGCCTAGCTGGGAGAGTTCTCCGACTTCGCCCGAGGATGGGAAGCGCAGAGTACTCACAAGTCCTGCACTCCAGTGGCTGCGGCTTCGAAAGCAGTTACAGGAGCGGCTCTATCTCCAGTTTTCTCCAGTGCATGCCTCGTAGCTCCCATTCCCTGACTGCGTCCTACTTTCCTTCTCATTAAAACCTTGGGACTAGTTGGACCTTTTGGTACAGCCCATTCTCAAAAACAGTCGGGTTTTTGCCTGCTCCAACAAATAACTGGCGACAATCATCTCTGCGGCTCTCAGGTTTCTCGGCTATCCAGGAGGACGAAACGCCTGTGCTTACCTATTTCATTCAAGTGCCAGGTGAAACTAGTTCGCACTAAGAACTCTGCTTACACACCAGATCTTTGAACACTCAAATACTGTAAAGCTTAACTCGAATAGTGACAGCTGTAGACTGGCCCCACAGGTTTCTAATGACGTCTCCTCCCTATCGGGATGCCCCGCCCAAAGCCTCTCGTACACCAATTACAGACCTGATCTGAAATTCTGGAGTTGGTATTCCCAGCCGCTAGTCTGATTCCACTCTGAATGGCAGGTGCTGTGGGATGGAACTTTATAAACATATTAGATGTTTTATTACCAATTAAGAATCATGCCCAATCTAACTGGAAAAGCGAATGGATTCTTTCAGGATTTCAGTTTTGTAAAGATTTAACATCAAGGAAGATATTTGGCTTATGTTTTAGAGTGAATGTATCAAGGATGATCCTAAATAATACAAAAGAGATTCTCTCTCTGTCTGTCTGTCTGTCTGTCTCTCTCTCATGACTTCCATGAAAGCGAGTACTTTCTTTTTTAAAATATTTATTTATTTTTGAGACAGAGAGAGATAGAACATGAGCGGGGGAGAGGCAGAACGAGAGGGAGACGCAGAATCTGAATCAGGCTCCAGGCTCTGAGCTGTAAGCACAGAGCCCGCCGCGGGGCTCTAACTCATCAACTACGAGATCATGACCTGAGCCCAAGTAGAATGCTCAGCTGACTGAGCCACTCAGGAGGCCCAAAAGCAAGTACTTTCAAATTTCTCTTAATACATCCAAGGTGTCCTGCTTCTCTCAAACAGTCCTCAATGTGGCAGAGAAATTTGGGAGTGGAAGATAGTTGATAATACCTCTTGACCTGTTCTAGAAGTTTACATGTTGGGTACCACACTTTGATTTGTCCTAAGGAATTCATTACAATTTCTAATAGAACTTTAGGAAAATTTTCCTTAGGTTATATTCCTATATTCTGTGCTATATCATAAGTTCCTCAATACAGTTCCTCAACATACTTATTCTTAAAAATAATTATCTTTGAAGTTTATTTTTTAAGTAGATCACTTCTTCATAAGATATGGTAGACAGAGGGGAGAGTATTGCAACATATTTGAGATACAGAGTTATAAACTAACAATCTGCTGAATCCATGACCATTGGGTATCTTTATGTCATCCTAAATACTCAAAACTGAATTAATCATTTGGAAAGTTCCTCAAGTTCCTATGTGTGCTGATGCCTGAACAGCTTCTTTCAGCCAGATATAGAGAATTCAGTGGAAGACTCCAAGACTCCAGGACGGGCAGAACCACTAAAGGTAAGGATCTTGGATCCCTAAATCACTGGGGGCAGGTCTATGTGAATGAGAAATAAATCTATATGATGTAGGCCACTGGATTTTGGAACTGATCTAGCAATTAACCTATTCTGACAAATTTTGGATATAAAGGAGTTAGGGAGGTAGAAGAGGAGTAAAGTGAATTCCAGGAAGCAGAGAGAGTATGTTCATGGAACATCAGATAGGAAGACATAATATGGGAACTGCCAGGAGGCCATCCATTATGTATTGATCTTAGAATAAATATGGGAATGGAAGAAAATGAGACTATAGAGATGAACCAGTTTATTATTATTAATATTTTCATTGTTGCTTTCAGGCTTTTTCTCTTTTCACTGTATTTTAAACCACTTAAATTGCTTTATTGATATATAATTCACATACCATATATCCCACCAGTTATAAAGCATACTATTTCATGGTTTTTAAGCATATTCACAGCTGAGTAACCATCACCACTATCAATTTTAGAACATTTACATTACCCCCAAAATAAACCTCATACCCATTAGTAGTCACACCTCATTCTCCCCAGCCCAAATCTCCCAGCAGCCATAATCTACTTTCCTTCTCTATGAATTTGCCTTTTCTGGACATTTCATATCATATAAATGAAATTATACTGTATGTGGTTTTTTATCCTGGTTTCTTAAGCTTAGCAAAATGCTTTCAAAATTCAGCCATGTTGTAGCATGTATCAGTACTTGAATTCCTTTCCAAATAATATTTCATTTGTGTGGATATACCACGTTTTATTTTTCCATTTATCAGTTGAACATTTGGATTGTTTCTACTTTTAAGTTATTATGAATAATGCTGCTATCTACATTTGTATATAAGTTTTTGTGCCAACATGTATTTTCATTTCATTTACATTTTATGCCATAGAATCTGTAGAATTTGTACAATCTGTATAGCACTGCCAGGTAGGCTTCTAAGACCTTTACATGTGTTAATGTATTTAATCCTTCAACAGTCCTGTAAAGTGGATACTATTATCTCCATTTCATAGTTGAGAAAACTGAGGCATAGAGTAGCCCAATATTATAAATGTAGTAGTAGCCTAGTTAGATTTAAACCCAGGTAATTAAAATGCCAACCTTCTTAGGGGTGGGATTTTTAAATAGCAGATGGTTTGGAATTTGGTTCCCAGGTTGCTATAGCCATAAAATTGGTGCTGGGCTTCATTTTAAATGGCAAACTATATTTGGCTCAATTTTTATTGCTTATAAAAATTCCCTCAAGCCAGCCAGACTGACTAGTTTTTTTCTGTAAGATTTAAAATTGTGAAGTGGGAATACAATAATAAAGAAGCCCTGCATGTCCTAATCATCATGATGCCATGATATTTAATGCTGGGTGATTAGCATTGTTGGCACAGGAATTCCCAAATATATGAATCGCTGAGTGAAACAATATACTGGTTACATTCAGATGTGATAGGACTAACTCCAAATATTCTTGAAGACTATTTTTGGAGAAGAGAATTCAAATTTGGAAGTTCGTTTGTTTATACTTTGAAAAAACAAAGCTTTATTAAGGTATAACAGTCATACAATAAGCTGCATATATTTAAAATGTATGTTTCATGAAGTTTCAACTTATCTGTGTATCTGTGACACCATCACCACAAATGAGGTGCTAAACATACCCTTTTGCATCAGAAGTTGCTTCATACCACTTTTTAATCCTTTCCTATTGCTCTTTCTTACCCTTTCCTGTGCCTGCCATTTCCCATCTGTCCCTAGGCAACCATTAACCTGCTTTCAGTCACTATACACTAGTTTTTTTTAAATTCATATCTAATTTATTAAACATGTTAAATTAAACACTTACATATATGTTTTGGGACTAAGGGTCTCCTTCAGTTTTTTTACTGATAGCCTTTACTATTTGTTTGCTTGTTTGTTTTAGAGAGGGAGTGAGAGAGTGTGGGTCAGAGGGAGAGAGAGAATCTTAAGCAGGCTCCATGCTCAGCATAATCCTGGTGATGGGACCATGATCTGAGATGAAATCAAGAGTTGCACGCTCAACCAACTGAGCCACTCAGGCACCCCAAAACTTTACTTTTTTAGAACAGTGTTAGATTTACAGAGAAATTAAGCAGATAACACAGAGTTCCCCTATATCCTTTGTATACAGTTTTTCCTATTAACACCTTATATTAATATAGTATATTTGTTGCAATTATGGAATGAATATTGATACATTATTATTAACTAACATACATTGTTAAGATTTCCTTAGTTTCTACATAATGGTCTTTTCTTCCCAGGGTTTTATCCAGGGCACTATATTACATTGTTAGGCCCCTCTTGGCTGTGACAGTTTCTTGATTTTCCCCCTTTTTTTTTTTTCTTGATGATGTTAACAGCCCTAAGGAGTCTGGTAGGCATATTGCAGGATGCCCTTTTATTAGAATTTTATGTTTTCCTCATTATTAGACTGGGTTTATGGGTTTTGAGGAAAAAAATCACAGCAGTAAAATACCATATTGGTCACATCATACATACTGTCAACCAGACTTAACACTCTTGATGCTAACCTTAATCAACTGGCTGAAGTAGTATTTGTCAGATTTCTCCATTGCACAGTTACTCTTTTTTCCCCTCTTTCCATACTGTGTACTTTAGAGGAAGTCACTATGAGAAGCCCACACTTAAGGGAGTATGGGGGGAGTACCGTGTTCTGTTCTTCCTCCTTTAGAAATTCCTTTGGAATTCTTCTGCATAGGAGATTTACCCCCTTCTTCACCATTTACTAATTTCTTTAATCTTGTATTTATATCAGTATGAGCTCATGGATATTTATTGTATACTTTGGGTTATAATTCAATACTATTTTATTTTGTTGCTCAAGTTGTTCCAGCTTTGGGCATTGGAAGAGTGTGTGTTGTGGTGTGTGCGTGTGTGTGTGTGTGTGTGTGTTTTAACACTTTCTTACTTTCCGTCATTAAAAGATGCTCCAGACTCATCTTGTCTATTTCTTCACCAGTCCTGGAATCAGTAATTTATTGGAAAGTTATATTAACAATGAAGATCTGGATGCTAAATGTGTTCTGCATTAATTTTTCTTTCTTACAATTTAATATAATGCAGTGTATGATTTTTTTTTCATCGAGCCTCTTTACTCAGCATAATTATTTTAAGGTTCATCTATATTGTAGTATGTATCATTAGTTCATTCTTTTTATTGATGAGTAGTAATTCATTGTGTGGATATACCATAGTTTGTTTATCCATTTACCTGTTGATGAACTTCTGGATTATTTCCAGTGTTTTGGTATTACAAATGAAACTACTATGAAATATGTGTACAAGTCTCTGCATGGACATATGTTTTACTTTCTCCTGGATATACACCTAGAAATGAGTAGGCATACATTTAAATACCAAATGATTGTCCAAAGTGGTTGTATCATTTTACATTCCCACCAGCAATATATTATAGTCCTAATTCTTCCATATCCTAGACAAAAGTTGGTATGGTCAGTATTTTTAATTTTAGCAATTCTAATAGATACATAGGTGACATCTCATTGTGGCTTTATTGCATTTCCCCTAATGACACGATGTTGATCATCTTTCACGTACTTATTTGCCATCTGTGTATCTTCTTTGGAGTGTCTGTTCAAATGCTTTGCTTTTTAAAAATTGCATTAATTTCCATATTGTTGAATTTTGAGAGTTCTTTATGAATTCTCATGCACTGTCATATATGTGATTTGAAAATATTTTCTCCTACTCTGTGCCTTATCTTTAAATTCTCGTAACTGTCCTTTGAAGAGCAGATGTTTTTAAAATTGGTAAAGTATAATTCATCAATTTATACTTTTATGAAATGCTTTAAGTGATGTAATTAAAAATTCTTGCAAAAAACCCAAGGTCACAAAATTCTACTCTTGTAACTTCTTCTGTTTTTGTAGTTTTTGTTTTTACATTTATATCTATGAATCATTTTAAGCTATTTTTTAATATGGCATGAAGTATAAATTGAGGTTTTTGTTTGTTTTGAATATGGATATCCAGTTGTTCCAATACCACTTGCTGAGAAGAACATCCTTCTTTATTTGCCTTTGCACCATTGTTGAAAATGTTATTCATATATGTAGGGCTCTATTTCTGGACTCTCCATTTTGTTTCACTGTGCTGTTTGGCAATCTTTATGTCAGTATTACAGTGTCTTGATTGCTGTAGCTCTATAATCGTTCTTCAGTACTTGAAGTGCTACTGTCTGACTTTATTATTCATTAAAAATTTTTGTTTTGGTTATTCTAGATATTTTGCATTTCATATAAATTTTAGAATCAGTTTATTTCTCAAAAGAGGCTGCTGTAATAATAATTGGGAATAAATCAAAACAGATCAATTTGGACAGGAATTGATGACTCATCAACATTAATTCTCCCATCTTCCTGTGAAGAAGACATATATCACTATTTCTGTAGGCCTTATTTCTCTCAGAAATGTTTTGAAGCTTACACTGTATAGGTCTTTCACATATTTTGTCAGATTTGTCTCCAATTATTTCATATGTTTTGATACTATTGTAAATGGTATCTGTATAAGTGTTCTATTGCTTACATATAAATCACCACAAACTTAGTGGCTCAAACACCACTCAATTATCAGTTTCCATGGGGTCAGGAGAATTGGCATGTTGGTTGTATCCACTGCCTAGAGCTTTATGGCTACAATCTATGGATCAGCCAGGACTGCATTCTTATCTGAGGCTCATGGTGTTCTTCCAGGTTTATTCAGGTTGGTGGCAGAATTAGTTCCTTGCAGCTTTTGAACTCATGGTAATTTCTATCTTTGAGGTCAGCAAGAGAAATTTACTCATGTTTTTTAAGGGCTTCTGCCAATTAAGTCAGACTCACCCAGATAGTCCTCATTTTGATTAATTAAAAATAATCTGATTTGGGATCTTAATCTGCAAATTTCCTTTTGCTATATATGTTACCATAATCATGGAAGTAAAATACATTGCTAACATTTTGACAATCTCATCCACATTCAATGAGAAGAAATTATACAAATGATATATACTGTGGGGAAGGAATTTTGAAGACCATCTTAAATTATGCCTAATTTTTGTTTTATATTATACATTTCTAGTGATTATAAATAGAATTGATTTTTTAATTGGAATGATAAGAGTAGGGCTTCTTGGTGGTTTACTGGTTTTAGGATGGAAAACATTCACTCTTTTATTAATAAGTATGATGTTAGCTGCAGATTTTTTCATAGGTTCTCCTAATCAGATCAAGGAAGTACTCTTCCATTCCTAGTTTGCAGAGAGGTTTATTAGGAGTAGATGTGGGTTTTTGTCAAATAATCTTTCTGTACCTTTTGAAGTTATATGGTTTTTCTCTTTTAATTTGTTAATATGGTGAGTTACATTATTTAATATTAAATCAACCTTGTATTCCTGGGATAAATCTACGTAACTATGATGTAACATTTAATATATTACATTTGATTTGTTAAGTACTTGTTTAGAATTTTTAAGTCTCCATATTGTTCTGTTCTCAACAAAGTGGGGATAGAGAGAACATATCTCAACACAAAAAAGGTGATATACAAAAAACCCACAGCTAATATCATCCTAAATGGACAAAAACTAAGAGCTTTTCTCCTAAAGTAAGGAACAAGACAGTCTCACTACTCTCTCTCACTACTCTTCTTCAACATAGTACTGGAAGTCCTGGCCTCAGCAATCAGGCAACACAAAGAAATAAAAGGTATCCAAATTGGCAAGGAAGAAGTCAAACTTTCGCTATTTGCAGGTGACATTATACTGTATATAGAAAACTCAAAAGACTTCATGAAAAAAATTGCTAGAACCAATACACAAATTCAGTAAAGTTGCAGGATATAAAATCAACATACAGAAATCCGTTGCATTTCTATACACCAATAACGAAGAAACAGAAAGAGAAATCAAGGAATTGATCCCATTTACAATTACACCGAAAATAATAAAATACCTAGGAATAAACCTAACCAAAGAGGTAAGAGACCTGTACTCTGAAAAGTAGAGAACACTTATGAAAGAAATTGAAGGGGCACCTGGGTGGCTCAGTCGGTTAAGTGTCCAACTTTGGCTCAGGTCATGATCTCACGGTTCGTGGGTTCGAGCCCCGTGTTGGGCTCTGTGCTGACAGCTAGCTCAGAGCCTGGACCCTGTCTTCGGATTCTGTATCTCCCTCTCTCTCTGACCCTACCCTGCTTGTGCTGTCTCTCTCTCTCTGTCTCTCAAAAATAAATAAAAAACATAAAGAAAGAAATTGAAGATGGCACAAAGACATGGAAAAATGATCCATGCTCGTGGATTGGAAGAATAATGGAAAACACCCTCATTTATACTGATTATCAAAATAATCTCTATAATTTACATGGTGATGGACTGAAATAAAGTAATTTATTTAAATATAAAGTGAGGGCGCCAGCATGGCTCAGTCGGTTAAGCATTAGACTTCGGCTTGGGCCATGATCTCAGGGCTCGTGGGTTTGGAGCATGTCAGGCTCTGTGCTGACAGCTCAGAGCCTGGAGCCTGCTTCAGATTCTGTGTCTAACCCTTCCTCCCCACCCCCTCAAAAATAAACATTAAACATTTTTTTTAAATATAAAGCGAACACATTAATTTCATTTAACAAAAATTGTCCTATACCTACTCTGTCTTTGAAAGTTATAATACATGAACTTTTTATCTAGAAATATTCTTTCTAGAATGCTAAATAAATGAATATTTCAAAAAGTTCCAGTCTTCCTCTTACCAATTAACAAGCAAAAGTATGATAGTTATAGCTAACACAGTTCTCTTTATATTTAACTTTACTCTTTGCTTCTTAAGACAAAGAGCTAGTCTGGGGTTAAATAAAATAAGACCTTTCTTTACCCCTCTCATTCCTCTATTCTTTGCGATTCTCTGGTCACTATAAAGTGATCCTAAATTTCTTTCAATCCCCATGCCTTTCTCTGAAGTATTTCATTTTGGCCAGTAGGTCGTTAGAAATTAACTAATTCTCAAAGTGTTTTATAGAATTTTTTTTAATTCTGATAAGTATTTATATATCACTTCTTATTTATTTCTTATGGGCTGTTGTGGCCACCTATTGGAGCCAGGGAAGAAGGCTGAGAGGGTTGTCAAGAAGACAGAGCTCAATTGAGTGAGGGCTGATAAAGGCAGAGAACTTTAATCACATCTGTTATGCCTTTTTTTAAATTTCACTTTCCAATTGTTTCCTCCTAGTATATGAAATTAGTTAATTACTACATAATGCCTTTGTATCCATAAATTTTGCTAAATTTACTTACAAGTGCTAGTTGCTGCTTTATGGATTCTTTAGGACTTTGTAAGCAAACCATTGCCATCTATAAATAAAAGTTTTCTTTTTCAAAAAAAAGGGAAGAACAAATATTGTCAATATGTCTATGCTATCCAAAGCAATCTACACATTCAATGAAATCCCTATCAAAATGCCAACAGCATTTTTCACAGAGCTAGAACAAGCAATCCTAAAATTGCAACTGCAAATGACCCTGAATAGCCAAAGCAATCTTGAAAAAGAAAAGCAAAGCTTGAGGCATCAAAATTCTGGACTTGAAGTTATATTACAAAGGTGTAGTGATCAAGACAATATGGTACTGGCACAAAAACAGACACTTGGACCAATAAAATAGAAAACCCAGAAATGGACCCATAACTATATGGTCAGGTAAACTTTGACAAAGCAAAAAAGAATATCCAATGGAAAAAAAGGCAGTCTCTTCAACAAATAGTGTTGGGAAAACTGGACAGCAACATGCTAAAGAATGAAACTGGACCACTTTCTTACACCATATACAAAAATAAATTCAAAATGAATGAATGACCTAAATGTAAGATAGGAAGCCATCAAAATCCCAGAGAAGAACACAGACAGTAACCTCTTTGACACCGGCTGTAGCAACTTCTCACTAGATATGTCCCTTGAGGCCAGGGAAACAAAACCAAAAATGAACTGTGGGGACTTTATCAAAATAAAAAGCTTCTGGACAGTGAAGGAAAAAATCAACAAAACTAAAAGGCAAACTTAAGAATGGGAGAAGATATTTGCAAATGACATATTTGATTTAAGGTTTTGAATCTAAAATCTACAAAGAACTAATCAAACTCAACACCCCCCCAAAAAAAAAAATTACCCAGTTAAAAAATGGGCAGAAGACATGAACAGATGTTTTTCCAAAGAAGACATCCAGACTGGGCCAATAGATACTTGAAAAGATGTTCAACATCACTCATAAGTAGGGAAATACAAATCAAACCGACAATGAGATATCACCTCACACCTGTAAAAATGGATAAAACTAACAACACAGGAAATAACAGATGTTGGCAAGGATGCAGAGATAGGGTAACCCTCTTACACTGTTGGTGAGAAGGCAAACTGGTGTAGCCACTCTGGAAAACAGTATGGAAGTTCCTCAGAAAGATAAAAATAGAACTACCTTACCATTCAGCAATTGCACTACTAGGTATTCTCTTTTCTTGTAATGACTTTGTCTGGCTTTTGTATCATGAGTTACAAGAAATAAATGGCATATTTTTATATTAATAAAATAAAAATTATAATACAATTTAGGGTCTTCATAACTACATGTATTTTGTATGATCTGTTCTTTGGTGTTGCCTCTCTACCTTGGCAGTGGGCATCACATGAAAAGAAAGCCATAAAGTTGCCTTAAGCTTGAAAAGATGATTAATTTTTGTCAAGTCTATCCAGTTTTTATAGTGAATAAAGGAATCTTTCTCTCATTTTACAAACATCTACCTACAGTATGTCACTAAATACTTTGCATGTTATTTTATGATAGATACATTTTTATACTATCACATACAATGCTCATAAAAATTCATGATATAAGTATTATTTCAATTTTGCAAATGAGAAAGGTGAAGCTTAAAGTCTTAGACCTAGTAATTAGTAGAGCCAGAACTCACTACTAAGGTTTCTGATTTCAATCTAGTGCTATTTTCACTTTACACATTATGTTGCTCTATTTTTTACAATTCAAAATGCTTGGTAGTTCACAAGGTTTATATGGAATAGTGTAGAAACATTTACTTGATCTGAGACCCTAGAAATACAAGCTCTTTTCAGAAAGACATGTTCGGCCATCCAGACCTATGATTTGGTTAGTTTGGATTTTTTTATTATTATTTATACAACTTTGAGAACTGGAATTCTTCTGTATTTACAAAGTGATGATTGTAAGGGAGAGCTGGCATTTGATGTGAGTATACAAAGGTCGCTCTCTGACCTGCTTGAACATATTCTCCTGGGTTCTTAATACAATGCCCCATATAACTTTTGGATTACTATCCACAGATGCACTGAGCACCCATAAATGAATAGTGCTTTTTTTCAAGTTTCAATTTAAATTCCAGTTAATTAACATACAGTGTAATATTAGCTTCATGTATACAATATAGTGATTTAGCAATTCTATACATGATGCTTATCAAAACAAGTTCATGCCTTTATCCCCATCCCTATTTAACCCAACCTCTACCAACCTCCTCTCTGGTTAACCATCACTTTGTTCTCTGTAGTAATCAGTCTGCTTCTTGGTTTACCTCTCTTTTTTTTCCTCCCCTTTGCTCATTTATTTTGTTTATTAAATTCCACATGTGAGTGAAATCATGTGGCATTTGTCTTTCTCTTATTTTGTTTAGCATAATACTCTCTAGCTCCATTCATATTATTGCAAATGGCAAGATTTCACCTTTTTCTGGCTGAATAATATTCATATATATATATGTGTGTGTGCGTGTATGTATCTCTTCTTTATCAATTCATCTATCGATGGACACTTGGACTGCTTCCATATTTTGGCTGTTATAAATAATGCTGCCATAAGAATGCATGCTTTCCTTTGAATTAGTGTTTTTGTATTTTTTCAGTACATACCCAGTAGTGATTACTGGATCATAGGATAGTTCTTTTTTTTAAGTTTATTTATTTATTTTGAGAGAGAGAGAGAGAAAGAGGACACAAATGGGAGAGGAGCAGAGAGAGAGAAGTCATTCATATCAGTGCAAATTGCAAGATTTCATTCTTTTTATGGCTGAGTAATATTCATGTGGGGTGTGTGTGTGTGTGTGTGTGTGTGTGTGTGTGTGTGTGATCTCCTTGTTTTTTCTCAAATCTAGGATTAAGGTTAGGGTTATTGCCAGGGTTAGGGTTAGGGTTAGGGCTAGGGTGAGGTTATGTACCTGGCATCCTGCAGTTCAGAGACCTATTCAGAGAATAAAACCCCAGACTTCTGCTGGGATGAGAATAGACATGACAGCCATCTACCAAGCTGAGGCAAGAATGGGATTTGGATCTATAAATACTTGTTAAAGAATTATTCAAATGTTCCTTTTGTTTTTATCTTTTTGTTTCTAGCCCGTTTCAGTAGACAGAGCTAAGAAATGTGTGTATGTGTACCTATAATCTATTATACATATATAATTTGTATAACACGTTATGTATAACTTCTTTAATCTAATTATCTATGAAGGTATTAGATGTCATTAGTTCTTATTGATACCTTCAAATCCAATCATCTCCATAGTTTGCATTGCCTTCCCGCATTCTGTTTGTATTTTCCTCTTCCACAGTGAGAACATCAGTTCCTAACATTGAAGCATTCAGAAGCATTTATTTCCTCAATTCAGCAGTATACCTAAATAACTCCAGAATTGTTTCACCCATATTACTATTAAAAAAACACTAGGGCACCTGGGTGGCTCAGTCGGTTAAGCATCCGACTTTGGCCCAGGTCATGATCCTGCACTTCGTGGGTTCAAGCCCTGCATCAGGCTCTGTACTGACAGCTCAGAGCCTGGAACCTCCTTCAGATTCTGTGTCTCCCTTTCTCTCTGCCCATCCCCTGCTTGCACTCTGTCTCTCTGTCTCCAAAAAATAAATAAATATTAAAATTAAATACCTATAAACATTAAAATTTTTTTCTGTTTCTTTTCATCTCTCCACCCCCAGCTGAAGAGATATAGTTAAATAGCATGTTAGTGTTTTTTTGGATTTGTATCTTTATTTTATTTCCAGTATTATGTTATTCATGTGAAATAGAGTTGTATACATTTATTTCAGTTTATTTTCAATATTTTTGTTCCTTTACCTCCTGGTAATTTATTTTTATTTCTAGAATATATAGAACATGCTTCTGGAAGTCATAACTCCAAAAAATTATACTTTCTCAGAGAAATTTCATCCCTTCCTCTTTCCCTTTCATTTTTACCCCCACCCCCTTGGGTAATCAGTTGTTTTCTGGTTTATCCTTCCTGTGTTTCTTTTTGTATAAGCAGATAAGTTTGCTTTTCTTTTTCTACTTATTTGCCATATAAAAAGTAGCTCTCTTCATTTAATATATCCTGGAAATTATTTCATATAAGTCCATACAGATCTTTCTCATTACTATTTATAGCTGCATAGTACTGCATTGTGTACATATAAACTATAGTTTACTCAGACAATATCCTATTGACTCATACATGAATGACTTTGAATTTTCTCAAAGGCTTTTTCAGTATCTATTGTCCTTCAAATTAAGTCTTGATTTCTGAAAAAAATCCCCCCTCCATATTTACTTGATTTTTCCAAATTATTGATTTATCCACTGTTGTCACCTCATAACCTACTCTTTTCTGACCATTTCTTCCCTGAAGTTTTGGACTTTTGCTTTGTGGTCTTCCTTTAGAATACCAATTGCTTCAACAGGTACTGAGATGGTGGTAATAGCAATTGCTTCAAGAGGTAGGAAGATGGTGGTGGAATAGAAGGACCCTAGGTTTTCCTCATCCCACAAACACAACTAGATGACTAGCAAATCATCCTATATATCCCAGAAATTTACCTGAAGACTGGAAGAACAAACACCACAACTAAAGGTAGAGAAGAGGCCACATTGAAGAAGGTAGAAAGTGTGGACATGTGGTTTAGGAGAGAAATAGACCATGGCCACCATGGTAGAGTGGGAGACACAGTAATGGAGAAGGCCAGGAGACAGACTATAACACAGGACAGCATGAAGGGGAAATGAATCACTATAGCAATTTTCTTGGAAAGTGAGGAAGCTGAAATTTTGTAAATTCTTGCAACCAACAGGGATTAAAGCTTGGAGTTTTAAAGTTCAGTAAGCTTGGGCTTAGAGCCTGGAGGACATTGGGCTCCTTTTGCAGAAAAGGCAGGCAAACAACCCACAGACATAGAGTATGGAGACAGTGATCTGAAGAGCATCTGGGACAAGAGAGGGGAGGTCACTTGCTCATCCTGAAGTGTTTCCCAGGGAGACGGTGTTCAACAAGAGACACCTCTGGGAACAAAGAGACTGGCCAGAAGCATTTCCATCCCCTTTCCCTCAGCATAAGCCCAGGGCCATCTGTGGGAACTGGCTCAGTGCTGATACTTGCTACATAACTTGCTTATAAAAGGCTCTGCCTCCCCCCCCCCCCCGGCATTGCTCCAGTGGAACCACCCCTCCCAGTCATGGATGCCCCATCTCAGCTTAGGGGCCCCTTCCCCCAAACTAGCCCAAACCCCTGCTTACTGATCACCCCATCTCCTGATGCAGGAATTTTGCAGAGCCTTGGTCTGGCAGTGGTGGCAACAGATCCCATTTCACAAACAGGCCAGAGCACTCCTAATTAAAACTCACCACATTCAGGCTAGTGACCAAGCACTGCCCACAACAGGAAAGAGAGCCTCTGCAGACAACTGGCCTGAAGGATAAAGCAGACAGGATAAAACAGCAGAGCACACACAGCACACATTAGAGACAGTCCTGGAAGCACTGGGCTTTGGGGAACAGGAGGCACTACATATAGGCCACTATTGGATTTCTTCTTCATAAGGCCGTTACTCTCATGAATAAGAGATATAGCTGATCCTCCTAACACAGAGAAACGGGCACAGAGATGTAGACAAAATGAGAAGACAGAAAAATTTATCCCAAATAAAGAACAGGAAAAGGGCTGGCCAGAAATCTAAGTGAAACAGCTATAAGTAACATGGCTGATAATTTAAAGCAATAATCATAAGGGTGTTCACTGGACTTGAGAAAATAATGGAAGACATGAGTGAGACCCTTAACACAGAGATAACATAGAGATAAAGGAATAACATAGAGATAAAGAGCTCAGTAAACAAATGAGAAACACAGTTGTTAGAATGAACAGCAGACTAGAAGAAGCAGAGGAAAAAATGACCTGGAAGAGTAATGGGAAGTAATCAAGATGAACAAAAGTGAGAAAATGATTATGCAAAATGAGAATAGACTTAGGGAATTCAGTGGCTCCATCAAATGTAATAACATCTGTGACATCTGTATTATAGGAGTCCCAAAAGAAGAGAGAGAAAAGGGGACAAAATTTATTTGAAGAAACAATAGCTGCAAACTACCCTAATCTGGGAAAGGAAGTAGATATCCAGACTCAGGAGGCACAGAGAACTTCCATCAAAATCAACAAAGCAATGCCACACCAAGACATACTGTAATTAAATTGGCAAAATATAGTGATAAAGAAAACAATTTTAAAGCAGCAAGACAAGAGACAGTACCTTCAAGGGAAAACACATATGGCTAGCAGGGAATTTTTCAGCAGAAACTTTCCAAGCCAGAAGGGAATGGCATGATGTATTCAAATGAATGGGAAAAAAACCTGCAGCCAAGAATACTCTATCCAGCCTATCATTCAGAATAGAAGGAAAGATAAAGAGTTCCCCAGACAAACAAAAACTGAAGGAGCTTATGAGCACTAAACCAGCACTGTAAGTAATATCAAAGGGGGTATCTTTGAGTGGAAAGGAGAAACCAAAAGTGACAGTATGAATATTTCTGTTAAAAAAGAGTAATGAAACTCATGAAATAAAATATGAAATATAACAACATATACATAAAACATAGGGAGGAGAGGAGTAAAAAATGGGTTCAAAAGTAAATGACCATCAACTTAATGTAGACTGCTACATGCAAAAGAGATTATATACAAACCTAAGGGTAACCATATATCAAAAACCACTAATAGGCAAAGAATAATGAGAAAGAAATCCAAAAATATTACTAAAGAAAATCAACACACCATGAAAGAGAGAAAGACAAGAAAGGATCAGAAATTTCTTCAAAAACAACCATAAAACAGGGCCGCCTGGGTGGTTCAGTCGTTAAGTGTCTGACTTTGGCTTGCAGTTTGAGTTCAAGCCCTGCATCTGGCTCTGTGCTGACAGATCAGAGCCTAGAGCCTGCTTTGGATTCTGTGCCTCCCTCTCTCTCTGCCCCTACCCGCTTGTTCTCTCTCTCAATCTCTCTCTCTCAATCTCTCTCTCTCAATCTCTCTCTCTCTCTCTCTCTCTCTCAAACATAAATAAACATTAAAAAACAATTAAAACAAAAACCACAAAAATTATAAAATGACAATAAATACATATCTATCAATAATTACTTTAAATGTAAATGGACTAAATGCTCCAGCCAAAAGACATAGTAGGACAGATAGATAAAAGCACAACCCACTCTTATGCTGCATAGAAGAGACTCATTTTAGACCTAAAGACACCTGCATATTGAAAGTGAGTGGATGGAGAAACATCTATCATGCCAATGGAGACCAAAACAAAGCTAGAGTAACAATACTTATATTGGACTGTAAAAGACTGTACAAGAGACTAAAACACTGTATAATAATAAAGGGGACAATCCAACAAGAACATATAACAATTGTAGATATTTATGCACCCAACATAGAAGCACCCAAGTACATTAAATAATTAGTAACAAACAACAGGACAAATCAATGCTAATACAATACTTACATCCATGGACAGATCATTCAAACACAAAATAAAAAAGGAAACAGTGGCTTTGAAGGACACCCTGGACCAGATGCATTTAACAGGTATATTCAGAACATTGCATCCTAAAACAGCAAAATACATATTCTTCTCAAGTGCACATGGAACATTCTCCTGAATAAATGACATATTAGGCCAAAAAAAAAAACCCTCTATAAATTCAAGATTGAAGAAATACTGAAATATTGTCCATCTTTTTTAAACCACAATGTCATGAAATTAGAAGTCAACTTTAAGAAAAATCTTAAAGGCCACAAATATATGGCGGTTAAGTAACATGCTGCTAAATAATGAATGAGTCAAGCAGGAAATTAAAAATGCAGTAAAGAAATACATGGAAACAAATGAAAATTTAAACATAACAGTCCAAAACCTTTAGGTGTAGCAAAACCTCTTCTAAAAGGAAGTTTATAGCAATACAGGTTTATCTCAAGAAGTAAGAAAAATCTCAAATAAACAACCTTATACCTAAAGGAGATGGAAAAAGAACAACAAACAAAACCCCAAAGTAGTCGGAAGGAAATAACAAAGATTAGAGCAGAAATAAATGATATAGAAAAAAAAAAAAAACAGAAGAGAACAATGAAACTAGGAGTTGGTTCTTTGAAAAAAAATCAATAAATTGAAAAACGTCTAGCCAGACTTATCAAGAAAAAAAGAGGAAAGACCCAAATAAATAATGAAAGAGGAGAAATAACAACAAACACCATAGAATATATATATTTATATGTAAATATATATACATATTTATACACACAATATATATATATATAAAAGAATGTTATGAAAAACTATATGCCCACAAGTTGGACAACTAGAAGAGATGGGTAATTTCCTAGAAACATATATACTACCAAAACTCAAATAGGAAAAAATATAAAATTTGAATAGACCAATTACCCGCAAGGAGATTGAATCAGTAATCAAAAAATTCCCAACAAACAAAAGTCTAGGACAAGATTGCTTTACAGGTGAATTCTACCAAACATTTAAAGAAGAGTTAATACCTATTTTACTCAACCTTTTCAAAAACATAGTAGAGGAAGAAAAACTTCCACATTGATTCTGTGAGTTAAGAATTACCCTGATACCAAAACCAAATAAAGGCACCACTAAAAAAGAGAACTACAGGCCAATATCCCTTATGAATATAGATGCAAAAAAATCCTCAACAAAATACTAGCAAACAGAAGCCAACAATACAGTAAAAATTATTCACCACGGTCAAGTGGAATTTATTCCTGCACTGCAAGGATGGTTCAACATTCACAAATCAATCAACATGATACATCACAACAATGAGTAAGGTTAAGAACCATATGATCATTTCAAGAGACACAGGAAAAGTACTTGACAAAGTACAATATCCATTCATGAAAGAAACCTTCAACAAAGTAGGTTTGGAGGGTTACACCTCAGCATAATAAAAGCCATATACCAAAAACCCACAGCAAACATTATCCTTAATGGGAAAAAGAGCATTTCCTGTAAGGTCAAGAACAAGACAAGGATGTCTACCCTCACCACTTTTATTCAGTATAGTACTGGAAGTCCTAGCCATTGTAAGCAGCAACAAAAGAAATAAAAGGAATCCAAATTGGCAAGGAAGAGGTAAAACTCACTATTTGCAGATGACATGATACTGTATATAAAAAACCCTAAGGCCTCCACCAAAAAAAAAAATTGCTAGAAGTGATAAACGAATTTGGTAAAGTTGTAGGATACAAAATCAATGTACAGAAATCTGTTGCATCTCTATACATCAATGATGCTGCAGAAAGAGAAATTAATAAAAATAATCTCCTTACAACTACACCAAAAATAATAAGATATCTAGGAATAAACCTAATGAAATAGGTGAAAGACTTTTACTCTAAAAAGTGTAAAACACTGATTAAAGAAATTAAAGGCAATACAAAGAAATGGAAAGACATTCCTTAGTCATGGGTTGGAAGTACAAATATTTTGAAAATGTCTAACTACTCAAAGCAGTGTGCACATTCAGTGCAATCCCTATCAAAATACCAACAGCATTTTTCATAGAACTAGAACAAACAATCCTACAACTTGTATGGGACCTGAAGAGCCAAAGCAATTTTGAAAAAGAAGAGCAAAGCTGGAGGCATCACAATTCTTGGACTTTACCTTATATTGGAACTATAGAAATCAAAACAATATGGTATTGACACAAAAATAGATACATAGATCAATAGAAGAGAATAAAAAACTCAGAAATAAACCCACGACTATATGGTCAACTAATCTTTGACAAAGCAGGAGAAAATATCCAATGGGTAAAGAACATCTCTTCAACAAATGGTGTTGGGAAAACTAGACCACTTTCATATACCATACACAAAAATAAATTCATAATGGATTAAAGACCTAAATGTGAGACCTGAAACCATAAAAATCCTAGAAGAGAACACAGGCAGAATCTTCTTTGACATTAGCCATACCAAGTTTTCTCTAGGTATATCTCCTGAGGCAAGGGAGCCAAAAAACAAAAACTATTGGGACTACATAAAAATAAAAAGCTTTTGCACAGCAAAGGAAACATTCAATACAACTAAAATGCAACCTTCATAATGGGAGAAAATATTTTCAAATGACATACCTGCTGAAGGGTTAGAATCCAAAATATATAAAGAACTTACACAACTCAACACCCAAAACCCAAATAATGCAATTTAAAGATGGGCAGAAGACATGAAAAGACATTTTCCAAAGAAGACATCCTAATGGCCAACAGACACATGAAAAGATGCTCAACATTACTTATCATCAGGGAAGTATGATAATATGTTCTGGTGATTTTTTTCTGGGAATGTTTTGCTCTTTTCCCATTTTAAAAACATGGTGTTGTGTGGATTTTCTATCTGTTCTTCATACTTGATTAAGTTTTATATTTACTGGCCAGCTATTTATGAGAAGCTCGTGTTGGGGAAGGGAAAAGACTAGGGTAATCTGGCACTTATACAACTCAAAGGCTTCCACTTCTGTTATAGCCTTGGAGCTCTGTGAAACCATCAGGTGCTCTCTACCTCTTGAACGCGAGCTGAATCAAGGAGATTTCTATTGCTATAGCTAAACTTCTGTAGGTTCTTTCTATTCTGCCCTTGCCACCAAAGGACAGCAATATAAAATATGGTATGCCGTAAATGCTCATAAGATTGTAAGTGATGATGATGATCCTGGAAGTCCAAGTCTTTAGATACTTACTGACAGTGGAATGGAAGACCTGGTTTGAATTATATGGAGTTTTTAGAAACATTATTTCTTTTCATTCCTGCTATTTCCTTTCATTAAATAATAGATCTAGAAATATTTGGTTTGATTGGGTAAAAAGTAATGCTATAAATCACACATATGACTATTTAATATTTGTGGCTAAATAGCATGCAGAAATATAAAAGTTAAATATATTATTAGGGAAGTCTTCTTAATTTCATTAAAATTAAAATAAAATACTTAAAAAAATACTTGATTGTAGTTCTAAACTTGACCTCTTTATGTCCCCTCATATGACTCAACTCCAATTATGATATTTGCCTTTTTTAAAAGGTTTTTTTAAATTTTTATTTATTTATTGAGAGAGAGAGAGAGAGAGAGAGAGAGAGAGAGAGAGAGAGCATGCATGGGGGAGGACAGAGATAGAATCCCAAGCAGACTCCCCACTGTCAGCATGGAGCCCAGTGTGGAGCTCAAATTCATGAACTGTGAGGTTGTGACCTGAGCCCAAACCAAGAGTTGGGTGCTTAACTAACTGAGCCACTCAGGCGCCCTGAAATTTGCCTTTTTATAATTAAGTGCAAAAACAATGAGATGTCTGTAGCTACTTTCATTACAACTTTTTTTTAAATCTGCAATTCATAATGATTTGGACACCTAAACCAAGAAAATTCCTTTCTTCCCTGCTATGATGCCTTCTAATCTTTTCTGCCAAAACATTCACCAAACTTCAAAGTCACCAGCTTGTTTTCAGTTATTCTTTTTTTAAGCAGAGAGATTTATTTATTTTTAATTCATATTTTAGTTAATATACAATGCAATATTGGTTTCAGAAGTAGAATTCAGTGATGCATCACTTACATACAACACCCAGTGCTCATTACAATAAGTGCCCTTCTTAATATCCATCACTCATCTAGCCCATCTCCTACCCTCTTACCGCCATCAACCCTCAGTCTGTTCTCTATCATTAAGAGTCTCTAATGGTTTGTTTCCATCTCTTCTCTTTTTCTCTCCTTTCCATGTGCTCATCTCTTTTGTTTCTTAAATTCCACAAATGAGTGAACTCATATGATATTTGTCTTTCTCTGATTGACTTATTTCAATTAGCATAATACATTGTAGCTCTATCCACATAGTTGCAAAAGGCAAGATTTCATTATTTTTGATGGCTGAGTGATATTCCATTAAACACACACACACACACACACACACACCACATCTTCATTCATCGGTCAATGGGCATTTAGGCTCTTTCCGTAGTTTGGCTATTGTCGATATTACTGCTATAAACATTGGGGTGCATATACCTCTTCAAATCTATATTTTTGTATCCTTTGGGTAAATACCTAAGTTCAATTGCTAGATGGTTTGGTAGTTCTATTTTAGTTTTTTGAGGAACTTACGTACTGTTCTGCAAAGTGGCTGCACTAGTTTACATTCCCACCAAGAGTGTAAGAGAGTTCGCCTCTCTTTAGCCTCACTAACACCTGTTGTTTCCTGTGTTGTTAATTTTAGCCATTCTGACAGGTGTGAGGTGGTAACTCATTGTGGCTTTGATATGTATATGATGAGTGATGTTGAGCATCTTTTCATGTGTCTGTACTACCCAAAACAATCTACACATTCAATGCAATCCCTATCAAAATAACACCAGCATTATTCACAGAGCTAGAGCAAACCATCTTAAAATTTGTGTGGAACCACAAAAGACCTCAAATAGGCAAAGTAATGCTGAAAAAGAAAAGAAAAACTGGAGGCATCACAATTCTGGACTTCAAGCTGTATTACAAAGCTGTAATCCTCAATACAGAATGGCACTATCACAAAACAGACACATAGATCAATGGAACAGAATAGAGAACCCAGAAATGGACCCACAAATGTATGGCCATCTAATCTTTGACAAAGCAGGAAAGAGTATCCAATGGAAAAACAGACAGTCTCTTCAGCAAACGATGCTGGGAGAAGTGGATAGCAGCATACAGAGGAACAAAAATGGACCACTTTCTTACACCGAAAATAAAAGAAAAATTTATTTCTTTACACAAAAATAAATTCAAAATAGATGAAACACCTAAATGTGAAACAGGAAACCATCAAAATCCTAGAGGAGAAAACAGTCACAACCTCTTTCACCTTGGATGCACCAACTTCTTACTAGACATGTGTCTGGAGGCAAGGGAACTAAAACCAAAAATGAATTATTGGGACCTCATCAAGATTAAAGCTTCTGAACAGTGAAGGAAAAAAAAAATCAACAAAATAAAAGGCAACCAATAGAGTGGGAGAAGGTATTCAACAAATGACATATAGGATAAAAGGTTGGTATACAAAATCTACAAAGAACTTACCAAGCTCAATACCCAAAAAATAAATTATCCAGTGAAGAAATGGGCAGAAGACATGAATAGACATTTTTCCAATGAATGTATTCCAATGAATACATCCAGATGGCTAACAGACACCTGCAAAGATGCTCAATATCACTCATCAGCAGGGAAACACAAATCAAATTCACAATGAGATAACCATCTCACACCTGTTGGAATGGCTAAAATTAATAACTCAGGAAACAACAGATGTTGGCGAGGATGTAGAGAAAGGGGAACACTTTTGCGCTCTTGTTGGGAATACAAACTGATGCAGCCACTCTGGAAAATAGTATGGAAGTTCCTCAAAAATTAAAAATAGACCTACCTTACAACCCAGCAATTACACTACTAGGTATTTATCCAAAGGATACAAAAATGGTGATTCGAAGGGGCACATGCACTCCAAAGTTTATAGCAGCACTATCAACAATAGCGAAATTATGGAAGGAGCCCAAATGTCCATCAACTGATGAATGGATAAAGAAGATGTGGTAAATATATACAATGGAATATTACCTCATGATCAAAAAGAATGAAATCTTGCCATTTGCAACAACACGGATGAAACTAGTGTGTTATGCTAAGCAAAATAAGTCAGCCAGAGAAAGATAGATATCATATGGTTACATCCATATGTGGAATTTGAGGAACAAAACAGATGAACATAGAGGAAGGGAAGGAAACATAAGATCAAAGCAGAGAGTGAGGCAAATCATAAGAGACTCTTAAATACAGAGATTAACCTCTGTGTTGCTGGAGGGGAGTTGCGTGGGGGAATGTGTTAAATGGGTTATGGACAATAAAGAGGGCACTTGTTTGAAAGGACACTGGAGATTATATATAAGTGATAAATCACTGGGTTCTAGTCCTAAAACCAACACTACATTGTATGTTAACTAACTTGAATTTAAATAAATAAATGAAAAAGAATCATTAAATGATGTTTTTGGTAATTGTGTTCACAAGAGCCTATTTATTCTAGCCCAAAACTTGACACATCCTGTTGTCTAATGAAAAACTCAAGTTTAACTTGATAGAATATTACTTAGTAAGAAAAGGGAGCAAACTACTAATTTATGCAACAGCATGATTAACTCTCTAAAATATGCATAAAAGAAGTCTTATATACAGTTGTACATTTAGTATGATTCCATTTATATAAAAGCCTATAAGAGGCAAAAGTAATCTGGGGGGGAAGGTCAAAATTGGTACTTTGTGCAGTTCATTATATATAAGTTTAGAATAAAAATAAGAATTTTATTGAAATGTTGAACTCTAATGATACAAATGCTTAAAAACTTAGGGGAAATTATTGATGTCTGTCAACTTTGAAATGCATCAAAAATGAGATGTTTCAGAGATGGATAAAGAAATTGTTAGTTGGATAGGGTTTGATCAAGAAAATATAGAAAATTTTAGTACCTGAATCTAGGCAGTAAATATATGGATCTTTACTATATAATTCTCTCAATTTGGGGTTTATCTGTAAATATTATAGTGAAATGTTAGAAAATATATTTATATTTTTTTCAGGTAAATACTTTCTAAATGTTCATGTTATACTATTTATTTAAAAATCAAATTCTAATATAATGTTCATATTTGATTCTACTTCCATAAAAATTGAAAATAACAATATATACATATATATGTTATATGTTAAATAAACACAGAATGATGGAATGATGTTAATTTAGGTTATGATAATGATGTTAGGTTAGGTTACTCAAGTGGTCAGAGTGGCATGGTGGTGGGAAGGATTATAAATTTTTCTTCATACAAATCTGAGTTTTTAAATTATTTTCAGGAACATGCATTACTTTTATGACTTTCAAAAAAATCTAATACAATATATTGTAGAGTAAAAAAGACTTGTGTAGATGGAGGTGATCTAAAAGAGTTGGGTAGGAAGGGCCTGAACTCACATCCTTCCAGGGCATATTGAATCTATATAGCAATTCTTCCTAAAGAAGAACTAAGGGCAGGACTGATTAAACAACTTCTCCACAATAAATGCTAGAAGAATCAATAGAGAGGTATAGGAGAGACAGAGACATAGAAATAACCCCACCCCTGACATTACAACTAACTATATCATGCAGACTTTGCCTACCCTGGGATCCGGGGGGGAAAAAGCCATTTAAAGGACAACTAGACTATAAGTGAAGGGAATCCACTTATTAACCCTGGGGCATCCACTAAATGGGTGGGAGACTACTGGAACGCTCTCTGGGATTGGCACTGGTGAGTGCTGTTTTTTATGCTCCCATTCCACCTTGATAGCATGGATGGGAGCAACGCCTACCAGGGCTGCCCTGTATACTTC
Organism: Cryptoprocta ferox; assembly: GCA_028646485.1. NCBI lineage: Eukaryota > Metazoa > Chordata > Mammalia > Carnivora > Eupleridae > Cryptoprocta > Cryptoprocta ferox. The sequence continues at coordinate 76,646,876 of CM053575.1, forward strand.
AAACCCCTGACCCATGCCAGTTCCAACCAACCCCCAAAATGGTCCTGGTAGAGTACACTCTAGGAGACCTAGGGATCATACTGACTCCAGCCCTCTTGCCAACGCAAACCTGGCATGGTGAACCTTGGGAACACCTAGCCTATGCCCACTTTAACTCCAGCTATCCTGCCAAAGCATCCCCCTTGTAAAGCACTTCAGGATTCCCTGGCCTGCATCTACTCCAGCTCCAACTGTCCCAGAGTGACCCTGGAGCACTGTGCCCTGGCACCCTCCAGACCATGCCCACACCAGCTCCTGCCCACCCACCAAGGTGACCCTAGTGCAATGAGACTCAGGACCTCCTGGTCCATGCCCATACCACTTCCAAGACTAAACAACATGCTACTAAACCACCGATGGGTCAATGAGGAAACTTTAAAAGAAATAAAAAATACCTTGGAACAAATAAAAATGGGAACACAACTTTGCAAAATCTGTGGGACATAGGAAAAGCAGTTCTAAGAGGTAAGTTCATAGTGATACAGGCCTAACTCAAGAAATAAGAAAAATTTCAAATAAACAATGTAACTTTACATCTAAAGGACATAGAAAAAGAACAAACACCAAAGTTAGTAGAAGGAAGGAAATAATAAAGGTCAGAGTGGAAATAATTGAGATACAAACTAAAAACAATAGAAAAGATTAATGAGACTAAGAGCCAGTTCTTTGGAAAGATAAAATTGATAAACCTTTAGTCAGACCCATCAAGAAAAAAGAAAGAGGCCTTGAATAAGTAAAGTCCAAAATGAAAAAGAAGTTACAGCTAACACCACAGAAATGCAAAGGCTCATAAGAGGCTACTATGAACAAACTGGAAAACCTAGAAGAAATGGATAAATACCTAGCAACACACAACCTTATAAGACTGAATGATGAATAAATAGAAAATCTGAATAGACTGATAGAAAATAATGTAATTGAATCAGTAATTTAAAAACTCCTCCAAAACAAAAGTCTAGGACCATATAGCTTCACAGGTGAATTCTACCAAAAACTTAAAGCAAAGGCAATACCTATTCTTTTCAAATCATCCCTTCCAAAAAAACAAAAACAAAACGCACAAAGAGGAAGAAACACTTCCAAACTCATTTTAGGAGGCCAGCATAACCTTGATACCAAAACCAGGCAAACATCACCAAAAAAAAAAAAAAAAAAGAAAAAACAAACAAACAAACAAAACACACAAGAATTAAAGGCCAATATCCCTGATGAATATAGTTGCTGAAATACTCAACAAAATATTAGGAGACTAAATTCAACATTACATTAAAAGGATCATACACCATGATCAAGTGAGATTTATCTCAGCGATACAAGGATGGTTCAACACTTGCCATCAATCAATGTGATAAACCACATTAACAAAAATCAAAGGATAAAAATCATATCATCTCAATAGATAAACAAAAGGTATTTGACAAAATTCAACACACATTTATGATAAAAATTCTCAACAAAGTTTAAAGTAGTTTAAAACAAAGTAGTTTTAAAATGTAGTTATAGTGGGTGTATACCTAATTGTGAGAAGCTGAAAACTTTTTGTCTAAGGTTAGGAACAAGGCAAGGATATCCACTCTCACTCCTTTCACTCATGTTAGCACTAGAAGTCCTAGACACAGCAATCAGACAAAGTAAAGAAACAAAAGGCATCTGGGGTACCTGAGGGGGCCAGTCAATGAGCGTCCAACTCTTGATTTTGGCTCAGGTCATGATCTCACGATGGTGGGATTGAGCCCTGCATTGGGTTCTGCACTGACAGCATGGAGACTGCTTGGGATTCCCAATCTCTCTCTCTCTCTCTCTCTCTCTCTCTCTCTCTCTCTCTCTTCTCCCTTTTTGTCTCTCTGTCTCTCTCTGTCTCTCTCTCTCTTCCTCAAAATAAATAAATAAACTTAAAAAGATAAATAAGAAGCATCCAAATTGGAAAGGAAGAAGTAAAACTGTCACTATTTGCAGATGACATTGTATTATATATAGAAAATGCTAAAGATTCTACCAAAAAGCTATTAGAAGTAAAAAATGAATGTGTTTATGGACTGGAAGAATTTAAATTGTTAATATGTCTATACCGTCCAAATTACCCTATAGTTTCGATTCAATCTCCATCAAAATAATAATGGCGTTTTTCATAGAACTGGAACAAGGAATCCTGAAATTTGTATGGAACTACAAAAGACCCTAAATAACCAAAGCAATCCTGTGAAGGAAGAACTAAGGTGTGGAGGTATCAGGATCTCAGATTCCAAACTATACTACAAAGCTATAATAATTAAAACAGTATGGTACTGGCATGAAAACAGGCACACGGATCAATGAAATAGAATATAAAGTACATAAATAAACCCACTCATATATGGTCAGTTAATACAAAAGAATGAAACTGGATTACTTTCTTACATCATATACAAAAATAAGCTTAAGGGCACATGCACCCTAATGCTTATAGCAGCACTATTGACAATAGCCAAATTATGGAAATAGCCCAAATGTCCATCAACAGATGAATGGATAAAGAAGAGTGGCATATATATACAATGGAGTATTACTTGGCAATCAAAAAGAATGAAATCTTGCCATTTGCAACAATGTGGATGGAACTAGAGTGTATTACCAGTCAGAGAGAGACAAATATCATATGACTTCACTCATATGTGGGATTTAAGATACAAAACAGATGAACATAAAAGAAGGGAAGCAAAAATGATATAAAAACAGGGAGAGGGACAAAACATAAGAGATTCTTAAATATAGAGAACAAACTGAGGATTGCTGGAGGGGTTGTGGGTGGAGGGATGGGCTAAATGGGCAAGGGAAATTAAGAAAGACACTTGTTGGGATGTGCACTGGGTGTTATACATAGGGGATGAATCACTGTATTCTACTCCTAAAATCATTATTGTACTATATGCTAACTAACTTGGATATAAATTTAAAAATTAATTAATTAATTTAAAAACAAGCTCAAAATGGATTAAAGACTTGAATGTAAGACATTAAACTATAAAACTAATAGAAAATATAGACATTAAGCTCTTGGACATTGGTCTTAGCAATATTTTTCAGAGCTTTCTCAGGCAAGAACAATACAGACAAAAATAAACAAATGGAATTACATTAAACTTTTAAAAAGCTTTAGCACAGTAAAGAAAACCATCAACAAAACAAAATCGCAAACTACTGAATGGGAGAAGATATTTGCAAATGATGTATCTGATAAGGGTTTAATATCCAAAGCATATAAAGAACTTATACAACTTATTATCAGAAAAACAAACAACCCAATTAAAAAATAGGCAGGGGCACCTGAATGGCTCAGTCAGTTAAGTGTTTGACTTCAGCTCAGGTCATGAACTCTTGGTTTGTGAGTTCAAACCCTGCCTCGGGCTCTGTGCTAACAGGTCAGAGCCTGGAGCCTGCTTCAGATTCTGCATCTCCTTCTCCCTCTGCCCCTCCCCAGTTCATACTCTGCCTCTCTCTCAAAAAAGAGATAAAACATATAAAAGGAATTTTTTAATAGGCAGAGTGTCACAGACCTTGAGTCTGGAGTTGTCTCGTGTCCAGCAAGAGAGTGGATGCACAATTAAATGTGAGGGAGGCTAATGTCCGGGAGGAGGCAAGAGCCCTGAGTAAGGGTCCTTGCTCCATTTTTATTACGATCAGAAGGCTTACAAATGTGATGGACGTGCAGAAAAGACAATGAAACAGTGAACATTAACTCATGTGTATGAGAGGGGATTTCGAAGACATGCGGTGTTAGGGGTTTGGGTCAACACAAAACAAAAAAGCAGCACCCAGCAGATGGTTGTTTACTCCAGGCATCAGGCGCCCACGCCCACGTGTGTTTATCTTAACTTGCCCAGGGGGTAAGAAAGATGGAGCAGGCTATCTCAAGGTCAGCAAGGCACCTTTCTTTTGCTAATTAGCTCCATTCCGGGCAATTTCACCCTGTTACAGTGGTCTACAGCCCTATTTACCTGTTTACCTATTCTGGACCTTCTGTCCTGTGAAAGCAGCTTTCTGCTTTTGTACTATGCTGGGGGTGCCTTCTCCTGTTTACCTAATCTTGGATGCTTTCATCCTAAACCTTGTTAACCCAATGGTGCAAGCTCCGGAATTCCTAAACTTATTCCCCACAGCAAATAATTTGTATAGACATTTTTCCAAAGATGGATGGCTAGTAGGTACATGAAAAAATGCTCAACATCACTAATCATCAGGGAAATGCAAATCAAAACCACAATGAGATATTGGTCAGATTGGCTATTATCACAAAGACAATAATAATTGCTAAGATGTAGGAAAAAGGAAACCTTTGTACACTGTTCATGGGAATGTAAACTGATGCAGCCATTATGAAGAGTGTGGTGTTTCCTTAAAAATAAAAATAGAACTACCACATGATAGCAATTCCACTTCTAGATATTTATCTGAAGAAAATGAAAATATCAATTCAAAATGATAAATGAACCCCTATGTTCATAGCAACATTGTTTACAATAGCCAAGATATGGGAGCAAACTAAGTGTCCATCAATAGATGGATATATAAAGATGTGGTATATGTACACAATGGAATATTTTCAACCATAAAAAGAATGGAATCTTGCCATTTGTGACAACATGGATGGAACTAGAGGGTATTTTGCTAAGTGAAATAAGACAGAAAGACAAATACCAGTTACATGTGAAATCTAAATAAAACAAAACGTAAGTGAGTTCATAGATATAGGAAACAAACTATTGGTTATAATAGAGGGGAAAGGTGAGGAGGCAGGTAAAATAGGCGAAGGAGAGTAAGAGTTACAAACTTCTTTGGTGCCTGGGTGGCTCTGTTCGTTAAGTGTCTGACTGGATTTTTTACCTCAGGTCACAGTTTGTGAGATCGAGCCCTGCATCGGGTTCTGCACTGAGAGCATGGAGCCTGCTTGAGATTCTCTCTCTCCCTCTCTCTGCCCCTCTTCCACTCTCCCTCTCTCAAAATTAATACACATTTAAACAAAAGGTACAATCTTCTGCTTTTAAAATAAATAAATCATAGGGACATAATGTACAGCATAGGGAATATAGTCAATAATATTATAATTACTTTGTATGAGGACGGATAGCAACTAGAATTATCATGGTGATAATTTCATAATGTATAAAAGTATCAAATCACTATGATGTATACCTGACACTAATAGGATATTTTGTGTCAATTATACTTCAAAAGTTATTAAAATAATAACATTTTTATATGAGCAAATAAGACTTGGATAAACTGATTTGAATATCTGAATTTTAAAATTATATTATATATATAAATATATATTACTAAAAGAAATCTCAAGCATGAAGTATCACTGTGTTTGTGACAATAGTTGAAAATGTCTACAGGAAATTTGGCAAAGATTAAGAAGAAGAAGAAAAAAACCCATCCAGTTTATAGAACTGGTTATTCAGCTTCTATCAATCTTCTTTCAGCAAAAACATAGTTGTCTTTGATTTCTTAGAGTTTTCTTTTAGTACTCTTTGGAATTACTGGTTTTTAAAAATGAATATATACATATATTCATATTATTTATTATATATATGAAACGTAGAATTATCATGCTTATATATGTTAGCCTTTCATACCTTCAAGGTTTTTCTTCTCTTTCCTGAGACAATAAGTAATTAAAATATAATTCTACTTTATAACATAATGCATCATTATTAAGAACTGTGTTCGGTACATATTTTAAGTCTCTATCCCCCTTCCACTTGCCCCAGCATTTAACAAAGTCCTGAATATACATTAAGTTCAGTAATGCATTAATTGAGGTTTGAATGATTATTTCATTGCCTCCTTTCTTTAACCTTAGCAAGAGATATCTCTTTTGGTCAAAGCCCATCTTTTCACCTATCGAATTTCTTGGGTGGCCTGTTTGTCATCCTTTCTTTCTCCCAATGTAGGTGTTAAGTGCTTACTCTGTGCTTGGCCTTGTGCTAAGAACTGGTAATACAGCACAGTAACTTCTCTCATGAAGTTACTTCCCTGCTTTTCTTCTAGCAGAGAAGATGAGAACAATTAAATAAGGAAGAAAAATTAAGTGCATTACAAGGGAGATGCAAAGAACTATGGGAACACATTTCCTCACCTGCCATTCATTTATCAACTCACTGTTATTAGGACCCTGTCCCTTTAATTTGATGAAATTGATATCATCAAAGTCACATAATTTCTTCTAACTGATAAGTTCAATGAAAAATTTTCAACCCTTAAAAAAATTTTCTGATGCTATTAACTTGTGAGCACCTATAAAAATTGATTTATATCAATTACATAAATTTAGAAACTAATACAACATGTGTTTGAAGACTTGCTTTGAGAGATAGACATAGATATAAATTTATAAAGTATGGATAATATATTTTATATATTTATCTAGATAGTACCTATATATATAACCTATCTATATATCTATCATCTATGGTTCTATCATTTATCTTATCACAGAGCCAAGCACATTGTAGGCATTTAACATCTACTCTGGAAGAAAGGAAGGAAAGATAAACAGATCACTCAAGAATTTTGATTGGAAAGGGAAGAAAGCAGTTAAAAAGACAAGATCAAAGAAAGATTTTATTTTACATTTCTAGTAAGACTAGAGAAACTTGAAATGTGTATATGATGAGGGGAAGGAACCATGGAAATTGGAGAGATTGAAAATATAGGCAGAAAAGGGAATATGATCCTGGAGAATACAGGAAGAAGATAGAATTGAAACCATAGGTAGAGAGATGTCTTTGATCACTCTCTACTGTGGTACACACTCCATTACAGTCATATTTGTTTTCTGCTTGGCCTTTCAAGTCATTAAACAAATGGAATAGAGAATCTATATGATCTTTTTAAACTTTGTATATTATGACTCTCAGCCAGCTTCTCTGGTGATAATATTTGTTAGTAGAGAACTTCTTGGTCAGGGGTATCTGGACACAATGGGTAAATTTAGGAGAGGAACCAAAGAAAAGCTTTTCCTTTCCTGCTGAACTCAATCACTAGTACCTTCCTAAACATCATATATTAAATTATTTTGTTTTCCTGCACAAAAACAATCTCACTAGACATCTATTTTTCTCTACTATAAATTTTGAAATAAAAATGAGTTACTGTTAAAACAAAGTAAAAAGAATTATTTTTTACTAATCTTATTTAGTCTAAAATTATGTGTTCCTAAACTATATATGGAAAGCTTCCCATTTATAGACAGATGGTTTCAACCGTGAGTACTAGAAATTGTGTCTGAAACTAATATAGAATATTGTATGATTACCCCACTTGCTTTGTCATTTGCACTCTAGGTCTCTTTTTCTCAACCATTTGAGAATAAATTGCATGCATTATATCTCGTTACCCTGAAATATTTTAAGGAGGATTTCTTAAGAATAAGGATATTCTCTAATGTAGTCTCTATCAAAATACTAACATTTTTCCACAGTAGTAGAACAAACAATCCTAAAATTTGTATGGAACCACACACACACACACAAAAAAAAAAACCCAAATAGCCAAAGTAATCTTAAAAAAGAAAACAAAACTGGAGGTATCTCAATTCTAGACTTGAAATTATACTACAAAACTATAATAATCAAAACAGGATGGTACTGGCACAAAAATAAGCACATAGATCAATTGAACAGAATAGATGACCCAGAAATAAATTCACAATTATATGGTCAATTAATCTTTGACAAAGCAGGAAGCAATATCCAGTGGGAAAAAGACAATCTCTCTTCTGTTGAGAAAACTAGACATGCTAAAGAATGAAACTAGACCACTTTCTTACAGCATACACAAAAATAAACTGAAAATGGATTAAGTATCTAAATGTGAGACCAAATATCATAAAAAAGCCTAGAAGAAAGCACAGACAGTAATTTCTGTGACATTGGCCATAGTAACTTGTTTCTAGATATGTCTCTGGCAAGGGAAACAAAAGCAAAAATAAACTCTTGGGACTACATCAAAATAAAATCTTCTACACAGTGAAGGAAACATTTAAAACAACTAAAAGACAACTTACTAAATGGGAGAAGATATTTGCAAATGATATCCACTAAAGGGTTAGTATCCAAAATATTTAAAGAACTGATACAACTCAACACCAAAAAATAATCCTATTAAAAAATGGGCAGAAGACACGAATAGACATTTCTCCAAATAAGACATCCAGATGGCCAATAGACACATGAAAAGATATTCAATATCACTGATAATCTAACTACAATGAAATACCACTTCACACCTATCAGAATGGCTAAAATCAAAAACACAAGAAACAATAAGTGTTGTCATGGATGTGGAGAAAAAAAGAACTCTCATGAACTGTTGCTGAGAATACAAACTGGTTCAGCCACTGTAGAAAACAATATGTAGGTTCCTCAAAAACTTAAAAATATAACTACCTTACAATCCAGCAATCACACTACTGGATATTTATCCAAAGAGCACAAAAATAGTAATCTGAATAAATATATGCATCCCTATATTTATTGCAGCATTATTTAGAGTAGCCAAACTATGGAAGGAGCCCAAGTGTCCATCGATAGATGAATGGAATGAATGGATAAAGAATATATATATACATACATATATATACACACGGATATATATATACACACACACACACACAACACACACATACACACAATGGAATCTATTGAGCCATTAAAAAGAAGGAAATCTTGCCATTTGCAACAACATGGATGGAGCTAGAAAGTATAATGCTAAGCAAAGAAAGTCAGAGAAAGACAAATACCATATGATTTCACTCATATGTAGAATTTAAGAAACAAAACAAATGAGAAGAGAGAGAGACAGAGAGAGAGAGAAGAGGAGGAGGAACCAAGAAACAAACTTTTAACTATAGAGAACAAACTGATGGTTACCAGAGGGGAAATGAGTAGGGGGATGGGTGAAATAGGTGATAGGGATTAAAGAGTACACTCACACAAATAAAGATATTCCCTTTTGTGACCACAGTACAGTTACTAACTTCAAGAAGTTTAAAATATATTTAGCAGTTTTAGCGAATATATCATACATACTCAATTTTGCAAGTTGACCTAAAATGTCCTTTATAGCATCTCTCTCTCCCTCAGTAACCTATAGAGTCCACTATCAAGTATTGCATTTATTTGTCATGTTTCTCTGGATTTCTTTAAATTGGAATATTGCCACAGAGTTTGTCTTTAATTACATTGACATTTTGAAGAATACAATCTTTTGTTTTCCTTTTAATAGAACATTTCTCATTTCGTTTGTCTATTTTTTCATGATTAGATTCAGGTTATGAATTTTTTACCAGAATATTACTCTTGTTTCATTTATGCATGTGTAGTTAAATATATTTTTTCTTTTATGTTCTAAAAAAGTACACACAACTTGAGAGTAGTTAAGGGAGTATGAAAAATGAGGTTATTTCACACTAGTGGATAAAGTATGTCTGGTGTTATACAGCTATTTTAATTTTAAATATGACTAATAGCTCCCATTTGATGTGACCATCTAGAATATAATATGTAAATATAATTTTTATGCATAATACACACTCATTGGTAATCTCACAGTTACATGGCTATGTTAATATAAATAAAGATTATTTTCTCATTAGAGATGTTCTCATTAGAAGACATTGGTATGTAAAATCTCTCTATGCCTGAGATTCTTAGATTTTAAACCTCTTCTGTTATTTGTGAGCCCTTGAAGTTAGGGATCCAGTCTTATTTATACATCCCCAATATTTATCATGGTGTTTGGGGAATAGTAATAAAACTACAGCTTATGTATTTTGCACTACTATGTACCAGAATATGTTTAAACATTTAAATGTACAACTCTATAACATTGATACTACTTTTATCCCCATTTGAAGGTGTGGAAACTGAGGCACAGGGAATAAGTAACACAACCAGTGTCATTAACAGTGGCAAACTCATTATTCAAACTCAGGCAGTCTGACTTCAGAGCACATGCTTCTAATTTGTATACTACAGTAGATCCTGTAAATGTTTGCCAAATGGCTGAAGGAAAGAATGATTTAATGATGATAGGAAAAAATGGAGGGGGTAGACCAGAAGAGCTCTTATGTGCCTTGTGGGTCATAGATTTTATGATTATGTGGGATGATCGCCCATGACTTGGGTTTTATTCCAGTTGGATTATAATGGACTAATTCCAGTTGATGAAAATTATTTATTTTATGACGCTGATTAAGTTTTTCTTTCTTTTTTTTTAAAAAAAATTTAGTGTTTATTTATTGTGGAGAGACAAAGACAGAGTATGAGCAGGGAGGGGGAGAGAGAGAAAGGGGGAGACACAGAATCTGAAGCAAGCACCAGCCTCTGAGCTGTCAGCACAGAGCCCAATGTGGGGCTTGAACTCACGAGCCAGGAGATCATGACCTGAGCCAAAGTCAGACACTTAGCCAACTGAGACACCCAGATGCCCCTGTTTTTCTTTTAACTATAGGTAAAAGTACCTGTAATGACCCATCTTATTACTTATGTAATTATTTACTCATTTATTTATTCATTAGCTATGTTCTCTTTACTATCAACTGATCATGTGATTTGGGCACTTAAAACAACAGCAAAAACCAAATCAAATATATGGAGTTTATTGTCTTGGAGGTAAAGTTGAAATCAACATAAATAACTACCAAAATAATAATTAATTACAATTGTGGGAAGTGCTAAGTTAGAAAAGTATGAGACTTCTTTTAAAACTTAAAAGGGGGGAACCAATCTAATTTGGATAGTCAAGAAATGCTTCTGTAAAGACAATGTTAAAATTGAAAGCTGAATAATGAACAGCAGATAACCAGGGATGGAAGAGGGAAGGAAGAGTGTTCTAGGCAGAGGTCATGTGAGCAGTTACTGGGGCCTAGTAGAGGAGTATGATGCATGGATTCTTTCATTTCATTCTATGGATACCATCAAGTTGTTTCTCTGTGCCAGACTCTGTTCTAAGTGATAAGAATGTAGCAGTGGCAAGATATCTCAGTTCATGTATAGACAGTGGTTTGAGATGAGACTGCATGCCATGCAGAGCTAAGATCTTGCAGCACTTGAAGATCATACTAGGACTTTAGGATTTAAATTAAGGACAATGGAAAATGAGAGTTGAGTCTTTTGAAAGACTATGGAAGAGGTGGGATTTGAGATAGACTTTAAAGATAAATGAAATTTCAGTTGATATTAGGGCAAAATATATTCAACTGGCAAAGGTGAATAAAGATAGAAAGTGGGGCCAATGGAACCAAAAACCAATTACCAAAAACACAGGAAAAGTGGATAATTGTGGGGCATCTTCAGGAAGTTGATGAATGTGGCTTACATTAGGTTAGGCATGAGTATGATAAACAACAATAGCAACAACAGTATAATTAATCAAGGATCAGGGTTTAGGATGGTTGATTTAAACCATCTTCCTGTGAACTATAAGTGAGAGGGGAAAGGAGTTAAAATTCAAATTGAAAGTGTCATTTATTTGCCATGTTTATCTTTGTAAATATATTTAATGAATGCTTGCTTGGGTGGCTATTACCCAGATAAGCCATACCCAGAAACCAATTTTTTATTTTTTGTGGAGTGTTGCAGAATCATACTGTTTATTACTTACATGTAAATTATGCTGAGTTGTGCTTATTTTTAGTCTAAAGAGTGTTGTACTGCTAGGAATTTACCCAAGGATACAGGGAGTGCTGATGCATAGGGGCACATGTACCCCAATGTTCATAGCAGCACTTTCAACAATAGCCAAATCATGGAAAGAGCGTAAATGTCCATCAACTGATGAATGGATCAAGAAGATGTGGTTTATATATATACAATGGAATACTACATGGCAATGAGAAAGAATGAAATCTGGCCATTTGTAGCAACGTGGATGGAACTCGAGGGTGTCATGCTGAGTGAAATAAGTCAGGCAGAGAAAGACAGATACCATATGTTTTCACTCATATGTGGAACAGGAGAAACTTAACAGAGGACCATAGAGGAGGGGAAAGGGAAAAATTGTTAAGGAGAGGGAGGGAAGTAAACCATAAGAGACTCTTAAATACTAAGAGCAAACTAAGGGTTGATGGGGGTGGGGGAGAGGAGAAAAGGGGTGATGGACATGGAGGAGGGCATCTGTTGGGATGAGCACTGGGTGTTATATGGAAACCAATTTGACAATAAACTATAATAAAAAAATAGTGTTGTACCATGAAAATTTATCACTTCTTAGTCATTTTATTTTTGTTGATGTCATCTAATATTTGACATTAGAGCTAAATGATTTATTACATAAAAATCCAGATATTTTCACTGAAAATTATGGAAATGACTCCATGAGCACAATTTTAAAGTTTCAAAGTAGGGTAAATAACATGTGGAAAGTATAGAAGAAATTAAGCAATTCATAAGCCTTCAGTTTTAGGAAAATTAGAGTTCAATTTCAGGGTACTATATTACATTAGGTGACTAGCATAACTCCTGTGCTTTAATTTTCTTGTATGTCCAAATTTTATAAATGCCTAGTACCTTGTAGACAAAGAGTATGGTGTAGAGGCTTAGAGTGAAAACTCTTGAATCAGACTGCCTAGCTATCCATAGTGGTAGGTCTTTGATGTACTTCCCAGTTCTCCATTTAAGGAAGAATCTATTGCTTTAGCCACTGAGAATACTGTTGGCACACGGTATTAAATTGTCATCCCCCCCTGGATTGACAAAGCTGCTGAGAGACCACTTGCCTAAGCTCATGCCCTACTCATGTTGGCCCATATCAATTTATTGATTGAGGCAACTGTATAAAGGCTAGCTATTTTTGCCCAATGCAGGACAACTCTGATGGGCCATTTATGTCCTAGCACTCCCTGTGGAGTTGAACTTGCATTTTAGATAAACTTCTCCTTCTGCTTACTCCTGATACCTTTCCGCTCTCCTATACATATTGATCACAAAGTACTCCCTATTAAACAGTCTGCAGAAGAAATGTCATATCAGAGTCTGATTCCTATGAAATTCAATCTGTGACAATTGATCCTTAGAGTAGTCTGAGAAAGCAGGTGATGGGGCTTTAGAGTGAAATCACTGGGAATAGGTGGAGCACAGACAGTCCTGAGCATATGGAGTCGTCTAATAATTAAAGCTTTAACTGGTGGTAAGTTGGGTTGGTAAATTAGTGGAAGGGAATGTGCTAGTTGGATCTATATTTTAAGTGTCTGGAAAGTGTGGAGAAAAAGTAATTATAAGGACTGTGAAATTGGACGGCTATTGCTAGGCTCACTTGACATTCTAGAAAAAATTACAAAAGACTAAGAGCAATCAATACTCAATTGAAAGCTGGTATGCAAGCCAGTGGGCCTCATTTTAGCATAAACAGGGCTTTATCTCTTGCAGGAGGAAGTCAGAGAAAACTGAATGAGGCATAGTACTTAATCATCAGAATAGCTGAACTTCTGGAAGTGGGAAGGTTAAACTCCCACTCAAGGTAAGTCAGCTATGAAAAATAGGAAGCTAACATCCATAGCAGGAATATCTGGCTTCTTGCCCCAGAAATATTAAATACCTAGATTTCCCTAAAACCTCCTAGCCTGCAGAACTGGCCAAATCTCTCTATTAAGAGATAATACCATTCTATTTTGTTTAAAGATGGTGCAGAGGCCTCTTCTTTGCAAAGCAACATGTAACCCTCCTCAGGATGTCCTTATATCCCACCCCAACCACTACAAATACAATTAATTAGAATTACATGACAGCATATTCCAGCCAAGAAGGACTGAGCTTGAAAAGGGAAGAACGGGGCAAAACCTCAAAGCAACCATGTGACCTTGCACATGAGATTGGATTCTGAGAGTGCTTGATCAAATGGACAGACATGTAAGAATGGAAAAAGGAGAGTTTAATGATTTGGGGAGTACTATCCCAAGATTCCGAATGTGTACCTTAGCCAGGACACTAGGAAATGGTGATGAATTGCTATTTGCTTCCAAAAGCATGGGAAAAGCAGTTGCCCATTCTAAGTGAGACTGAAATGCCAGGTTTGCAGTAGCAGATGGTACAGAATAAGGAATTTAAAAATTCAGGCAAGTGGGCACATGGATTGGATAGACTATGTAAGGCTAGAAACCTCACCAGATTAGTTTTTATCATTTAAACCTATCATTTATTTGTTATTATTAGGTTTTATTAATTTTTCTCAATTCTTGATTTTATTTCCATTTCCATAAGTTAACTTGTTTCTTTTTCAAATATACAACTCATTTTTATAGTTTCCTGTTTCATATTTTCAAATTTATCATTTATTTCTTTAAACATAATAGGATGCTTATTTATACTTTGCATCTGGTAATTTCCAATATCTAAAATATTACTGAGGTTTTTTTCTATTTATGGTTCTTTCTTACTCATGATGCTTTATTTCTTATCGTGTTAGAAACTATAAACCATTCCTTTTTCTTGGAAAACTATTTGTGAAAATTATCCAAAGCCTAAGAGAAGATGGACAGGGAGGAAGAGACAAAGGATACATCATTTACGGAGGCTCTGTTGAATGCAGTAATGGGAAGGGCCCCAGCATCACTATGAAGTTGAGAGGAGATTCTCTTCTGAAGGCTAGGGCTGATGGTAGGAAAACTCATAGAATTAGGCTTAGCAATGGGGAGGATAGGAACAAAAACAATTAAGGCCAGGTGGTAGCACTTAACTTTAAGAAGCCAGATGAATGCAACAGTCATAAAGATCAGCAAGGTTAGAGTGGCAACCAAAGGGGTATGATTGACAGAGCATTATAGAGGTGCTAAACAGAACACAGTATGCTAGAGGCTAAAGAAATAGGCAGCCAGTAAGGGTACTGCTCAACTATACCATCAGAAGAAATTGAGGATGAATGATAAGGGAGACTTAGTGCAACAACAAAGAGTCAGTCATAATCACTGGCCAAGTTTTTGCACCAAAGTCAGTGTTTGGACCTGGAACCCAATGGATTTAAGAAGAGCCTGGATCCAAAGGATGAAGACAAATAATGGAATTAATGATTACCCAATTCTTCTCCAAAGAGCAGCAACTGTGTTCTAGAGTAACTACACACAAGGGAATGAGGAATACACAAATATATTGGAGTTTGTTAGACACAAGGTCTGAGATGACATTAAAACCCAGAGACAAAGTGTCAGATTCAGCCCTTTACCCCAAGAATGGGTACATATGAGATCCAGGCAATGAATGGAGTCCTGGCCAAGGTCCAGCTTAAAGTAGCTCCTTTGGAATCCCTGAACCCACTTGAGTGTCATTTTCCTCGTCACTGAAGGTATAATTTGAATAGACATATTTGATAGTTGGTACACCACTGCATTAAATCATTAACCTCTAAAATAAGAGCTATCATAGTGGGGAAGTTAAGTTCATGTGGAAAGCTTTGAAACTCTTCCATCTCCACCCTGGCTAAGTTAGTGAATCAAAAATAATATAAAATTCCAAAGTGCAGGGGATATCAGAAATTAATGTCATCCTAAAGGATCAAAATGATATAGGAGTGATGTTCCCTATCAGTTTTATCTCCATTTAATTTCCAGTCTGGACCCTGAAGAAATTAGATGGATACTGGAGGATGACAATACACTATTATAAATAAAACCAAGTAGTAGTTCTAATTGTAGCCACCAATGGCCACATATAGTATCTTTGCTTAGCAGATTATGTGTCCTAAAGCACATAGTATGTAGCCATTAATTTGCCAAATTTATTATCCTTTATATCAGAAAAGAGATTAATAAACAGTTTTTAATTCTAATTAGCTAATTAATTAAAATTTTCTTTTATTTGATTAATTAATTAAAAGTAAGCTCTATGTGGGACTTCAACTTATGACCCTGAGGTCAAGAGTCTCATGCTCTACTGACTGAGCCAGCAAGGTGCCCCAGAAACTGTTTTTATTTATGAAAAGAACAAGAGTATACATTTAGCAATTTTGCCTCACTCTCTGTCAAAATATGTCTGAAGAGATGTGAACTATTATATTGTTAACATCAAGTTAATTGGGCCAGGTAAGCAAGAAGTGCACACCACATTTGAGGTCTAGGTAAGACACATATGCTTGAGAGGGCAGGAGACAAATTCTGTGAAGATTTAGGGACTCACTACATCAGAGAAATTCTTAAGGATTCAGTTGTCAGAGGCATTCCAGGACATCTCTCAAAACTACAGGATTTCATCTCTTATCTCCCAATACAAAGAAGAAAGCACAAAGCCTGGTAGGTTTTTCAGGTCCTGGAAGTAGTATATTTCACACATGAGAATATTTCTGTGGCCCATGAACTGGATATCAGTTCATGTAAGGCTTCTACTTTGAATAGGATCCAGACAGGAAGGGGCTCTGTAACTGGTACAGACTGTCATGCAATCAGCCCTGTTTCTGAGGCCATTCCCTCTAGAAGACCTTGTGGTATCTGAGGTATCAGTGCTGTGTTGTATTTATGGCAAGTTTCAGTGGGAGAATCACAAAACAGACCCTTGGATTTATGAGTGAGGCCATATCATCTGCATTGGAGAATTACATGCCTTTTGAGGAACAACTTCTGGCATGCTGCCAGACCCTGGGGAGAGGGAGCATCTGATCGTGGGGTGCTAAGGTATTCAGAACTGAACTATCTGTCAAGGTCTTGGTTCTGTCAGACCCAACAAGTCAGAAGATTGGGCCAATCAATAACTCCATTACAGGATGGAATTGTGTTATACAAGATTGAACATGAGTAGGATCAGAGAGTACAAATAAGCTGCATGAATAAATAGTCCAGATGCCCTATATTATCTACTGCTTGCACCAACATCTCTTTATAAGCTTACATCTGTGAACGGATGAAGTAGAAAAATGCCTGATGTTGGTTCACAAATGGATCAGCTTGGTACATGGGCATAAGCCAAAAATGGATGGTGGCTTACTAGAGTCTCACTAGGGTGGCTTTGATAGTGTCGAGAAAGAATCTTCCCAATGAATAGGGCTTCTGTACTTGTACCGATCACACTAACCTTCCATTTCTAAGTTTCTCCCAGAAAGATAGGCTACTAAATTCTGGAGATGCTGCTAGCTGCATAGATTTGAAGAAAAGGATTTAAATAGCACAAGTAATGGACTGTGTTAGATATTAACATGCTGGTAAGATCTCTCTTTAAGGAAGGATTTGTTGCCCAGCTTCTGCAAGTGCTGTTGACAAATCGCTTTTAGTTCTCAGCCCTGCCACAAAGGCTTCAGCTTGAGTGAGCTGCCTTGACCATGCTCCCACTCTTCTGAGGACAGGCCACTGAATGAGACTAGGATACTAATACCTGGCTATTTTGGCCCAATGTGTAATAATTCTGTTGGGCTATTTTATCTTGGAGATACATGTATACATATTTTATTCAAACCATAGATACTCAGTAGAAGTTCTATCATTAAAAAGAAAGTATTCACACTCTAGAAATCCCAAGTGCTGCAAAAAATGTAAATGTTAAACAATATAAATATTATCTTTTCTAATCCTAAAGAAAAATAATTTGGCTAGAAATTTGAACACCTCTTATGTTCCTAGAATGAGAGATATAAATACAGGCAAAAAATTGATTTTTACAAATTAGTAGATGTATATTTTATATTTTCTAATCTGATAACTCTTACTATATGATCACTAAGGAGTCAAAGAATAAAGAAGTCTTTTAAATAAAAATAATATAATAATAGCTACCATTTATGAAGCACTTGCTATGTATCAGAGACCATGCTAATTGCTTTACTAATGCTTAATTTAATCCAACTTAATATATATTTATTATTTATGGAATAACTTCTGTGTTCTGGGCACATGGTGAACAATAGCACAACAGTTGATAAGTCAGGCACATTTCCTGTCCTTACTGCAGTAGGGTGCCTCATCAGGAAGACAAATAGTTACACTCAGAATTACAGTACAGCATAAATGCTATATTATAGAAAGAAAAAAGGTAGTATTGGACAAAGCAAGACACAGAAGGAAGGCCATAAACTACTCTGTGGGTCAGGGAAAGTTTACCAGAAAAAGTGACATCTAAGCTGAAACCTTAAATGTAAGAAGAGGTTGGCTAAGTTAAGAGATAGGAGGTTTCAGAGAAGGAACAGCATGCACAAAGAAGCAGAGGAACCAGAACAATTTTCATGAAGCTGGCAAACATTGTAGTTAATGGGGAGTGGCAGTAAAGGAGTCCAAAGAAGTAAGCAGAGAACCAGCTAGAAATGAAGGACCTTATGTACTCTTGAAATGGTACCTATGAAAGTGTCTTCTACTTTTTCCTAGGGTAATGGGAAACCATTGCCAGATTTTTAGTAGAGAGATTGATGATTGATTGTATTTGATTTTGAAAAATTTCATTCTGGCTGCATTGTAGGTTACAGAGGAAGCAAGAGGAAAGGTAGTGAGGAGGCTGTGAAAATTATCCATGAATTAGGAGTTTGTATTTTGGAGCAGGGGAGCTTTCGGGCATAGCAAGAAGTGTACAACTTTGGAAAGCAATAAAAATAGTACTGGGGGGAATGGTGGGATGTGACATTGAGGCAAAATAGGAATACGAATCCTTTACTCAGTTCTGCGGGTATCACCTTGCACAAAAGTGACAGCCTAGGAGATGAGTGGATGTTGAAGACTAATGTGAGCCCAGCTCACCTGATTGTGTGCTTGACATGGCCTGTGTCTGCCAGGAGGAAGGAGGATCTTACCTAAATCACACAAGGGTACCATATGGACTGTCAGTTGCCCTGAGTAATAGTCAACCATAATGTCAAGGTTTCTGGTTTGGATAATTAGGTTATAGGTGGCACCATTTGCTGTTACTGGGAACAGAGGTGGCAGTGCAGAAGAAATAGTAAATGCAATTTGCACTTAAATCCAGATTTTAAAAACCTGAAGAATAATAAGCTCATTTTTTAAGCAGAAATTGAGTCAGAGAAAGTGTAAATGTTTTCCCTGAAAACATATAGCTAGTAAGTGGTGAAGCTGGGATTCGGATCTTTATACTATATTTTTTTCATTCCCCCAAATTTTCCAAAAAAATAAGAAAGACAAAAATAGCATTAACATTCTAGGGACTATTCTATGATGAAAATATATGTGATTTTATTTGAAAAATGTACCTGAATAATTATGAAATGATTTATATATTTAAACTTTTTAATAATTATGAAACTATTAATTTTAATAAACATCTGCCTCTAAACTTTCTTTTTACTGTTCCTCTCTTCATACTTGCTGTTCCATTAATTTCCTTTCTTTTCTCTAAACCCTTTTCTCTTCTCTTTCAAGCTTCAACTATAGCCTCACTTCCTCCAGGAAATGATTCTGAATATCCTGCTTAGTATAAATGTTTCTCTCACGAGTTCCCTGGCATCTGGTGTATATCTTTTATATAAATTATTACAACTTCCCTAAAAGTAAATTATTACAACTGCCATTTAATTTTTATATTTCTAGCACTTGGAAAATAACTACTATTCAGTGAATATTTGGTAGACTATTGTGTGAGTGAACTACTGCTCAAGGCACATCTCTTCTAATGAGGTTTAATTGATTTATTCAGTCAGGTCTCTAGTCCTGTGACTACCAGACATGCCTGAACATAAATATAAACTGGGGATTAAAAAAAATACAGATTTCCATGACCTACTCCGGCTACTGACTCTTAGACAGGACCAACTTATCTGACTGTTTAAAATGTTCCCAAATGACCATGCAGTCAGTCCATCTATGGCATTTAGGAGCCACTCTGCTAGTCCACCACACAGTCTGATACAACTCTTCTACTAATGTGTGCTTATAGTTAGTATATTTATATTGTACTTGTGTAATATTTGTTATAATTTTAAGATAATTATTCATATCTAAAGTTTTTGATATAATTCCAGATACTCAGCTGAGTGATTATTGCATGTTTCTCTATAATCACTGGATAGTATTTTTCTATCTGACATCTTGAGTTTATTAATTTACTTGGAGTTCTTTCATTTTAAATAAACTACATGCTACACTTTGAATATTAAATTAAATCTATATAAGCATACATGTGAAGTATTTTTCTACTTGTTGATACAACAAATATTTTATATGATCATATTTCTACTGTAAAAAATATGAAAAGCATTCTTATCTTGCCATCTGTTATGCACTGTATAAATCTGGCTGACACAGAACCCATCTGGCCTGAGGCCAATAGAGCTATTTCACTTCAGCCTTGCTTGTGTTAACAACATAGCTAATATCAACATGGCTTTATTTACTCTTGTCCTAAAAAAGCTGACCAGAATTCATATAGATACCTTATAAATCATCTACACTTTCTTCTGCACCAATGAAAAAGTTAAAACTTTTAGAAAAGCAGTTTTTCAGACTACAGTCATTGAGCACCCAAGTACTATTTAAGTCGACATTATATATTTTTCTAAAATGCTATGTGCCAGACAATTTAAAATTTTTTTATGTTTATTCATTTTTGAGAGAGAGAGAGAGAGAGAGACAGAGTGTGAGTGGGGGATGGGCATAGAGAGATGGGGACAGAATCCAAAACAGACTCCAGGCTCTGAGATGTCAGCACAGAGCCTAATTCGGGGCTCAACCCATGAACTGTGAGGTCATGACCTGAGCCGAAGTCTGATGCTTAACCAACTGAGCCACCAAGGTGCCCCAAACAACCATTTTTTTCCTCAACAAGGATAGCTAAATTAAATGAGAAACTTGGCTTAACTTAATCTCATAAATTTTAGTGTCTTGACATTTTGCCATTGAATTATATTGTCATTTATAGGGTATGTTTTGTGCTTTTGTTCCTATTTCCTCCATTAGTAATCTGGAAAACCTGGCATTTCTTGATGCAATCAGTGACTATGTCAATAATGTAATCACAGTTTTCTGATTCCTCAATACTTCTGCAGTGAATGTGACATCATTCCAGATGATCTTACTAAGTCCTTTATACTCTCACAGTACTTTCAGATCTAAGATTTATCACTTGTTCTTCCTTCTACAAATATGTTGTTTCCTAGGGCCGAGATGTGTGAAGCTGTTCATGTTAATTCTACATACCAAGATTTTGCTATGCTTTCTTTGTGGAAGAGTATCTCTCAAGTGTGACATTTTCCAAATAACCTTACCGGAACTCTAAAAATGTAAGCACATTTCTGGAACAAGTTACTCCCTTCTTAAACCATTTTTTCTAATGACATTTCCTGCATTGGATGAGTCACTGAAACTGCCGCTGCTGCATTGGCTATTCACTTCATGATCCTGCCAGCTTATTGCCTATATCACAATATCGGTGTCCCTGCCTCCATTCTTCTGAATTCTACTCTATCCTCTGTATAACTGCCATGATAATTTTTTCCAACATTATGCTTAGGTCATGTTCTTGATTATTATAGAAGTGTCTTCTTTCATATTGAATCAAATCTGAATTTCTCAGTCTGCACTTCAGAGCCCTCTATCAATAGGCCACCTCAAGACCATTCTACTTCATTGTTTATTGTTGCACATGATCTCTTGGTTCCTAGCCAATCATTTTTCTTTAAATTTCTGAACTTGTTTCCACTTTCCATAGTCTCAGTCATGTTCAATGCATTCCATTTTAATCATCTCCTTGTTCTGAGGTCTCTCAGTATTTAGCAGTACCTAAGGGAGAGTTGAATTTCTGAAAATATTTGTGGGGCTCTAAAATTAGCAAGGCAAATCACAGTTTTAATTCACTAGAGGGAGCTCAAAGTTTAAAATAATTTTCCTAGATAGGTATCATATGATTTCACTCATATGTGGAATTTGAGAAACTTAACAGATGAACATAGGGGAAGAGAAGCAAAAATACGATAAAAACAGAGAGAGAGGCTAACCATAAGAGACTCTTAAATACAGAGAACAAACTGAGGGTTAATGGGAGTGGGTGACAGGCATTAAGGAGGGCACTTTTTGAGTTGAACCCTGTGCACCATATGTAAGAGATGAATTACTGGGTTCTACCCCTGAAGCCAAGACTACACTGTATGTTAACTATCTTGAGAATAAAAAATTAATAAAAAAATTCCTGGAAAGTATACTATTTGATATTAAAGAGGCCCTGTTAAAGATGAAAATAATTTTTCTTTTAATTTGAAGCATTGGATTTGAGTTTTCCTATAAATAAAGAGTATAGAATAATCAAAAGTTAGTTTTAGGAGATAATTTAGTTTTAAGTACTAATTTTAAAGAAATGAGATTCTATCATTGTAGTTTACATTATATTATTTATGCATTGCCTTGAAATTGATTTCTTAATATTTGATATCTGTTTCTCTACTGTCTCTTCCTATATTTTCTTTCACGTTTAATAGCACTATCATCCATTCAGTGGTCCAAGCCAGAGACTTAAAAGTCATCATTACCTATCCTCTTGCTCAACTTAACACTAGTAATTCTCCCACTAGACTATACTTCTTGAGAGCAGGGATAGTGCTTCTTTAACATCTATTTCTCCTGCCTAGTACCGTACTTAAAATATAGGAGATCGTCAATAAATACTTGAATTAATGAATTAGAATGACCCTTCTTTTCTCCCTAAATCTAAACCATTGTCAAGTCCTTTTGATCATTCCCTCTAGATAGATATTGAATCTGTTCTCTCTTCTTACTCTTGTTCTATTCAGGCCTTTATCAGCTTATCTAGACCCTTAAAATAATCTCTGCAGCTCTTGTCTCTGCCTTCCTCTCCTACTTTTACCATTTCCCCTAAATGATTCATCTTGAATTAAAATATGTCAATGCCTCTACTTGGTAAATTCACCCACAGGATGATCTTTAAGCCCATTAGCATTAGGACAAGGCCCTCTGTTCTAGAGTCCTTCTGACTCTAACTTCAATTCATGTTACTCTTTTGTATTTTCAAATAATACCAAACTGATTTTAATTCCTCATATACATATGATTTATATTTTTATAGCAGACAAACTCTTAGCTTAGACTGGAGATGTTATCAGAGAAAAATTCTTAGAGAGGAAAACACACTGGAGAGGTCTTCAAAAATAAATAAGAGTTAGCGGGAGAGAGGACAAGGCCTTAGAGGTAAAGTATCTCTTTTTATTAGTTATAATTTTTCAAATCTAGCAAATTTTATTGTCTGAAGTATAAGCCAGATGCTTCATGAAATCTCTTTTTAATTAGGTCATTGTGGTGGTTGGTTACATGAACCTTCATTCATGTACTTCCCAACAAGTATTCATTAAGTTCCTTTTATGCACCAGGCACTGTGTTACAAACTACAGGTATAGAAATGGGCAAATGAGTCATGCAACCTGATCTCTAGGATATAGAGAAAGTTATAACTCAATTACCTCTCAAAGTCTAAGACCTAATGGACCCCAAAAGATAAAACCAAAAATTCCAAAGATGTATCTTTAACCTCTCAACTGCATGAATGTTGTGATAATTCAATAATGAATGGATAACAATTCACCTCGTTGGTAGATGTGGTAAGAATAACTGATACTTTTAACTCTTTGCCAATGATATCATCATATGAATGAATTGTAAGGCGTCAGTTTATTTAGTAGTTATTGTAATAATAATAATGGCTTGGAGTCAATCTTAGAAAAAGC
Source organism: Cryptoprocta ferox (assembly GCA_028646485.1). Lineage (NCBI taxonomy): Eukaryota > Metazoa > Chordata > Mammalia > Carnivora > Eupleridae > Cryptoprocta > Cryptoprocta ferox. The sequence continues at coordinate 76,670,540 of CM053575.1, forward strand.
ATTTAAAATTTTTGTCAATATCATCACAAGACTTCTTTAGATGATATTGAAATTTACTATGCCCTTAAAGCAATAATACAGCACTGTAAGAGCATTAACAGATCCTTAACAACCTCTCTTACCATCTAATGAGCTCTGTTGGGTACATGTGTTCACATAATGTGGTTTCAGTGCTAAAAGTTTCTTTAAGGTAGATTGAGAACCAAAAACTAGCCCTGAAAAGTTCTTGTTTTGATTTATCAAGGCGCTCTTGGATAACCTTAAATGTCATCCATGTAACCAAAACAGATAAAGCTATTCTATGCGGATAAAGCCATTCAATATGGATTTTAAGTTTACTATCTGATTGACCAAGAATATATGCAAACAATGTATTTGCTGTTCTTCCAGAAGTATTTTGTCTAAGATCTGATATTGTCAATTTGCCATATTGTTTCAATTCCTAAGTGCAATTTCCCAAAATAATTATTCACCAACATCTTTCAGCATTTCAGTTCCTGTGCAATGCTTGCTGCATTGCAATTTTAGTCCAATATTTTTATGCTTTTAATTTATTCATCTGGAAAATATATGGAGTTTTTTAACACTTTGTGTCCATTTTATTCATGGGGAAATTAAGTTTATATAGAAACATTACTATATAACAACAAATAAAAAGTATGGCTGATCTATATTTTGTTAGGGAGAAATTAGCAGTAAGAGGGGGATGTAAACATGAAGGGAGAAAGGTGAAATAGAACCTATACATGTTCTCAGGTAGGCATCAGGCATATAAAAAGTGAGAGATTGTTTACTGACTATCAGGAAAGAAAAGAAGTTCAGAAAATGGAGAATCAAATTCAGAGCCAGGTATGTAACCATGGTTACTAAGGTCACTGAATGTTACTTTAACGAAGAAAAAGGAAGGCATCAGGAATCTAGTCACAACTAGGACTCACATGGTATTTAAAAAGTAGTATGTATATTTATATTTATATATTGTACCTGGTTAGAAAGTAATAGAATGATGGCTTAGATAATGAAAGGCAACTAAAATTATAGGAAAGTCAGTATTCTATCATCAGCACCAATACTACTACTACCATAACCACTACTTCAACACTTTTGGGGAGGTAACTTTATTGAAAATATACATATTGAAATGCCTAGATTCTAATGTAGGCATTCAATTGACTTACTTTACATGTCAGAAGCACTCATCAGGCCCAGGTACCTACCTCTATAATAAAGCTTTCTCAATATTTTCTTCGAATTCAGAATCCTTTGAAGTGCTACTTTCTTGTTTTTCCTTTAATTTTTTAATGTTTATTTATTTTTGAGAAAAAGACAGAGTGCAAGCAGGCGAGGGGCAGAGAGAGAGGGAGACAGAATCTGAAGCAGGCTCCTGGCTCTGAACTATCAGTACAGAGCCCAATGCAGGGCTTGAACTAGTAAACTGTGAGATCATGACCTGAGCCGAAGTCGGACACTCAACTGACTGAGCCACCTAGACACCCCTTTCTTGTTGTTGTTTTTGTTGTGTTGTTGTTTTTATAATTAGTTAGGATGAAGTAAAATATACTTGATTCAGAAAAGTTTCAACATGCTTAGACTGAGATAGAAGGAAGAATGGATGAGTTTGAGAGAGATTTTAAAAGTTTGTTGGTAAAGCACATGATATTTGTTGTTGGATTTAGCTGATTTTCCAAAGAAATTTGGTAATGATCATATTTTGTCTACTATAAAGCTTTCATTGATATCAAAGAGCTATTGTATTTACAGATGGTTTGAACCTCCTAGAGTGTTGATCAGCTTCATATATTCATGCTAAAGAAATAATGTGAGGAAGACTAGAGGAAAGCCAGGAGAATGGTTCTGGAGAGACTCTGTTGTGAATTGGATTAAGTGAATCAAATGTGCCATCTAGTAAGGTTTTTTTTTTTAGGTGAAGAGAAGCAAGCCAGTGACATAGACTTAGAAAAGCAAAAGATTACATCTGAGAAGAATCACCAAGTCAATGAGGATGAATATACACGGATAAGAGACTCCTAGTTCTGCCAAGGTTGAGCTATCACAGGAATCTAAGGTAGATAACTGGAAGAAATAGAGATGCTTACAGCCCCAGGTGAAGATCTAGCCAGGAGTAGAAAATCAATCTTATAACTGAATGTAGGAAAATGAAAGTTAAGAGCAGGAGTCAGGGAGAGACTACTTAACACAGAAAATAATGCATGCTGTTCCAATGGAAATAGAAACTAGCAAAAAGTTTCAAGTGAGATGATTACTATTGGATACCTAACCAACAGAGATGGAGGAGCAAATAACACAGAGGTATTAAGCCTTGTGATTATGGTTATGGAAAGAAGAGTTAGTGGAGCCAAAAGATTAATTCAATTTAGGACCAATTTAACAAGCAAGACGGCCAAAGGGTAGATCTATAACAACCTTAAAAGTTCCAAATCAAGGTTTGTGTATTTGTTTGAGGGAGGATTTTCATTGCAGGCAATGAGGAACTAATGAAGGATGCTGAGCATGAGAATAATGTGTGCAGGTATTGTTTTGGAAGATTCATCAAGATAGATTGTAGAAGGAAGTGCAAACGTAGAAAGGCCAACTATAAGGCTATTGCAATATTCTATATTGCATATATTATATATCACATATATAATACTATAAATAGTGTATATTAAAACTTCTCAAAGTTAGTTATCCCTAATTTCCTTTCTACCTTTTTTCATTTTTGTTGTATCTTCTTCCAGAAAGAATTAAAAATGCATATATCTTATCTAACTTCCATGTTATTCATTTCTTCCCAAATTTTGCCCTGTTTGACATTTTAACACAACAAATTGGGAAGATAAACAAATACTGTCTTTGAAAAACTAAGTTAATTTGCATTCATTTGTTTGCCTATTTTCACAATATCCTTTTATTTGAGTTAATTACAAGTTTGAAGGATTATTCATCATGTACTTGAGTTTGAAGGTTGATTAAGATTTTTAGGCTGTGAATGGGAACTTGAACAGGATTAGGATCTAACTTTTAAAAGTAAAATTTGAATTTTTCTCATGGAACTTAACATCCGCACATAAATTAGTGAAGGACTTGTATAGGAAGTGGCAATGAAAATGCAGAACAAGTGGTATATTGGAACAGAAGCTTTGACTACACTTGTGGAATAAGTGGATTTTAGAAAATACAGGTAACAATTACTTTTGAACCTGGAGGATTGGGAAAATGGTGTTGACTATGTAAAAAAATGGGGGGAATTGAGGGAAGACAGCGTTGCATAGAAGTATTAGTGTTTCTAGTAAATAGAATTTGTTTTGGTAGTGGACAGAGTGACAATATCCAAGCAACAGACCTTGAGCTCAGGGAGGAGATTAATGGTGGCCACGTAGATTAGAGAATCATTTACATAGAAGTCAGCAGATTTTCTAAGATTAGAGAGAGTTAAAAGCATATCTTGAAGGAAATGTTCCTTACCGTTTGCAAATCTGTAGCAAAAAATTTCCCCAGGTATTTGAATTGGTACACAGTTATACTGATAATGGTGGAATTTGTGTAATAGTTTTTCATGTGAAAGCTGACACTAAGATAAGCAGTTGCATGCACCATGCATCATAGCAGTTCTACTGACACATATCTGTCCAAAAAAACCAGGATTTGGAAATAATAATGAAATTGTTCAGTGTGTGTCATATGCTTCTGTGGCTGTTTTTTACAAATGAGGTCAGTATGAGTGTAATTAGATTAGCTCACCCCAATATACTTATCTCACTGTAACACAAAATATAGATTCAGGAAAATCAACTACTCTTATTCATTAAACATCAAATCCAGTCGGTAATTTTTGTAGTTATGCTTCAAAATAATGGGGAAACAATATGCAAAATTATTTTTTAATGTAAATTAAAAATTTAATATACTTTTTAATGCCAGATAACAAAAACATCCTTGATTTACTATGACACAATTTACAAATTACTGTTTGATATTTTTTTGTATTTCATTATAAACTTAATATGAATTGTAAGATACCTATTTTTTCAGAAATATAAATCTATTGAAATCTATTACTGTCTAAATAGTTTATCCTTTAAAGCACATTTTAGTGACATTACTTATCATATTTAACTAATTTGGGATATGAGCACTTTAATGTGAACATATTTTTAAACAGAATTTTGGCTTCTAAGAGGAAAATTAGGAAGTTTTCAGATGAGGCTTATTTTTTTACATATCTCAATTAAATGTACTATAGAAGAGAATTTGTCCATTTTAATAAGTGAATCACTACATAGCTACAGTTAAGTGTAACTTAAAATTATCACATTATCAATATGTATGGTTTAGAAATTAGATTCAATAGTAGGGATAAGGTTTTGCTCTGTTAATATTTAAGAAAACCAGATACTATATTATTAAGAGTGATCCTATCCAAATTTCAACAGTACTATTTAATTTCTTGGTGGTCTATCTTGTACCAGAGAAGTCTTCTTCTCTAACCTTGATTTAATTGTGCATTAAAGTAATCTTATTTGTGCATAAGCAGTGACCTCATATGGGTCATAAATGTGAATCAATAGAATAGAAAATACCACATTTGACCTTGCAATAATGGCAAAGCCTTTGATATTTAATATTGTATTGCTTATTGAATGTGTTAATTTCATTTGGAGATAACATAACCATCTACATCTTTAAAAACACAAGTGAGTAATGAATTATACCCCAAACAAGCATTTGAATCATCTTTGAGATTTTAGTGACTTTAAGATTGAATTACATAGAGGTAATGTGAGTAAATTACACTGACGTAGAGGACATTTATGGTGTAGATTTAACTACATTCTGTTACAAATTGTGCCTAGAGAGTTTTATAGTTTTGTTTTCAGGGAGATAGGAATTGCATCAGGAATACCAAGCACTATGAGCTTGAGGAATCTCAAATGACTGTCATGACTCTCTTCTCTGCTCCTTAGCAATGATCAGAGAATCAAGTAAAGAATCTAAAGTAAGAACTAAGAATTACAGTTAATGGAACTTAACATGAACCAACAAGTTCCTCAAAATGTTAATGTCCCTTTGGTTACATAAAAAATAATTTTTTAACAAAGAATACATTTTAAAAAAGAGAGAGAACTAACAGTTGTCTTAAACTCTGATGTGGCCTAACCCACATCTATATTGTATTTAGTCCTGGGAGCTAGGTTCAGAGCAGGACTGATAAGCTTGAATAGTTCTATTGGAAGGCAAATAGGAAAGCAATGCATCAAAAAAATGACTTCAAATAGCAGCTAAGGAAGGAGAAAATTGTTGGAACCAATAGAAAAGCTACCAGGAAGCAGCTATGTTTAACTCAAAGTTATCCCTGCCTTGAAAACAAAGGCAGCCTTTTGAAAGTCAGCAACTGAAAAACCTTTAAGCAAAGCTGAATGAATTTATTTCAAGAACGTTCTATATCAGATTTTGCATTAAGTAGAGGATTGAGCCTATGACATATAAATCATATGTAATCCAATGTTTCTATAATCATTTGGAAATTATATATATATTTGCACAATGATAATGTGTATATTAAATTCTGTTTTTGTTTTTATTTTTTTTAAAGTAGACTCCATGCCCAACATGGGCTTTGAACTTCCAATCCTGAGATCAAGGGTAACACAACTGTATGGACTGAGCCAGCCAGGCATCTCTTAAGTTCTGTTTTAAAATGTAAAATCAACTAAAAGTCCTATTTCATCTCATTTAATAGCTGCACTTTTCTAGTACACTCATTATATCTTGGGAATTTGGCCTCAGTCATTATGATCCTCCCAACAGTCTTATAAAATATGAATTATTCCATTTTACAGATGTGAGCCTCACAGACACGAACCAAGGTCTCATAACTATTATATAACAAATGTAGGACATGATAAAGTCCCTCAGTTTCACTACAAAGACTGTTTTCTTTCCACTTCCTTTGTTTCCCATACAGTATGTATATTAAAGAGTTATATCCTGCTTCAGTACAACATATCTAATTTTATGGTACATAGAAGAATTAACAATTACAAACTCAAAGAACTTCAGAGTTTTTATATGGCATGCAATATTAACATATAGATCCACCTAACACTGTCATATACATTAAATGAGGATTCAAAAAATTTCCTGGGTTAAGAAGCTTTGGTTGTGATTTAATAGCACTACTTATGACCATATCAAAATGATTCTTCCACTTTTAATGATAAATTTTTTTGATCAGATGCCAAATTTCATATGGATTTCCATACCGTACTGTTGTACCAGTGGGAAGCATTGTGAATTTGGTTTCATAATTATGGGATATATGTATGTATAATGAGCGAGAATCTGTGAAGCTTCAAAACAGCTTTATTTTCTCCAAAACACCATTTTCAGCTTAAGAAAAATAGAATTTTACTTCCAGAAAACATCACTAACTTAATCTTTAAATTAAGTTACTGAAATTACATTCAGTGAGCAGTGCTAGCTTTCACTCAGTGTGAGAAATCACTTTACAATTTTCCTCTACTTTACCCTTTTGAAAGAATAGAAATAAAATGAGAAATTATGCTTTGCTTTTCTCTGAGTTATATCATGGTTGCAAGGATTGTAAACAGAAGCATTATATTAGTCTTAAAATAAGGTCCCATTTTTCCCTAGTCATGAACTCATTCAGAATTCATATTTGCAACCAATAACATCTTATGGTTTCCTGGACTACATGTATTCTTGGGACACTTAGAAGCACTTTCTTACTGTGTGACATGTAACAAATGGCATGTCAAAGTTGTTCCTTACTATGAGCTCAGAAAATAATTGCACATTTATTAGCTTATTTTGAAAATGTATTGCAAAGTGGAAAATTAAATTGATTCTAATAATTTACTTTAATGTAAATCTAAGACATACACTCCTATATGGGTATAAATGTACTGATTACCTTTAATCAGAATAAGAATTTTGAAATAATATATGACTACTATGGAGCAAACCAATATTTCTTGAAAGATGTCTCTCAAAGTAATATGAGACTGCTGAATATTTCCTCACAATGATATATATTTCTGAGTGAGTGTATATCTCTCTATCTATCTATATGTAGAGAGAAATAGATTATCTATAACTGGATAGTTACAAGTATAGAGATGATATATATATGCATATATATGATACTTATAGATACATAAATATACATATATAAAATGTTCTTAGAGAGAAACTTGGATATATGGAAACAGCCTAGATTATAAATACATGCTTTATATTAGTCAATATTACCTATTGGAAAAATTTTTGAGAATGAACAACAGTAAATACAAAAAAATTTTAAAAATCAGTTCACCTATATTCATAAAAACATGTCATTATAAATTTATTTGCCTAAATGGCTCTTTCTGACCTCATTATTAAACATTGATCCTATTGGATGCTAGTATGCTTGTGTGTGTGTTTATGTGTGAAATAAAAGAGATATTAGAGCCATTATTAGATATGTTTGTTAAATAGTTTTATTGAGATATAATGAACATAACATAAAATTCACTCATTGAAAGTGTAGAATTCAGTGATTCTTAGCATATATATGTGTGTGTGTGTGTATATACACACATATATATAATTTTATATATTTATATCACTTCTTTATCAATCTACCAAGGGACATTTGGGCTGCTTCCATATTTGACTATTGTAAATGATGTTTCTATAAATGTAAGAATGCATGCTTCTCTTTGAATTAGTGTTTTTATATTTTTTTCAGTACATACCCTGTGGTAAGATTACTGGAGCATAGGATAGTTCTTTTTTAAAAAGTTTATTCATTTATTTAGAGAGGGGGGCACAAATGGGGGAGGAGCAGAGAGAGAATGGGAGAGGGAGAGAGAGAGAGAGAGAGAGAGAGAGAGAGAGAGAGAGAATCCCTAGCAGGTGCCACGCTGTCAGCATAGAGCCGGAAGTGGGGGCTCAATCTCACAAACCATAAGCCATGAGATCATGATCTGAACCAAAATCAAGAGTCAGATGCTTAACCTACTGAGCCACCCAGGTGCCCCAGGATTGTTTTATTTTTAACTTTTTGAGAAACCTCCATACTGTTTTCCACAGTAGCTGCAAGAGTTTGCATTCCCACCAACAGTGCACAAAGATTCCTTTTCTTCCACATCCTTACCAACACTTGTTTCTTGTGTTTTTTATTTTAGCCCTTCTGGCAGGTGTGAGGTGATAACTCATTGTAGTTTTGATTTGCATCTTCCTGATGATTAGTCATGTTGAATATCTTTTCATGTGTTTGTTGGCCATCTGTATGTCTTCTTTGGAAAAATGTCTATTCATGTCTTGCCGATTTTTTAACTGGATTATTGACTCTTTTGGTGTTTTATAAGTTCTTTATATGCTTGAGATACTAACCCTTTATTGGATATGTCATTTGTAAAGTATCTTCTCCCATTCCACAGCTTGTGAAATATCTTCTCCCATTCCATGGGTTACCTCTTTTGGGACTATTATTTTCTAATGCTTCTTCTTACAACTTTAGCCTCTTAGTAATATTGGTAGATATTATATTTGCTGCTTTTTAGTTTTGTTGATTGCTTACTCCACTGTGAAAAAGATTTTTATTTTAGTAGTATATTTTTGCTTTTGGTTCTGTTGCCTTAGGGGACATATCTGGAAAATGTTACTATGGCCAATGTCAGAGAGATTACTGCCTGTGCTCTCTTTGAAGATTTTTATGGTTTCAGGTCTCACATTTAGGTATATAATTCGTTTTGACTTTATTTTGCATATGGTGAAAGAAAGAGGTCTAATTTTATTCTTTTGCATGTTGTTGTCCAGTTGTCCCAACACCATCTATTGAAGAAAGTAGGCTTTTCCCATTTATATTCATTCCCCCTTTGTTGAAGATTGATTATTTAATTGTGGGTTTATTTTTGTGCTATCTATTCTGTTCTACAGATCTATGTGTCTATTTTGGTGCTAGTACCATGACGTTTTTATGATTACTGATTTATAATATAACTTGAAGTCTGGAATTGTGGTAACTTCAGTTTTGCTTTGCTTTTTCAGAACTGCTTTGGCTTTTCAGGGTCTTCTGTGGTTCTATATACATTTCAGGATTTTTTTTCTAAGTATGTGAAAAATGCTGCTGGTATTTTGATAGGGATTTCATTAAATGTGTATATTGCTTGAGTAGTATGAGCGTTTAATAATAATATCTATTATTCCAATCCATAAACATGGAATGTCTTTCCATTTGTGGCCTCTTCAATTTTTTCTTCAATATTTTATAGTTTTCAAAGTACAGGTCTTTGACTTCTTTGCTTGGGTTTAGTCCTAGGTATCTTATTATTTTTGATGCAATTGTAAAGGGGATGTTTTCTTGGTTTCTCTTTCTACTTCTTTATTATTAGTGTATCAAAATACACCATATTTATGTATATTGATTTTGTTTCCTGTGACTTTACTGAATTTGTTTATCAGTTCTAGTAGTCTTTTTTTTGGTGGAGTCTTTAGGGTTTTCTATATAGAATATCATGTCATCTGTAAATAATATGCATTTTTCTTCTCGTTACCAATTTGGATGCCCTTTATTTCTTTTTGCTGTCTAATTTCTGTGGCCAGGAGTTCCAGTATTATATTGAATAAAACTGTTGAGAGCAGACATCCTTATCTTGTTTCTGACCTTAGGGAGAAAGTTCTCAGTTTTATCCATTAAGTATGATATTTGTTGTAGATTTTTCATATATGTCCTTTATTATGTTTATTCTAAATCTACTTTGTTATGGGCTTTTGTTATGAATAGATGTTGTACTTTGTCAAATGCTTGTTCTGCATCTATTGGGATGATCATATGTTTTTTTTTCGCCTTTCTCTTATGGATGTGATGTCTCATGTTGATTGATTTGTGAATATTGAACCACCCTTGAATCCAGGGAATAAATCCCCCTTGATTATGCTGAATGATTTTTTTATGTATTGTTGGATTCTGTTTGCTAGTCTTTTTTTTTTTTTTTTAGTATTTATGCATCTATATTCGTCAGAGATTTGGGCCTGTAGTTCTCTTTTTTGTGGTGTCTTTATCTGTTTTTGGTATCAGGGTGATAACTCATAGAATGAACTTGGAAGTTTTCCTTCTTATTATATTTTTGGAGTAGCTTGAGTGGAATAGGTATTAATTCTTTCTTAAATGTCTGATAAAGTTCACCGGTGAAGCCAACTGGTCCTGGACTTTTGTTTGTTGAGAGTTTTTTAAATTATTGATTGAATCTCCCTGCTGATAATTTGTCTGTTAAAATTTTCTAATTCTTCCTGCTTCAGTTTCTGTAGGTTATATATTTCTAGTAATTTATCCACTTTCTTTTAGGTTGTCTACTTTGTTGACATATAGTTTTTCATAATATTTTCTTATATTGTTTGTATTTCTGTGGTGTTGGTTGTTATTTCTCCTCTTTCATTTGTGATTTCATTTATTTGAGTCCTTTCTCTATTTTTTAATGAGTTTGGCTAGAGGTTAATCAATTTAGTTCATCTTTTCAAGAACCATCTACTGGTTTCATTGATTGGTTCTACTGAATTTTTAATTTCTATATCATTTATTTCTGCTCTAATCTTTATTATTTCATTCCTTTTGCTAGTTTTTGGTTTACTTTGTTGTTTTTTCTCTAACCCCGTTAGGTGTAAGATTTGGTTGTTTATTTGAGAATTTTCTTACTTCTTGAGGTAGGCCTGTAATGCTGTAAACTTCCCTCTTAGAAGAGGTTTTGCTGAACCCAAAGGTTTTGGGCTATGTGTTTTCATTTTCATTTGTTTCCCTGTACTTTTTTTATTTCTTCTTTGATTTCTTGGTTGATCCATTTGTTCTTTAGTAGCATGTTACTTAACATCCATGCATTTGTGGTCTTTTTACATTTTTTCTTGTGGTTGGTTTCTAATTTCACAACATTGTGGTCAGTCATCATGCATATGACTTCTATTTTTTTTAATCTGTTGAGGTTTGTTTTGTGGCCTAAATGTCATCTATTATGGATAATGTTTTATGTGAACTTGAAAAGAATGCATATTCTGCTGTTTTAGGATGGAATGTTCTGAATAAATCTGTTAAATCCATCTGGCCCAAGATGGACTTGACAGATATATTTAGAACTCTACATCCTGAGGCTATGGAATTCACTTTCTTCTCAAGTGCACATGGTACATTCTCCAAGATAGACAACATACTGGCTCAAAAGCACCCTCAATAAATATAAAAGAACTGAGATCATACCATGCACACTTTCAGATCACAATGCTACAAAACTTGAAATCAACCAAAGAAAAAAGTCTGGAAAACCTCAAAAACATGGAGGTTAAAGAATACCCTACTAAAGAACAAAGGGGCCAAGCAGGCAATTAGAGAAGAAATTTAAAAATATATGGAAACAAATGAAAATGAAAAACAACAATCCAATCTCTTTGGGATGCAGCAAAGGCAGTCCTAAGAGGAAAGTACATTGCAATCCAGGCCTATCTCAAGAAACTAGAAAAAGTGCACATACAAAATCTAACAGCGCACCTAAAGGGTCTAGAAGCAGAGCAGCAAGAACACCCCAAACCCAGCAGAAGAAGAGAAATAATAAAGATCAGGGCAAAAGTAAACAATATGGAATCCAAAAAAAAAACAAAAAACAAAAAACAAAACAGTTTAACAGATTAATGAAACGAAGAGTTGGTGTTTTGAAAAATAAACAAAATTGATAAGCCTCTATCCAGGCTTCTCAAAAATAAGAGAGAGAGAGAGAGAGAGAGAGAGCAAGAGCACCCAAATAGTGAAAATTACAAATGAAAATGGATTTAATACAACCAATCCCTCAGAAATATAAGCAATTGTAAGGGAATACTATGAAGAATTATAAGCCAACAAACTATACAACCTAGAAGAAATGGACAAATTCCTAAAGGCACGCACACTTCCAAATGTCAACGGGAAGAGATAGAAAACCTGAACATACCAATAACTAGTGAAGAAATTGAATCAGTTATCAAAAGTCTCCCAACAAATAAGAGTCCTGGGACAGATGGCTTCCCTGGGGAATTACACCAGACATTTAAATCAGAGTTAATACCCATTCTTCTCATGCTATTCCAAAAAATAGAAATGGAGGGAAAACTTCTGGACTCATTCTACGAAGCCAACATCACTTTGATTCCCAAACCAGACAAGACCCAGCCAAAAAAGAGATCTACGGGCCAGTATCCTGATTAATACAGATGAAAAAATCCTCAAAAAGATACTAGCAAGTTGAATTCAACAGCATATAAAAAGAATTATCCACCATGATCAAGTGGGATTCAGTCCTGGGTTACAGGCTGGTTCAATATTCACAAATCAATCAATGTGATACATCCCATTAACAAAAGAAAACATAAAAACCATATGATCCTGTCAATAGATGCAGAAAAAGCATTTGACAAAACACAGCATCCTATCTTAATAAAGACCCTCAAGAAAGTTGGGATAGAAGGAACTTACTTAAACATAAAAGCCATTTATGAAAAGCCCACAGCTAATATCATCCTCAATGGGGGAAAACTGAGAACTTTCCCCCTGAGATGAGGAACACGACAAGGGTGTCCACTGTCACCACTGTTGTTTAACATATTGCTGGAAGTCCTAGTATCAGCAATCAGATGAAAATATGTAATAAAAGGCATCAGAATTGTCAAAGATGAAGTCAAACTTTCACTTTTTGTAGACGACATGATACTCTACATGGAAAACTCGACAGACTCCACCAGAAACCTACTAGAACTGATCCATGAATTCAGCAAAGTCGCAGGGTGCAAAATCAACGTACAGATATTGGTTGCATATTTATACACCAATAATGAAGCAACAGAAAGATAAATCAAGAAACTGATCCCATTCACAAATGCACAAAAAAAAAAAAAAAACCCCGCAAAATATCCAGGAATAAACCTAACCAAAGATGTAAAAGATCTGTATGATGAGAACTATAGAAAACTTAGGAAGGAAATTGAAGAAGACACAAAGAAATCGAAAAACATTCCATGCTCATGGATCGGAAGAATATATATTGTTAAAATGTCAATCCTACCCAAAGTAATCTACACATTCAATGCAATCCCAATCAAAATTGCACCAGCATTCTTCTCAAAGCTAGAACAAACAATCATAAAATTTGTATGTAACCACAAAAGACTCCGAATAGCCAAAGTAATATTGAAGAAGAAAACCGAAGTGGGAGGCATCACATTCCCAGACTTTAGCCTCTACTATAAAGCTGTCATCATCAAGACAGTATGATATTGGCACAAAAACAGACACATAGACCAATGGAATAGAATAGAGAACCCAGAATTGGACCCACAAATGTATGGCCAATTAATCTTTGACAAAGCAGGAAAGAGTATCCAATGGAAAAAAGACAGCCTCTTTATCAGATGGTGCTGGGAGAACAAGACAGCAACATGCAAAAGAATGAAACGTGACCACTTTCTTACACCATACACAAAAATAAACTCAAAATGGATAAAGGACCTGAATGTGAGACAGGAAACCATCAAAACCCTAGAGGAGAAAGCAGGAAACAACCTCTATGACCTCAGTTGCAACAATTTCTTACTCGACACATCCCCAAAGGAAAGGGAATCAGGAGTAAAAATGAGCTTTTAGGACCTCATCAAGATAAAAAACTTCTGCAAGGCAAAGGAAACAATCAAGAAAACTAATAGGCATCTGATGGAATGGTAAAAGATAGTTGCAAATGACATATCAGATAAAGGGCTAGTATCCAAAATCTATAAGGAACTCACCACACTCCACACCCGAAAAACAAACAATCCAGTGAAAGAGATGGACAGAAGACATGAACAGACACTTCTCCAAAGAGGACATCCAGATGGCCAACAGACACATGAAACAATGCTCAACGTCACGCATCATCAGGAAAATACAAATCAAAACCACACTAAAATCCACCTCACGCCAGTCAGAGTGGCTAAAATGAACAAATCAAGAGACTATAGATGCTAGCGAGGATGTGGAGAAACGGGCACCCTCCTACACTGTTGGTGGGAATGTAAACTGGTACAGCCGCTCTGGAAAACAGTGTGGAGGTTCCTCAAGAAACTATCAATAGAACTCCCCTAGGACCCAGCAATAGCACTGCTGGGGATTTACCCAAGGGATACAGAAGTGCTGATGCATAGGGGCACATGTACCCCAATGTTCATAGCAGCACTTTCAACAATAGCCAAATCATGGAAAGAGCCTAAATGTCCATCAACTGATGAATGGATTAGGAAGATGCAGTTTATCTATACAATGGAATACTACATGGCAATGAGAAAGAATGAAATCTGGCCATTTGTAGCAACGTGGATTGAACTCGAGGGTATTATGTTAAGTGAAATAAGTCAGGCAGAGAAGGACAGATGCCATATGTTTTCACTCATATGTGAAACAGAAGAAACTTAACAGAGGACCATAGAGGATGGGAAGGGGAAAAAATAGTTAAGGAGAGGGAGGGAGGCAAACCATCAGAGACTCTTAAATACTGAGAACAATCTGAGGGGTGATAGGGGTGGGGGAGAGGGAAAAATGGGTGATGGGCATGGAGGAGGGCACTTGTTGGGATGAGCACTGGGTGTTATATGGAAAACAACTTGACAATAAACTTTAAAAAATTTTTAAAAATTAAAATTAAAAACTTGTCCCAAGCTATTTTTATTAAATTAGCTATCAGCTGTACAAAAAAAAAAAAAAAAAAATCCATGTGGCCAGTGTGTTTTTCAAAGTCATCATTTGCTTGTTTATTTTCTGCTTATATGATAAGTCCTTTGCTCTAAGTAGGGTATTTAAGTGTCCTCCTATTGTTGTATTACTATTGATTAGTTTCTATATGTTTATTATTAAATGCTTTATGTATTCGGGTGATACTATGTTGGGTGTATATATACATTAACAATTGTTATATCTTTTTGTTGAGTTTTCCCATTTATTATTTCATAGTGTCCTTTGTCTCTTTCTACAAACTTTGTTTGAAAGTCTACTTTGTTTGATATAAGTATTTCTACTGCTTTCTTTTGACACCCATTTGTATGGTAAATATTTCTCCATCCCCTCACCTTCCATCTGCAGTTATCTTTCCGTCTGAAATGTGACTCATGTAAGCAGCATACAGATGGCTCTTGATTTTTCATCCCCTCTGTCACCCTACATATTTTGATTAGAGCATTTAGCCCATTTTCATTCAAAGTAATCATTGATAGATAAGTATTTATTGCCATTTTGTTACTTGCTTTGTGGTTGTTTTAGTAATTTTTCTCTGATTCTTTCTTGTCTCTCTTTCATGGTTTCCTGGTTTTCTTTAGTGACGTACTTAGGTTCCTTACTTTATTGTTCATATATTTATTAATGGTTTTTGATTTGTGATTACCCTTAGGTTCAAATATAACATCTTCTGCATATAGCAGTCTGTGTATCGGTGCTCCGGGTCAGGGGTCAGCCTGCAAAGATGGCGGCGACAGTGACCTTCTGCCAGCTGCTGGGCCAGAGGAGTCCGGTGGTGCTGAGCCTGCCCCAGGGTGTCAGGTGTCTAGGGGTGCGGACTTCACAGACCAGGGAGACGATTACACACACCAACCAGATTAATGATGATAAAGCCTATAGAAAATTCGATTTGTAGGTCGACAGAAAGAGGTGAATGAAAACTTTGCCGTTGATTTGATAGCTGAGCAGCCTGTGAGTGGAGCTGATAGTCGTGTGGTCACGTGTGATGGCGGCGGGGGTGGGGGTGGGCTCTTGTCCACCCCAAAGTGTACATAAACCTGGACAAAGAAACAAAAACCAGGACCTGCGGCTACTGTGGACTGCAGTTCAGACAGCAGCAGCATCACTAGGATGGCCTACCCTGTGAGTCTATGTGAACACAGAGCAGCCGAGAGCCTGGTGCTGCGCGCAGAGTGGGAGCATCACCGTCTGAATAAAAAGCATTGTGACACAGAATAAAAAAAATGATAGCCATCTATCATGCTAATGGTTGCCAAAATAAAGCCGGAGTAGCCATACTTATATCAGACAATCTAGACTTTAAAATAAAGACTGTAACAAGAGATGAAGAAGGGCATTATATCATAATTAGGGGTCTATCCACGAAGAAGACATACAATTGTAAATATTTATGCTCCAAATGTGGAAGTACCCAAATATACAAGTCAATTAATCACAAACTTAAAGAAACTCATTAATAATAATACCATAATAGTAGGGGACTTAAACACCCCAATTACAGCAATGGGCACACCATCTAAACAGAAAATCAACAAGGAAACAATGGCTTTGAGTGACACACTAGACCAGACGGACTTAACAGATATATTCAGAACATTTCATCATAAAGCAGCAGAATACACATTCTTCTCCAGTGCACATGGAACATTCTCCAGAATAGATCACATACTGGGTCACATCAGACCTCAAGAAGTACAAAAAGATCAAGATCATACCATGCATAATTTCAGACCACAACGCTATGAAACTTGAAATCAATCATAAGAAAAAAATCTGGAAAGATAACAAATACTTGGAGACTAAAGACCATCCTACTAAAGATGAATTGGCTAACCAAGAAGTTAGAGGAAATCAAAAGGTACATAGAAGACAATGAAAATGATAACACCACAGCCCCAAACCTCTGTGATTCCACAAAGATGGTCGTGAGAAGGAAATACATAGCAATACATGCCTCCCTAAAGTAGGAAGAAAGGTCTCAGATACACAACCTAATCTTACACCTTAAAGAACTAAAAAAAGGACAACAAATAAAATCCAAAACCAGTAGAGGACAGGAAATAATAAAAATTAGAGCAAAAATCAATGCAATCAAATCCAAAAATAAAAAACAAAAGCAAAAACAAAAAACAAAAAACACAGTAGAAAAAAACCAATGAAACCAGAAGCTGATTCTTTGAAAGAATTAACAAAATTGATAATCCCTTGGCCAATTTTGTCAAAAGAAAAAGGAAAGTACTCAAGTAAAAAAGGAATGAAAAAGGAGAGATCACAACCAATACAGCAGAAATACAAACAATAATAAGAGAATATTACGAGCAATTATATGCCAATAAAATGGGAAATCTGGAAGAAATGGACAAATTCCTAGAAACATATAAATTACCAGAACTGAAACAGGAAGAAATTGAAATTTTGAACAGACCCATAACCAGTAAAGAAATCGAATTAGTAATCAAAAATCTCCCAACAAACAAGAGTCCATGACCGGATGGCTTTACAGGGGAATTCTATCAAATGTTTAAAGAAGAGTTAACAGTTATTCTCTTGGAGCTGTTCCAAAAAATAGAAATGGAAGGAAAACTTCTAAACTCTTTCTATGAGGCCAGCATTACCTTGATTCCAAAACCAGACAAAGACCCCACTAAAAAGAACTACAGCCCAATTTCCCTGATGAACATGGATGCAAAAATGCTCAACAACATAATAGCCAACCAGATCTAACAATACACTAAAAATATTATTCACCACAACAAGTGGGATTTATACCTGGGATGCAGGGCTGGTTCAATATCCACAAAACAATCAGTGTGATACATCACATCAGTAAAAGAAAGGACAAGAACCATATGATCTTCTCAATAGATGTAGAGAAAGCATTTGACAAAACACAGCATCCTTTCTTGATAAAAACTCTCAAGAAAGTACAGATAGAAGGATCATACCTCAAGATCATAAAGACATATATGAAAGACTAAATGCTAATATCATCTTCAATGGGGAAAACCTGAGAGCTTTCCCCTAAGGTCAGGAATAAGACAGGGATGTCCAGTCTCGCCACTGTTATTCAACTTAGTATTAGAAGTCTTAACCTCAAGAATCAGACAGCACAAAGGAATAAAAGGCATCCAAATTGGCCAGAAGGGGGGCAGACTTTCTATCTTCGCAGATGACGTGATACTCTTTGTGGAAAACCCAAAAGATTCCACCAAAAAACTGCTAGAACTGATCCATGAATACAACAAAGTCTCAGGATATAGAATCAATGCACAGAAATCGGTTGCATTCCTATACACCAAAAATAAAGCAACAGATACAAATCAAGGAATTGATCCCATTTACAACTGCAACAAAACCCATAAAGTACCTTGGAATAAATCTAACCAAAGAGGTGAAAAATCTATACACTGAAAATTATAGAAAGCTTATGAAAGAAATTGAAGAAGAGAAGAAAAGGCGGGGAGGGGGGATATCCCATGCTCCTGGATAGGAAGAACAAATATTGTTAAAATGTTAATATTGCCCAAAGCAATATACATATTCAATGCAATCCCTATCAAAATAACACCAGCATTCTTCACAGAGTTAGAAGAAACTATCCTAAAATTTGTATGAAACCAGAAAAAGACCCTGAATAGCCAAAACAATCTTGAAAAACGAAACCAAAATTGGAGGCATCACAATCCTGGACTTCAAACTGTATTACGAAGCTGTAATCTTCAAGACAAGTATGGTACTGGCACAAAAACAGACCCGCAGATCAATGGAATAGAATAAAGAACCCAGAAATGGACCCAGAAACGTATGACAAACTAAAATTTGACAAAGCAGGAAAGAATACCCAATGAAATAAAGATAGTATCTTCAGCATATGGTGCTGGGAAAGCTGGACAGCGACATTCAGAAATATGAACCTGGACCATTTTCTTTTAACGTTTATTCATTTTTGAGAGACAGAGAGAGACAGAGTGTGAGTGGGAGAGGGGCAGAGAGAGAGGGAGACACAGAATCTGAAACAGACTCCAGGCTCTGAGCTGTCAGCACAGAACCCAACTTGGGGCTCAAATTCAGATCATGAACCGAGCTGAAGTAACACACCCAACTGACTAATCTACCCAGGTGCCCCCAAACCTGGACCACTTTCTTACACCATACACAAAAATAAACTCAAAATGAAAGACCTAAATGTAAGACAGGAAGCCATCAAAATCCTAGAGGAGAAAGCAGGCAAAACTTCTTTGACCTCACCGGCAGCAACTTCTTTTTCAACACATCTCCGGAGGCAAGGGAAAAAAAGCAAAAATGAACTCTTGGGACCTCATCAAAATAAAAACCTTCTGCACAGGGAAGGAAACAATCAGTAAACCTAAGGGCAACAGACAGAATGGGAGAAGATATTTGCAAACAACATATCAGGTAAAAGGTTAGTATCCAAAATCTATAAAGAATTTATCAAACTCAACACCCAAAAAACAAATAATCCAGTGGAGAAATGGGCAAAAGACATGAATAGATACTTCTCCAAAGACATCCAGATGGCCATCCAACACGTGAAAAAAATGCTCAACATCACTCAAAATCAGGGAAATACAAATCAAAACCACAATGAGATACCATCTCATACCTGTCAGAATGGCTAACAATAACAACTCAGGCAACAACAGATGTTGGCGAGGATGCAGAGAAAGAAGGTCTCTTTTGCACTGCTGGCGGGAATGCAAACCGGTGCAGTCACTCTGGAAAACAGTATGGAGGTTCCTCAGAAAATTAAAAATGGAACTACCCTAAAACCCAGTAATTGCATTACTAGGTATCTATCCACCTAGATACCTACACCTATTGCATTACTAGGTATCTATCCACCTAGATTTGTTGTTTCTAAGAGGTACATGAACCCCAATGTTTATAGCAAAACTATTTGACAATAGCCAAAGTATGGAAATAGCCCAATGTCCATCAATGGATGAATGGATAAAAATGTGGTATATGGGTAAGGAGCATTAAGGAATCTACTCCTGAAATCATTGTTGCACTATATGCTAGCTAATTTGGATATAAATTAAAAATTAAAAAATAAATAAAATACTGGGACCCTCTCATTTTCCCAATGTTTTTGGGGAAATCTTTTACTTCTGTGATCGCCTGTGTGTTTCTGTCTCTGTCTCTTTCTCTCCTCTCTCTGTGATCAGGGCTCCCTGCCCTCTATAGCATGCAAGATCCTTTTCTCCTCCAAATCAGATCTCTGCTCCGCCTACCTTTCATGATGTGGCCTCTCCCCTCCCTCTAGTTGTGCTGTTTGTTCTCTCAGTCTTCAGATCAATTTGTTGGGTGTTCAGAATGATTTGGTATTTATATAGCTGTGTTCAAGGGATGAGACAACCATAGGGTCCTCCTTCTACTCCACTATCTTAACTCTCTCTCCCCTCTGTTTTGGATGAAATTTTCCATGTATATTGTTAGGTCCATCTCGTCCAATGTGTCATTCAAAGCGTTGATTTTGTTGGAGGCTCCATGTGCCTCCTGAATCTAGATACCTGTTTCCTACCCCACAATTAGGGCAATTTTTAGCTATCATTTCTTTAAATAAGTTTTCATTCCTCTTCTCTCATTGTTCTCCTTCTAGGGTCCCTATAATGCAAATGTTATTTAGGTTGATGATATTGAATCCCTTAACCTATTCTCGTATTTTTATTATTCTTTTTTTTCCTTTTTCCTATTTCACTTGGTTCCTTTCCATTTCCCTGTCTTCTGGATTGCTGAACCATTTTCTGCCTTCTCTAATATCCTGTTGATTCTTTCTAGTGTATTTTTTTTTTAATTTCGGTTGTTGATTTATCTCTGACTGGTTCCTTTTTATATTTTCTATCTCTTTGTTGATGATCTCACTGAGAGATCTTTTCATGAGATCCAGTGATCATCTTTGTGACCATTACTTTAATTTTTTTTATGAAGCATATTGCTTATCTCCATTTCTTTTGGCTCTTTGCTTGTTTTTTTTCCTTGTTTTTTCATTTGAGACATATTCCTGTCTTTTTATTTTGTCTCACTTTCTGTGTTTGTTTCTATGTATTGGGAAAGTCAGTTATGTCTCCTAATCTTGAAAGTAGTGGCCTTATGAAGAAGAGATATTATAGTGCCCTGTAACACAATGCCCCCTGTTCACCAGAACCAGGTGTTTCGGGGGGGTGTCTCCTATGTGGGTTGTTTGTGTCATACTGTGTGGCTGAGCTGTGTTTGCCTTAAGTCCAGTCAGCTGCAGTGGCCCATTTTGGCCCAGACGGGGTTGGGTTCCTGTGCTGTTAAGAGGTCAGTCTTGCATTGCCACAGCATTATAGTTGGGCAGTGTCAGCAGTCAGACCAGATGTTTGCCCTCAACTCTTTTACCAGACCTGCAGTTGGTACAAAACGTAGGGTGCTCTCCTTTTCTTGCCCCCTGAGAGGCTTTTGTTTGTTGGCACAGTCAGAAGTTTGACCAGATGCCTGATGGTCAGCTGATGCACTAATGGGCAGTGCTGGCTATGAGAGTCAGTTGCTGGGCTTGTGGACACACAGGTGTGTGTGGTTATCTTTACTTTTTCCCATGGAAGGGGTCAATTTTGAATGGCGTATGTCCTTTCCAGGGCTGTTTGCAGGATGTGTCATGTCAGGACCTGCTTTGGGGGGATACCTGCTGAGTGAGGTGGGTGGATGGAATGGATCCACAGGAGAATATGTGGGTGGGGCAGGCAGTGCTGCCTAGAAATTAGAAAGGAAGTGTTCACAGTGGTTCCCTCAAGTGTTTGGTTACCTAGGCTGGAAGGTTGCGGGGAGAAATGATACCTGCCAGCTCTTTTGTTATTGCCGAAGTCTCCTAAAGATCTCCCCCCCCCGCCCCCCGCCCAGCACACATTCTGAGATTAGTAAATAAATCTTCATATATATCCCTGGCACTTTTCAAACTGTTGCTTCTATGCTTATGTGGTGAGGTTATTTATGATGCTGACTCTTTCTTTTAAAAAATTTTAAACATTTATTTATCATTGAGAAGCAGATAGAGACAGAGCATGAATAGGGGAGGGACAGAGAGAAGGGGAGACACAGAATCCGAAGTAGGCTCCAGGCTCTGAGCTGTCAGCACAGAGCCCAACACGAGACTCGAACCCACAAACTGCGAGATCAGGACCTGAGCTTAAGTCAGACGCTTAACCGATTGAGCTACCCAGGCACCCCTATGCTGGCTCTTTAAGATCAGGGAATCAGTTGCCTGTTGCCCTCTGGTTCTCCCAGAACTAAGCCTGCTAATTTCCAAAGTACCTGGCATTAGGTCCCAAGCCCTACCACTTTTTAAAGTCAGGTGTTATGGGGACTCATCTTCCCAGTACAGTCCCCTGTGCCTGGCATGACTGGTAGAATCCGATCCTTATCCCTTCTCTATGATTATGGTATCCCTACTGTTTGTGGTTACCCTCATTGGGGATTTGGTTCCCAACCATGTCTCTGTCCTTCCTATCCTTTTCAATGTGACTTCCTTTCTACTATTAACTGTGGAATGTCTGTTCTACCAGTCTTTGGATTGTTTTCAGAGTTAGTTGGACTGATGTAACGGTTATCTCAGTATATCTTTGGGATAAGGTGAGCTCAGGATTCTCCTACCCTGCCATCTTCCCAGAAGCCTCTAATTAGATATAGTTTTAAATTTATCCTTAACTTCATATTTTGCTTAGATCCTTAATGTGATGAAATGCATCGTTAGGATCCACAACAGTGTTCAAAGTTTTGTCCTGACACAACTGTGCAGTCTTGGTAGCCAGTTAATCTCCACAAGATTTAATATTGAAATAGGGATTAAAAACAGGGGTAAAATTAACACTTACTTGAATGGTTATTGTATGGGCTAGAAATAATATATGTAAATTGCTTTGCACAATGCCTAAATGTTTTTGTAAATTCACTATCAAGCCAGAACAAGTAATTGAAAAAAATCCTCATTTTCTGCGTACAACAGGAAACAGATCTATCCACAAAATTCATTAATCAATTCTATTTGAGAGTGTAATAAACATATAGTAAAAACATTAAAGCTTACTTCAAAATATGCTTTCAGAAGTTTATTCAAACCATAATCTCTTATATGTTGGTTTATGGTCTTTGCATTTAGCTTACAAATTATAGTATAATTTGTAAAAACATATAGCAAATCTTATTAACCAATAATTATGCTGAAATCCTAGCATATTATCATGTATTGGAATATTGTTATTGTATACTAGTAAAAGGCCTTGTATTTCCCACAAGTAAAAACTAATTTCTGATAGAATCTGTAGTTTTATATATATTATGAATTTAAGTTTGATGACCTTAAAACCTCGCTTATTAAAACAAAGCACTTTGTCTAACTTTCTACTGTCAATATTTACTTTTATACATCTTTAGGTGGAATATTTTGATGATAAAATTTCTCCTTCCTTTCCCCCAAGGATTTACTATTTTTATTGGTTATGAGGATATATTTCACTTATGCTCTTTTTCTTTTTCTTTGCTTTGTCACTGTCCCTTATTCTATCACTTCCTTGTGTCCGGTCATGCTTAACTTTCTGTACTGTTTTCTTTTGTTTCTATACCAAAACAGACATTTTTTAGGCTTTTTGTACTCAATTTATCTACTTTTGCTCTTTGGCATTGCATTATTTTCCTTAAAGATTTCCTTAAAATTAAAAAAAAATACACAAGTGTATTGTCATTATTCAGACTGTCCTTCTAGACTGCAATCACCCAAGACCAGATGTTTCCATTTTCAAAATTTGTCTGTACTCCGTTTTTATAATTAATCTCTGAGCTTTAATTTCTCACTACACTGTGGCTACCTGCACCCTCCCCCTCAACCATTCCAGCTACACTAAGGCCCAATTTGATATTCTTACTATTCTTTCTAAATATTCCTTTTTTTTTTTTTTTTGTAAACTTTGGAATTATATATATATATTTTTTTAACTTTATAGTTTATTGTCAGGTTAGTTTCCATATAACACCCAGTGCTCTTCCCCACAAGTGACCTCCACCAAGACCATCACCCCGCTTTACCTTTTCCCCTTCCCCTTCCCCCCTCAGTTTGTTTTCAGGATTCAAGAGTCTCTCGTGTTTTTTTTTTTTTTTCTAAATATTCCTTAAGATGTGGTGCATCATTCCTTCTTAAGGCACAGCCCAAAGGCCCTGTTCTTCAAGAAATTTTGGCTTCTTCAATTCTGACAGTATGAAATTTGATCTATAATTTGCATTCAGTGTAATTTTATATTCCAGCAATTATCTATTTCTGAGAACTACCATTTCTTACTGCTTCTACTCTCTACCTCAATATATCAATTTATTTCTTCTGCATGAAATGTGATTTCTATCTCTATCTAAGACTAATCTCATATGCTTCTGTATCTTGAGGTAGTTTTAAAATATGTCTGCAAATGTTTTGACATTCCTCCCACAAAGATTCCTCTCTCCTTGAATTTGGGCAGTCTTTGTGATTCACTTCTAATATGTTAGATGAGAAGCAGAATAAGGCTAAGTTAGAAAAGGCAATTCAGCTTCTGCCTATTTGCCTTTCTTGAGACACAGGTCTTGGAAGCTCTGAATTGACATATGCGAAGTCTGGCTACCTAAAGTTTCTGGATAGAGAGAATACATATAGAAGTCATAGAGATGGAAATGCCCAAGAAGCTCTAACTGTTCCAGCCTCCAATAGTTTGAGTCTTTCCATTGTCAACCACCAAGCATGTAAGTGAACAAAAACTTCAGATGATTCCAGCTTTTGAGCTCCCCCAAATGACTAAGTGGAGTGGAAATTAGGTATCTACACTGAGTTCTGCCCACATTGCAGATTTGTGAGCAGAGTAATATACCCTGTTAATTCCAACTGCTTCATTACTCTGAACTTCAGTCTCTTACTTCTCAGCTCAGAGACCATACTGGTCTGCTTGGTTTAAGCTTCCAATGCCATACTGTGAATATATCTTCATGGAGAATGTGTGGGCAAATATGGTGCTGCCATGTGCCTCTTTTTTTTCCTCACAAATCAAAACCCTGTCTTTTTTAGAATTGTGTACAGCAGGAATATGAGTTCACTATCTGTTACTCCACTATGACAGGAAGTGGGGCTTTTATTAAGACAAATTCATAAAACTTTCATTTACTTTAATGAAGATAAAATTCAAAGGCAGAAAACACCTGCTGGGAGAAAAATAGTTATTCCATGGAGTCTTTTTAATTATTACAGGAGACTGCAGCAAATAGTTCTTGATAATTTTAATCACATAAAAACTTTTTTCATCTTGCTTCACTCCTGAAAAGTTGCAATAGATAAAATGTGGAAATTAATTTTTCCCCATAAGAGATTTGAAAAACTGTATTTTGAGAATTTACTAACATATGAAGTTCACCTTGACATTTTTGTGAGCTGTTTAACATTTTATGATCTTTTCATGTAAAATTTTAAGATGTAGTGTTTTTTTATCTCTGTGGCTGAAGAGTGATGAAAAATTATAGATACATTGTCACTTTTCTACAAAATATTTAGAAACATTTTGTTTGGAAACTTTTCCATTTTATATACAACTCAAAGTTATTGCTTAGCTTTCTTTGGAATGGCTTTCTGAATTTAATTGCTACTAAACTAATTTTGCTTTTTGGAACTGTTTTGCTGTTATAATTGTAACGTATTAGTTATATGCTAAACAACCAAGGTGGCACATAGCTACTCTAAATTCTGTACAGTAATTATGCTAGTTGGAAACTGTAGCTCAGGAAAGATGGGCTGTTAAATGAAAATTTAGTAATAACTAAAATCTGAGTCAAAACTAACCATTTTATTCAAGGTATACATCAAATTTCCAGACTGACAAGATGAGGCAAAGAGTGTAAAATGTTTTTAACTTATCATCATGAAATACAAACAACTTGAGGAAAATATCTCTTTAGTAATTATTACTAGCATACTGATGCATTTTGAAAAATAGTACTAAATGCCCTAAACATGAAATAAAAAACAAAACAAAATAAAACAGTCAAGAGGTAACCAACCACATAAAAATAAAAATAATACTTTTTAAAAGAAATATAATAGAAAACGCAAAGAATGGTGTCTGGAAGACCAGCATAATGAATCTCCTATTTCTGATTAAATGTTAGAGAAGGGCTACTCCTATGATGTATACTTCGACAAAGCAATTATTTCTCGGGTGCTACTTATGAGACATATCTTACCTCTGTGCCTGAAAACCTCTCCAGTGAATGAAGTTGGAATTCTAATCATTAAACACCTGCTTCTATGAGTAGGGTAAATTCTGAAGGCCCTTCTGCTACAAATCAACTATATCTTAAATTAAAAAAATACTTTTCTAATGAATTGCTTCACTCAGAGGAGTTAAGGAAAATCTCCAAGAATCACTTCCTAAATAGACAAACAAATATTTAAATAAGTTTATGAGTTTAGGCTGACGTAGGAGCAGTAAGCAGTAATTGGAGAACGAATTGGAAAAGTTAATTTGCCCTGAAAGAAAATGCTTATATTAGTGAAGCAGTAAGAGGTTAAATTATCTGTCCATTGAAAGATGGAAAATTTTATATTCACTTGTTAGAATCTTTAACATTAGCTCAACTGATTGCAGGTTGACAGCAAACCTCGGCTCTTGGTAGAAACCGATGTAAACCCTCTCTGAAACATAGCAACTTCTGTTAAGACTGCAGGATTTTTGTAGATTACACTCAAACAATTTAGCTCACAATAAAGATCAACAAATATACTAAAAAAGAAGCCTTCATGACTGAAATTTAGCAAAACCACAGAGAGATTTCCCCAAGGATATCAGATATTGAAATTGTT
Source organism: Cryptoprocta ferox (assembly GCA_028646485.1). NCBI lineage: Eukaryota > Metazoa > Chordata > Mammalia > Carnivora > Eupleridae > Cryptoprocta > Cryptoprocta ferox. Next base: position 76,697,170 of record CM053575.1, read on the forward strand.
AAGCAGAATGCAATGTAACTATAAATGAAATATTTAAATATATTTTTAAAAGAGTAAAAAACACAGAAGTACAGAGAAACTTCAAAAATTATGAAAAGGATCTGAATAAGAAAGCAAATATAAATTGTTGGTATAGTGTACACCTGAAACTAATATTACACTGTATGTTAACTAAGAGTTTAAATGAAAACTGTTCAAAAATAGAGCAAAACAGAGAAAAGTTAAATTTTTAAAATCAGTGTATAGTTTATTTTTTAATCTTTTTTTTTTACATTTATTTATTTTTGAGAGACAGAGAGAGACAGAGCGTGAACAGGGGAGGGGCAGAGAGAGAAAGAGACACAGAATCTGAAGCAGGCTCCAGGCTCTGAGCTAGCAGTCAGCACAGAGCCCGATGTGGGGCTTGAACCCACAAACCGTGAGATCATGAGCTGAGGCGAAGTCGGACGCTCAACTGACTGAGGCACCCAGGCGCCCCTAATCAGTGTATAGTTTAAACAGCAGATCAGACACCATTAAAGACATAATTAGTGAATTGAAATAAATTTTTCAGAAATACAGAGAACGACAAAAAAAAATGGAAATATAAAAGAAAGTTTTAGAAATATGGAGGACAGAATAAGGTGTAATGTAAGTTAAACGAGCTGCCAGAAAAATGAGAATAGAGAAAATGGGAGAGGCAATACAGTTGACTCTTGAACAACATGGGGGTTAAGTGTTCCAACTGCATGTAACTTTTGATTTCCCCCAAAACTTATCTACTATATAGCCTACTGTTGACCAGAAGCCTTATTGATAACAGTCAATTAACACATATTTTGTATATGTATCATATACTGTATTCTTACAATAAAGTAAGCTAGAGAAAATTAAAACACTATTAAAATTATAAGAGAAAAATACATTTACAGTACAGTACTGTATTTATTTTAAAAATCCAAATATAAGTGGACCTGTGCAGCTCAAAACTCATGTTGTCTAAGGGGTCACTGTATATGTAGAGACAATGGCTGGAAATAATTTCATGGAATATTGGCATTCACCCTTAAGATGAACAAAGTAAATACCAAATAAGATAAACTAGAAAAAAATATACATCTTCACACTTTGTGTGTGATGAAGCAGCATAAAACTGAAGAGCAGTTCTTCAAAGCATCCACAAAAGCAAGATGCATCATCTATAAAGAAAGGACAACAAAGGAAGCAATAAGATAAAGGAAAGATAAATCCATAAAGATAATGTTAAGGGGAAGAAGGAAAGAAATGACTATAGACAGAGGTAGGAAATTGAAAAAGAAATGGCACTCAAGTTGTAGACCTGTAGATAAACATTGCCTGTATGAAATAATAAAAATAGTAGTTTTATTCATAGGTTAAGAAAGGAACAGAACAAAAGAAAAACAAGATGTTAGTTGGGAAGAGTGATATTAAAGTGTTTTAGAGCAGTGCTTCAAGCTTTATTCAACTGATAGTTAAAAATAAATATATTCTCATTTAGTGGAGATTGTAGTCTCTCTAAAGTAGATTATACTTTTACCAAGAGGGTGTGGGAAGGCCTATTATTTATATAATGAGGCTTGCTGGCAAGAGTGGGACAGCTGCCAAGCATTCCAAAAATGACTTGAGAGAGTCAAGAAAAGGAAACTTGCGTAGAGTTTTTAGGTTGGTTATGGGTGGTGTAGATGGGGGTTCTTATGCATGGTCTTGAACTTCTTGCAGGTGGCAAAGGAAGAAGTACCTGGGCTTTCTTATTCTGCTTGCTCAGATGTATAGCAGAAGGGGAAAAGAATGGGGTGATGCTTAAAAGCTCTCAGCAGCAAAATGTAAAAAAGAAAAAAAGAGTCAGAATTTTTATTACAATTCACCCTAGTCATCATATGACTGATGACTGAAATGTGTCATGTTTCATTTAACTGATTTTGAACTAAGTGAGCCATTATAATGCTATGTGTGCCTGGTAAGGGAATTTCCATGGAAAGCCTTATTCAAGAGAGTAGCATTGCATATTTTGTGTAAAATGAGTGTATTGGTCACTGTCAATGAACTCTGAACTCTGGAACAGAATAGGAGTGTCTTGTTGATGTCTTGTATTGTGTTTCTATTAAATGCAGAGACATATATAATGTTAATTTATATTTTAGATATCTGAAGCAAGAGATCCTCAGGATTCTATACCCAAAAGGGTAAAACCTTATATAAGGAATTGTTGCTTTGCAATTTCTTAGTCCAGACAGCCAAACCATTGACAATGGCAGAATCTTTAAAAATGTGCAACTGGACCTAATTGTTGCTCAGGTCATTTGGTGCCAAGATAACTGCCTGAAGTTTGACCAATTGTGCTGATGTCCCAGCTAAGGTATGAAAAGCAGTAACTCTCCATTGAACTCTACATATGTTAGGTATAAAGATGGACACCCTTTGCTCTTCACTCAGTTAAGACCAAAGGGCTCGCTAGGTAGCCAAGGGATCTGTGAGAGGAGTCACCTCCTCTAGCACCATGACAAGAGACTGAGTACAGGGGAGGTCACCTTGCAAGTGGGATATACCAGGAGACCCAAGTTTGACTTCATACTGGAGCAAGGCAGCTTCAGTGGCCATGTCAAATCTATGGGGTGCTGCTTTCATAACCCAGAAAACTGGCTATACATGGTTGGGGGTTATGTACCCAGGGCCTGTGAAAGCCTGTATTTTCAGGAAAGCTCAGTGTGTAGCCAGCAGTTGCCACTCTAATGATATATAAGATGGAGCTGGAAAGGGTAATTTCTTGCATCAGAAGTACATGGGCAACTTAAGCCATTATGGGTGGCCAGAGTCTCTAGGAGGCATGAAAAGAAGTTTCTAAAGCCTTTACAGTGAAGGAGTCTCTGGAAAGCACTATTGGGAATGCCCATTGTATTGCAATTTGAACAAATTCTGGAACCTCTTGTTGGAAGGGTCTCATTCCAGGTAAGTCAATTTGCAACGTAAATATTGACAAATAAATAATGTGTTGCCTTTAAAACCCCCAAAGACCTAAAACATGTTGGGCTTGTTTACTATCATGGTTGCTAAGAAGATAAGTAGTTGTTTCTTGATAGTGCCAGGGATGGAGTTTCTCTCAGATTACCAAATAATTTTATGGAATTTAAATGAAATGATGGGACAATAGTTCATCCCCTTTTTGTAGCTACTTTGTAAGCATTTGTGTTTTTAATGAGTGGTCAAATAAATCTCTTCAGAGGAGGATGGCATCATTGTGATTTCATATCTGTGTTCCAGGAGAAAGTTACATGCCATTAAGATCTTACTTGCAGGGGCACCTGGATGGCTCAGTTGGTTAAGCGTCTGACTTTGGCTCAGGTCCTTATCTGGCAGTTTGTGAGTTCGAGCCCTGCATGGGACTCTGTGCTGACAGCACGGAGCCTGGAACCTGCTTGAGATTCTGTGTGTCTCTCTCTACCCCTCCCTCACGATCTCTCTGAGCACCTGGATGCTCTCTCTCTCTCTCTCAAAAATAAACATTAAAAAAAAGATCTTTCCTGCAAAGATTGTGTATAAGGCAAGGTTATTGAAAAATTCAGTAAAAGTGTTGCATTAGTCTGCTAGGGCTACCATAACAAAATACCACAGACTGGTTGGCTTAAACAACAGAAATGTACTTTCTCACAGTTCTGAAGGCTAGAATTCCAAGGTCAAGGTGTTAGCAGACTTGGTTTCTTTTTTTTTTTAAGTTTATTTATTTTTGAGAGAGAGAGGGAGAGGCAGAAAGCGTGCACCTGCACACTATGAGAGGAGAGGCAGAGAGAGAGGGAGACAGAGAATTCCAAGTAGGATCCAAGCTGTCAGCGCAGAGCCCAAGATGGGGCTTAAACTCACAAACGGCAAGATCAAAAGTCTGATGTTCAACCAAACAAGCCACCCAGGTGCCTTAGGTTTGGTTTTTTCTGACAGCTCTCTCCTTGCCTTGCAGATGGCTGCCTCTTTGCTGTATCCTCACGTTGTCACGCCTCTGTGTATTGTCTGTGTCCTAACCTCTTCTTGTAAGGACACTGGTCATATTGAATTAGGACCCATCCATGTGACCTTTTTTTTTTAACCTTAATTACCGTTTTATTTATTTATTTAGACAGTGAGCATACACAGGGTAAGGGCAGAGAGAAAGAGCGAGAGCAAGAGGCAGAGAGAGAGAGAGAGAGAGAAAACCCCAAGAAGACTCCATGCTACCAGCACAGAGCCCACATGTGGTGTTCAATCCCAGTAACCATGAGACCATGACTGGAACTAAAACCAAGAGTTGAGCGCTCAACTGAATAAGCCACTGAGGCAACCCTTTTATTACTTCTTTAATGGCCTTTTCTCCAAATATAGTCAAATGCTAAGTACTGGGGTATAAGACTTCAATATATAAATTTTGGAGGGACACAGTTCAGCCCATAAAAGGCTTTGAAGGTAAAGGCAAACTGTAGCGAGAGGCTCTTGAAATAGGCACTGAACAGAACATACTAGCCAAATCTATAATAGCAAAATATATGCCAATGGCTGATGAGATGGAATCAGTAACTTCAGTTATATTTGTTATGAGGTCATTAATGCATGAGACCACAGCATTAAAGTTGTGCTAAAACATTGTGAAGCATCATTTGTTTTTTTTCCAAGTGTAAGAAAGGCTAAATAAGACTGTTAAAAGGAGAAGCAGTGGAAATAATTACTTCTTCTCCAAATAAGTCTTATATAATGGGTTTTAATTCTTGAAGGCTCTGGGTTTTTTTTAAGTTTATTTATTTATTTTGAGAGAGAGAGAGAAAGCATGAGTGAGGGAAGGGCAGAGAGAGAGGAGAGAGAGAGAATCCTAAGCAGATTCCACACTGTCAGTGCAGAGCCTGATGTGGGACTTGAACTCACGAACTGTGAGATCATGACCTGAGTCAAAGTCGGAGGCTCAACTGACTGAGTCACCCAGGTGTGCCTTGAAGGCTCTGTTTTAAATTATTAGACACTATTAACTATTTTAACTAGGGAAGGATAGTCCCTTGTGTCCCATTTTGTCAACCTCATTTGTAACAGTGAAAGATTTAATTTTAATTTATTATTCATTGTTCATTATTTAATTTATTACTCATTGGGCATTCATGCCTACTATAGGATATTATAAGGCAATGGGTGCTATGTCCATGGGAAATTTAGACAAGGCAATAGTTTTAATGATTAAAATAGGCATACTTCTTTGTTCTCTATTTTATGTTCAGTAATTCTCCTAAGATTATAGGGGATACCTTGTTTAAATTTAGTGGAACCCCGATACAAGTGTAATTTGGGCCACAGTATTAATTAAGGCCATAAAGGTTTGCCAATTGGTGCATGTCAGCAGATATTTAAGTTAATTTAGAACCCATGTTATAGAGGTGCAGAAACCTATCAGTGCTTTATTATCTTCTCATTATATGCATTCTTATAGTAAATGTTTGGTATCTAACTGTGTCAAATTGTGTATCTGTTTCAGTTTTTTGTTGCTGTTGTCCACCTCCTCCCCAGTATCCAGGGTTCTTCTTTATTTTTCTTTCTTCCTCTCAACTCCCCCCCGCCATTCTTCCCTCCCTTTCATCCTTTCTTTTTTCTTTTCTTTGGCTGATGGATTACTTTGAGGGTCAGGGGTTCTCTTTATTTTGCTTATATATTCTTATACCATCAGTGTTAAGGATGTCTCTCATGACAAATGGTTGAATAAGTCTGTGGCTGTGCACTAGGAGGGGGACATTAGTATTTTCCCTTTAACTCTGAGGGTCTGGATCTTTTGGGTGACAGGCATAATCAGTAGCAGCAGCAAAGCTATTTTTGTAGGGTCATAGTGCCCCATTTGCTTTTAGGAGCATGAAATCACCATGCCACATAGTAACACATGAGCAACCACACAATGGACCAGTATATTGCACAAGTCATCAGCATTTCCCCTGAGTGCTGCACAGAATGAAGTTAACACTTGGTTAAGGCCTTCAAGCAGTGGTCCCAGAGTAAGAGTCACTCCCCTGAACATTATATCAGATATGGTTTATGCTGGAATCAAAACACAAGTCATTCTGAGCTACACAGATAGGTGTGGGTCAAAATACAGGGACAAGGGCCACTTTGGGGAGGGCCCCAATACCATATAACTGACCCTAAATGCCAAATATAACTTTTGATTAAGTTAGTTAGATCTGTAACAGAGCGTTGGTTGGACTCAGGTAAATGCAGGATAAAGTGGTATGGCTCAAAGTAAAAGCTCGCTGGCAGGCAGCAGATCTAATTGACAAGCCAGATAAATATGTAATTTGGGGATAACTACAAAAGAACAGTTTATAACAGCCAAAATTATTTAATAAAAATAAAATAGAGGAGTTAAAAAATCATACAAAAAGCAAGATAAATAGAAATAAAAGAGTAAGATGTAATAAACATATTTAAATATAAGTCAAATTATATTCATAATCATAGGAAACATACATGAACTAAATTTTCCAGGTAAAAAAGATAAAAGCTTACATTTTATTTTTGAAGACCTAGAAATATAAGGACAAGAGGTAAAAGGTTGGAAAAAGATATACCAGACCTGCTAATCAAAAACAAACAAAAAGCTAAGGTAGCTATATTAAAATATCAGAAAAAACAGAATCTGTGGTAAAAAGAATTCTTTGGCATATACATGCATATTATATATGTTATATAGTACATGTATAATGTGTGTGATATAATGATATGTTAATATATTGATAGGTTTAAGTCATTAGACTTATAAAAGTTCTAAACTTGTATCCACCTAATAAAATTACCTCAATCATTGTTCATGAGGACTAATAAGAAAAATAATCTGATAAATAATGTTGGTGGGAACGTAAATTTGTACAATCCATTTTGAAGAGCCATATATATATGGTTAATAGTATCATATAATAGGATTCATTTTGTTCATGTGAATTAATGAGTCTAATTATATATCCTAAAATATCTTATACATGTGTAAGAATACTTTTTGCATTATTATAATTTGTAATAGCAAAGAAAAAAACTAGAAACATCCTAAGTGTTCCTCAACTGTGGTATATTCAGGCAATAGAATATTATGTAGCAGCAAACAGGAATGAATTCCAACTACAAACAACAGTATATCTTAGAAAATATTATTTAGTGAAACATTCAAGTCATTGAAGACTACAAGCAATGTAATTCCATTTTTATATATCTCCGAAACAAACAAAACATATTGTTTAGGGGCACATCCATATTTGAAAAACTATTACTGTATATTTTTTTATTTTATTTTAAATTCCAGTATGGTTAACATACAGTGTTGTTTTAGTTGAGGTGTACAATATAGAGATTCAACAATCCCATACATCACCCAATGTTCATCATCACAAATGCACTCATCTCCCCTCTGGTAACCATCAATTTGTTCTCTCTATACTTAAAAGTAACAGTCTGTCTCTTGCTTCATCTCTCTCTCTTTTTTTCTTTTCCTCTGCTCACTTTTTTGTTTGTTTCTTAAATTACACATATGAGGGAAATCATATGCTATGTATCTTTCTCTGACTGACTTATTTTGCTTGGCATTATACTTTTTCACTCCATGCATGTTGTTGCAAGTGGATAGATTTCGTTCTTTTTTAATGGCTGAATAATATACTATTATATGTATATATGCATGCTATATATATGTGTATATATATGCATGCCACTTCTTTACCCATTCATCTGATAGATATGCATATATATATATGCATACTACTTGTTCTTTATCCATTCATCTATCGATGGATATTATTCTGCTTCCATAATTTGGCTATTGTAAATAATGCTGCTCTAAACATAGGGGTGCATGTATCCCCTTGAATTAATGTTTTTATATTTTTGGGGGGTGAATACCAGTAGCGCAATTGCTGGAACCAAGGGTAGTTCTATTTTTAACTCTTTGAGGAAGCTCCATACTGTTTTCCACAGTGGCTGCACCAGTATGCATTCCCACCAGCAGTACGAGAGGGTTCCTTTTTTTTCCAGATTCTCAACAACACTTAATTGTTTCTTGGGTTTTTTTTTATTCTAGCCATTCTCACAGGTGTGAGGTGATATCTCATTGTTGTTTTTATTTGTATTTACCTGATGATGACTGATGTTGAGCATCTTTTCATGTGTCTGTTAGCCATCTGGATGTCTTCAGAAAACTGTCTATTCATGTCTTCTGCCCATTTCTTAACTGGTTTTTTTGGGGGGGGTTGTTGAGTTTGATGAGTTCCTTATAGATTTTGGATACTAACCCTTTACCAGATATGTCATTTGCAAATATCTTCTCCCTTTCCGTAGATTGCCTTTTAGTTTTGCTAATTTTTTCTTTCACTGTGCAGAAGATTTTTATATTGATGTAGTCTCAATAGTTTATTTTTGCTTTTATTTCCCTTGCCTCAGGACACATACTAGAAAATATTGCTATGACTAATGTCAAAGAAATTACTGCCTTTGCTCCCTTCCAGGATTTTTATAGTTTCAGGTTTTACATGTAGATCATTAACACATTTTGTGTTTATTTTTGTATACAATGTAAGAAGGAGGTCCAGTTTCATTCTTTTCCATATAGCTGTCCAGTTTTCCCAACACAATTTGTTAGACAGTCTTTTTCCCATTGGATATTTTTTCCTGCTTTGTCAAAGATTAATTGACCATATAATTGTGTATTTATTCCTGCATTTTACATTCTGTTCCTTTGATCTATGTGTCTATTTTTGTGCTAATACCAGACCGTGTTGGTGACTACAGCTTTAAGTCCAGAATTATGATACTTGCAACTTTGCTTTTCGTTTTCAAAATTGCTTTGACTCTTTGGGGTTTTGTGGTTCCATGTAAATTTTAGGATTGTTTGTTCTAGTTCTGTGAAAATTACTATTGGTATTTTGATAGGGATTGCATTATATGTGTAGATTTCTTTGGGTAGACATTTTAACCATATTTGTTCTTCCGATACATGAGCATAGAATGTTTTTCCATTTTTTTTGTTTCATCTTCAATTTCTTTCATCAATGCTTCATAGTTTTCAGAATACAGGTCTTTGACTTCTTTGTTTAGGGTTATTGCTAGGTATCCTATTATTTTTGGTGCAATTTTAAATGGGATTATTGATTTATCTTTCTGCTACTTCATTATTACTGTATAAAAATGCATTTCTAAATCTAAAAATATATTTCTGTACATTGATTTTGTATCTTGCAACTTCTCTGAATTCATTTATGAGTTCTAGTAGTTTTTTTCATGGACTCTTTAGGGTTTTCTACATACAGTATCATGTCATCTGCAAATAGTGAAACTTTTACTTCCTCTTTGCTGATTTGGATGCCTTTTAATTATTTTTGTTGTCTGATTGCTGTTTCCAGGGCTTACAGTACTATCTTGAATAGACATGTTGAGAGTGGACATTCTTATCTTGTTCCTGAATGTAGGGAGAAAGCTCTCTGTTTTAACCCATTTAGTTTGATGTTCACTTTGGGTTTTTCATATATGTCATTTATTATGTCGAGGTATGTTTCCTCTAAACTTATTTTGTTGACGGTTTTTATTGAAAGGATGTAGTACTTTGTCAAGTGCCTTTTCTGCATCCTTGGGATGATAATTTGGTTTTTATCCTCTTATTGATGTGATGTATCATGCTGATTGATTTGTCAATATTGAACCATCCCTGCATCCTGGGAATAAATTCCACTTGATTGTGGTGAACGATTTTTCACTGTATTGTTAGATTCTGGTTGCCAGTATTTTTTGAGGATTTTTTTCATATGTTCATCAGGGAATTTGGCCTGTGGTTCTCTCTGTCTGTCTGTCTGTCTTGTAGTGTCTTAATATGGTTTTTGTACTTTGCCTCGCAGAATCTGATAATCTGATACTTGTCTCATAGAATGAATTTGGAAATCGTCTTCTTGTATTTTTTGGAATAGCTTGAGTAGAATAGGTATAAGCTCTTTAAATATTTAGTAGAATTTGTTTGTGAAACTATCTGCTCCTGGTCTTTTGTTTGTTGAGGATGTTTTGATTACTGATTTAATCTTCTTGCTGGTAAATGGTCTGTTCAAATTTTTATTTCTTTCTGCTTTAGTTTTGGTACATTATATACTTAGGAATTTATCCATTTCTCCTAGGTCATCTACTTTTCTGGCATAGAGTTTTTCATAATATTCTCTTATAATTGTTTGTAGTTCTGGTGTTGCTTGTTATTTCTCCTCTCTCATTGGTGATTTCATTTATTTGAATCCTCTTTTTATATGAGTCTTGCTAAAGATTTATTTGTTCAGGTTTTAAAGACCAGGTTTCACTGATCTGTTCTATTGTGCTTTTAGTTTCTATATCATTTATTTCTGCTCTAATCTTTTTATTTCTTACCTTCTACTGGTTTGGAGTTTGTTTTGCTTGTTGTTCTTTTCCTATCCCCTTTATGTGTAAAGTTACATTGTTTATTTGAAAATTTTCTTCCTTCCTGGGGTAGGCCTGTATTGCTATTAACTTCCTTCTTAGAACTTCTTTTGCTGAATCATTTTTATTTGTTTCCATGTACTTTTTGATTTCTTCTTTAATTTCTTGGTTGATCCATTCATCTTAGTAGCATGTTATTTAACCCCCATGTATTTCTGCTCTGTCCAGATTTTTTCTTGTGGTTGATTTCTCATTTCATAGTGTTGTGGTCAAAAAAGATGCGTGGTATGACTTCTATTATTTTGAATCTGTTGAGGATTGTTTTGTGGCCTAACATGTGTGATCTATTATGGAGAATGTTCTATGTGCACCTGAAAGGAATGTATATTCTGCTGTTTTAGAATGGACTGTTCTGAATATGTCTGTGAAATCCATCTGGTCTAGTGTTTTATTCAAATCCTCTGCTTCTTTGCTGATTTTCTATTTGAAAGATCATCAATGTAAGTGTGGTTTACAATCCCCTATTATTATTGTATTACTGTAAATTATTTCTTTTATGTTTGTTATTAACTGTTTTATGTATTTGGGTGCTTTATGTTGGGTGCATAAATTTTCCAATTATTATATCTTCTTGTTTGTACCCTTTATTATATTTCTTTCAAGTTTTAATTTAAATTCCAGCTAGATTACATACAGTGTAATATTAGTTTCAGGTATAGAATTTAGCGATTTATCACTTACATAAAACACCTGGTGCTCATCATGAGTGCCCTCCTTAATACCGTATACCCATCACCTGTTTCACCCAACTTCTGCCCACCTCCCCTCCAGTAAGTATCAGTTTGTTCTCTATAGTTAAGATGCTGTTTTCTGGTTTGCCTCACTTCCTCCCACCCATGTTCATTTGTGTAAATTCCACAGATGAGTGAAATCATATAGTATACGCCTTTCTCTGACTTATTTCACTTAGTGTAATACTCTCTAACTCCATCTATGTCCTTGCAAATGGCAAGCACTCATTCTTCTTTATGGCTAAGTAATATTTCATTGTCTATTTATGCCACATCTTTATCCACTCACCAGTTAATGGACATTCAGTCGTTTCCATAATTTGGGTATTAATGATAATGCTGTCATAAACATCAGGGTGCATGCAACCCTTTGCATTATTATTTTCATATCCTTTGGGTAAATACCTAGTAGTGCAACTGCTGGATCATAGGGTAGTTCTATTTTTAACTTTTTGAGGAAATTCCATACTATTTTCTAGAGTGGTTTCACCAGTTTGCATTCCCCAAAACAGTGTAGTTGTTTCCCTTATTATTATGTAGTGTCCTTCTTTGTCTCTTTTTACAGACTTTGTTTTAAAGTCCATTTAGTTTGATGTTAGAATTACTACTCTGGCTCTTTGGGCATCCATTTGCATAATAAATGTTTCCCCATGCTCTCACATTCAATCTGCATGTGTCTTTGGGTCTGAAATGAGTCTCTTGTAGGCAGCATATAGATGGCTTTTTTTTTTTAATCTATTCTGTCACCCCATATCTTTTGACTGGAGCATTTACTCCATTTACATTCAAAGTTATTTATTATTATTATTATTATTATTATTTTATTATTATAGAGTATGTGAACAGGGGGTAGGGCAGAGGGAGAGAGAGAGAGAATCTAAAACAGGCTCCATGCTCAGAACAGAGCCCAATGTTCAATCCTGTGATCCTGGGATCATGACCTGAGCCAAAAATCAAGAGTCAGACACTCAACCAACAAAGCACCAAGGTGCCCTTCAAAGTAATTTTTGATATATATGTATTTATTACCATATTGTTACCTTTTTGTGGTTCTTTCTGTAGTTTTTCCTCTGATCTTTTTTTATCTTTCCCTCCTTCACTGTTTGCTGGTTTTCTTTGGTAGTATAGTTGGGTTTCTTCCTCTTTATTTTTTGTATATCTGTTTAGTTTTTTATTTGTGCTTACCAGTTGGTTTATATATAACATCTGCATAGAGCAGTCTATATTAAGCTGATGGTCGCTTAATTTTGAATTCATTCTTTACTCCACTTCTCTCCACATGTAAGATATTTGATATCATCTTTTATAACATTTTAATTTGTGCTTTCTATTTTTCTTACTTTTACTTATGGTCTTTCTTTTCCATTCACAGAGTTTCCCTTAACATTTCTTGGAGGATTTAATGTTCCTGAATTCTTTTAGCTTTTGTTTTTCTGGGAAACTTTATCTTTCCTTCTATTATGAATGATAGCCTTGCTGTGTTAAGTATTCTTGGGTGCAGATTTTTGCCTTTCAACACTTTGAATACATCATGCCACTCCCTTGTGGACTGCATAGTTTCTGCTGAAAAATCAGCTCATAGTCTTAGAGGATTTCCTTTGTATGTAAGTGTCTTCTTTTCTCTTGCAATTTTTAAAATTATTTCTTTTTTTAATGTTTTTTAAAGGTTTTTTATTTATTTTTGAGAGAGAGAGAGAGAGAGTGAGCAGGGGAAGGTCAGAGAGAGGGAGACACAGAATCTGAAGCAGGCTCCAGGCTCTGAGGTGTCAGCACAGAGCCTGACGCGGGGCTTGAACCCACGAACCACGAGATCATGACCTGAGCTGAAGTCGGATACTTAACCGACTAAGCCACCCAGGCGCCCCTAAAATTATTTCCTTATCCCTACTTTTTGCCATTTTAATGACTATGTGTCATGGTGTGGACCTTCTTGGGTTGGATTTGTTGGGGGATCTTATGCCTCCTGCATCTGGATCCCTGTTTCTCTTCCCAGCTATTATTTCTTTAAATATATTTTCTGGCACTTCTCTCGCTTCTTTTGTGATCCCTGTAATGGGTATGTTTGCATGCTTAATGGAATCACTGAGTTCTCTAAGTCTATTATCATTATGCAGTATTTGTCTCTTACATGTTCAGCTTGATTTGCTTCCATTACTCTAACTTCTAAGTCACTGACACATTCCTCTGTTTCCTGTAGCCTAGTGTTTATTTATTGCATCTTTAATTTCATTTATTGAGTTCTTCATCTTTGATATGCTGTTTTTATCTTTGTACAGTGTCTCACTGACGTCCTCTACCCATGTCTGAAGTACAGTATCTTGATGATAATTACTTTAAATAATGTATCAGATATATTAATTATTTCTCTTTCATTTAGATTTCCTGCTGTGATTTTTGTCTTATTCTTACATTTGGGATATATGTCTCTGTCACCTTATTTTGTCTACTTCTTTGTGTCTGATTCTGTGTGTTGACAAAGTTAGCTATGTCTTCTGCTATTGAAAATAGTTGCTTTATGAAGAGGAGATCCTGTAGTTGCTGCAATGCAGTGTCCTTTGTTCACAGAACCTGACTCTTCAGAGGAGTCTCCTATATGCATTGCTTTCGTCCTGCTACTATGTCTAAGTCACTTTTCCTTTCTGTCCAGACATCTGCACTGAGTTTGCCTGTTGTGTGCTGTGCTTGATCTCTGTGATATTAATGAGATCCAGGCAGCCTTCTGGGGGAGGGGAACATGGCACCAGAAGGGCTCTGGGGTAGGTCTATGATGTTAGCAAAATTTTCATTGAGACTAAGCCAGATCTTCCACAGCCAGGTGACTATTAGGGCCATAGCACACTTGGGTGGTAGTGGTGGCCAGGGAGTTTGGTGTCTGTGTGTGGCAAGTCTAACACGTGGTGTTAGAAAAATTTGTACTAAACCACGAATCCTAGGTGATCCCCCCTCTCCCCGCCCAAGCATGGTGGCAGCCATGGGTCATGGTACACAGAGTCAGTAGCCCTCAGTAGCAGGGCACACAGCATTAATAAAAATTGTGCTGAGCTCAGGACCAAGGCCAGCAGTCTCGGACTCTGCAAATCTTCAAGAGAATTCATGGGTGGGACACACTGCCAGCAGGTTAGATAACAAGTGACCATGTAGCACTACCTCTTGCAGGTGGCCCAGGTCTATCTGGGGAGGAGGCTGGAGGAGGAAAATGGCAATTTCCAGCTCCTTTGTTCCCAGAGAAGTCCCTCAATACACTCTAAAATCAATATAAACAGATCTCCCTCTGGTTGTGCTTCTAAATTGCCTCTCCTGATGTTGTTGTGTCTTTAACAGCTGGGGACTTGGCTATCTCTTGCCTTCTTAACCTCAGGCACAGTGCTGAGTCAGTTGATTTTTAAAGCTCCAGGCTTCAAGTCCTGCTGATTACACAAACTCACAGAATTCAACCCCTCTGGTTTTCAAGGCCATATGGTATGGGGATCCATTTTCCCTGTGTAGGCTCCGTAGGGCTTTCCCCTCACTGAGGTCACACAGCTACTTTCCTCCTATAGTCAGCTCCTAACCATAATTTCTGCCCTTCTCAACTTCTTCAATGTGGCCTCTTCTCCATATTTAGTTGTGGAGTTTGTTTTACCAGTCTTCAGATTGCACTCTGGTTTATTGACTTGGATGTGAGTGATATCTGATAGTAAATATGGGACAGAGTAAGCTCAGGGTCCTCCCACTCTGCCATCTTCCTGATACCCTATTATAAATTTTTAAATCAAAAGAAAGTACATCTCCAAATTAAGATTACTTAA
>CM053575.1:76712652-76742843 GCA_028646485.1 Cryptoprocta ferox
CTTCTCCATATTTAGTTGTGGAGTTTGTTTTACCAGTCTTCAGATTGCACTCTGGTTTATTGACTTGGATGTGAGTGATATCTGATAGTAAATATGGGACAGAGTAAGCTCAGGGTCCTCCCACTCTGCCATCTTCCTGATACCCTATTATAAATTTTTAAATCAAAAGAAAGTACATCTCCAAATTAAGATTACTTAATTTTAAAGTGGTTGCCTCTGTTAGCAGGAAGATTGGAGAGGGGAGGAACACTTAATTAGACACTGATACATTTATTATGTTATTATTCTTAATTTGTGTGGTGGATTAATGGGCATTTTTTAGTATTTTATTGAACTATAATGACATACAATGTTATATTAGGTGTAGGTGCACAATATATTGATTTAATAATTTCTATACATTACTCAGTGCTCACCATAATAATTACCACATACTACAGTTACAATATTACACATATTACAATATTATTGATTATATTCCCTATGCTATACTTTTCATCTTTGCGACTTACTTATTTCATAACTGGAAGTTTGTACCTCTTAGTCTTCTTTATCTATTTTGCTCATCCCCCTACCAACCTCCCCTCTAGCAACCACCAGTTTGTTCTCTGTATTTAAGAATCTCTTGGGGGGCACCTGGGTAGCTCAGTCAGTTAAGCATCTGACTTTTGCTCAGGTCATGATCTCGCAGTTTGTGAGTTCAAGTCCCATGTTGGGCTATTTGCTCACAGCTCAGAGACTGGAGACTGCTTTGAATTCTGTGTCTTCCACTCTCTTTACCCCTCCCCTGATCATCCTGTCTCTCTCTCTCTCTCACACACACACACACAAATAAATAAACATTAAAAAATCTCTTGAGGTTTTTTGTTAGTTTGCTTGTTCATTTGTTTCTTAGATTCCACATATATGTAAATCATATGGTATTTGTTTTTCTTTAATTTTACTTAATATAATACCCCCTATTTCTGTCCATGTTGTTGCAGAAGCAAGATCTCATGCTTTTTTTAATGGATGAATAATATTCCATTGTATGTATGTATATATAAACAAAACATATATATGTGTATATATTATAAATGTGTGTGTGTATATATATATATATATAACATCTTTATTTAGTATCTATGCTTCCATATCTTGGTTATTGTAAATAATGCTGCAATAAACATACAGGTGTGTATATCTTTTTGAATTACTGTTTTTGTTTCCCTTGGGTACGTATCCGGTAGTGAAATTACTGAATCGTGTGGTATTTGTATTTTTAATTTTTTGAGGACTCTCCATAGTCTTTTCCACAATGGTTGCACCAATTTACATTCCTAGCAACAGTGCACCAAGGTTCCCATTTCTCCATATCCTCTCCAACATATATTTCTTATCTTCTTGATTTTAACCATTCTGACAGATATAAAGTGATATCTCATTTTAGTTTTGATTTGCATTTCCCTGATGATGAGTGATGTTGAACATCTTTTCATGTGTCAGTTGGCCATCTGTATGTCTTCTGTGGAAAAATGCATATTTCTGACCCTCTGCCCATAATTAGATGACGATGATTATGATGATGATGATGATGATGGGTGTCGAGTTGTGTAAGTTCTTTATATCTTTTATATATTAACCCCTTATCGTATATATCATTTGCAAATATTTTCTCCCATTAAGGATGGACATCTTTTTATTATTATATTTAATATATGTATGTTACTTATATTCTTTTGTATGAGTCAGATATTGTTTTGAAAATATTTAATTTAAAAATATATAGGGCATATTCCATGCCTAGCATATAGCAAAAGAGCAAAACAAAAATTCTAGGTTTTGCTGTTATAGAGAAAATATCTTCAGAGAGTTAAATTTAATAATTGCCTACATTTGAAGGAGAATTAGCTTTTACTAATGGGAATGTCCAGAACAGTATGAGGGCACAGAGAACCTGTTGGGGTTGTGGGAGGAATGATATTTGGGGAAGTGGGGTTAGGTTAAAGGATTCCAAAAGGGAAAGACTGAGAGGTCCTTCCTGCAAAGAGGAAGTGTTTTCCAACCAGGTTTGCTTCATAACACCACTCCCATGAAATGTTCAAATAACTTTAGGAAACGGTACACCCCATTTAACATTGATTCTTCACCTATTTCCTTTTACAGTGTACATTAGCATTTTATGAAAAATGAACAATAACATTTGTGAGGAAACCTACCAATCAGCAAACAAGAAATGAAAACCTATTTAGCTTTATTGAACTGGGCATTGCCCAGTTTGACCATGAGGCTCTTTTCCCTGCTGAGTGACAACAGCTCACATCTTATAGAAGTGATTATTTTGAATTCATTTTGAGAAAGCCTGGCTTATATAATTTTATCTAAGTCTTGTGGAGGTGCAGAGCCATGTATCTGCCAGAGAACTGAGGGGAGATCAAACAGCTTGGCTTCACCTGGAAAAGATTGTAAAGAGCTTAGACTTTTAAAATTAAACCAGGCTTTGACATAGTTGTCATATGTTGGTTTACATATTAAAATTCATCTTTATATTTAACCTTGTGGAAATATAAACTTACTGCATGCTTCTGAAGGAAATTTGTGTGTACAAGTATATATGTATAGCATTCTTTTTCTACTAAGTGAACCAACAGCAGTATGTAGCCAGCCATATCCTTTGTTAGGCTGATTTGGGAATTTAAATTATTAAGGTGTTTGATGATCTGGAACAAACAGTTCATCTGATCAAGAATTTGGGGGAATATAACTGAAGCAAGTAAGAAAAAAAAAGACTTTTACTTCCCATGATGTTTGGCAAATGGAACATTTCAAGCTACTAATTTAAACACCCTGTGTTTTGGGTACATAATATTACATTAAAGGTCATTTGAGGCTTCTTCTAATTTACTTTGCAATCTTTTATTTTTCTGTGCTATTTATATGAACGAAGAAGGGTTGGAGCAGAAACTTCTTCAAACCAAATAGACTGGTGATATTTTTAAAATAGGAATTGCCTAAAATATTTCTGTCTTTCAATGCCCTGGGTCATGGTGTTCTATGAGTGATTTCAGCCATGCTACAGGAAACTTCCAAATTGTTTTCTTAACCACATTTTTTTTTGAGCCTAGATTCTGGTAGAAATAGTTTTCAATCTTTAGTCAATTATATACAGCCTATGTTAGAAGCTTTGTATTAAATCATTATTTATCTCACTGTAAGGAACTTGGGAACTGGGGCAAAATATATGATCTATAGTAATAAAAAAATAGAAGGATGTGAATGAATGAGGTTAATTAATATTCCTTGATAATTTATATTTTTCCCCAAATTGCTTTAAGGACCTTCACAAATATGCTGTTATTCTTTAACTGTACATTGCTTAGCTGGTAGGTGTATTCTGGATACCAGAAATGTTACTGCAATAAATATGTAGTGAACATTTAGTTCAGAGAGAAATATATAACAATAATTGAGGAGATTTTTACATTTTGAGCTTTGTAGAAAAGGTGAAAAAATATCAAAAAGAACTGTTTCAACCCTAGCGAGTCTATTACCAGACAATTAAAAAGTAAATTATATATAACAAACTATGTTGGTGTTGATTTCAAGTTTCCTTCTAGCTCCATGAGACAAGCTATGTTTAACTGAAGTAGTTGTATCTAATATATTAGAAGATAAATGGATCCAATCTTTATTTTTCTTGTTATTCAGGTTCTGTTATTTCTTTTGTGTATATCCCGGGCCTGTCTTGGCCACAGTGTCCTGGGTGTTTCCCGTTAGTATAGCAAAGTCTGGTACCAACTGGAATTCAGTAAATGCAGGTGGAATAATTATTTAGTACATGTGCTAGGATAGTCATGTTTTGTTATAGATTTTGTTTTCCAAGAAACTCACTGAGCTTCTGCACATTTTCAAATTTCATTTTAAAAACCTTATTCATTTTATCAACAGGAAAATTTTGCTTTCTTTATTTCATGCTGAATATCTGGCATTAATTATTCATAAATGGCCTTTTTATGTTTGTTCCACATTATATTGTCTGACATGAGTGCTCTGTGTATTCCACTTGATCAGCATTCTGTATTCTGCATTCTGCCTGGTATAATTTTTGATGGGAAAAGTAACCTCATTATTGAAGTCAAAGTTAAAAACAGACACATGAAAAGATGCTCACCATCCCTCATCATCAGGAAAATATAAATCAAAACAACAATGAGCTATCATCCCAACACCTGTGGAAATGGCTAGGATAAAAAACACAAGAAGCAACAAGTGTTGTTGAGGATGTGGAGAAAAAGGATCACTCTTACACTGTTGGTGGGAATGCAAACTGGTGCAGCCATTGTAGAAACCACTATGGACGTTTCTCAAAAATTTAAAAATAGAATCACCCTAAGATTCAGTAATCACCTACTAGATATTTACCCAAAAAGACAAAAAGACTAATTCAAAGGAATATATGCACCCCTATGTTTATAGAAGCATTATTTACAATAGCCAAATTATGGAAGAAGAAGTCCAAATATCCATTGGTAGATGTGTTGATAAAGCAGAAGTGGTGTATACACACACACACACACACACACACACACACAATGACATAGATGGAGCTAGATACTATAATGCTAAGTGAAATAAATCAAAGAAAGACAAATACCATATGATTTCACTCCTATGTGGAATTTAAGAAGCAAAACAAATAAGAAAAGAAAAAATAAGGACAGGGAAAGAGATAATCCAGTGCAGAGACTCTTAAATATAGAGAACAAACTGATGGTTATCAGAGGGGAGGGTGGCAGGGCGGATGGGTGATATAAGTGATGGGGTTTAAGGAGTGCACTTGTCATGATGGGCCCTGGGAAATGTATGGAATGATTGAATCACTACATTGTATACCTCAAGCTAATATAACACTTTATGTTATCTATACTGGATGTAAAATAAAAAATAAGTAATCAAAAAGAGAATAAGTGAATGTGAAATAAAAACTTTTTTTTCTTAAAAAAAATGATTACATGGAGTGCCTGTGTGGCTTAGTTGGTTTAGCCTCAGGCTCTTGATTTCAGCTCAGGTCATGATCTCATGATATGTGAGATTGAGAGCCCCCAACAGGTTCTGTGCTGACAACATGGAGCCTGCTTGGGATTCTCTTTCTCTCTCTCTCTCTCTCACACATACACACAACATAAAATAAATAAACATTAAAAAGATTATAAATAATTATTTCTTGGAATTAATACTCAGTTGTATATTGGAAGCCAGGATCTGTTAAGAACATCTTTTTTAAACCCTATCTTTAAGCAGCTGTTTTAAAATATCCTCAAATCCTGGCTGTCTCCTAAAAAAAACCCTCCAAAACTTGCCTTTTATACTGTTATAGGTTAATCATATATAATTGATAGATTATTCTCTATAGAAATTCAGTATCCTCTGAGAAGGACCATACTAGTGTCCACAGTACTATATTGCACACATAGTAAAAGCTATTGTCTTCTCCCAGGTAACACAGAATTGGCTTACAGAATGTAACCTGAGGTAAATTTTAGTTCCCATCTGTTCAGCTGGACATACCTCTGCAGGGAAAAATGTGTGCATTTGGTCTTACAAATGAGAGACTTGTTAAAGACAGATTATTCGGCTGCATGTGAGATCAGAGATTTAGAATCACTGATGATTAGAACCTATAATAAAGGGTATTAAATTTGAAATCAACATTGCATCGTCCAGAGAATGAGAATTAGGGGTCACTTTTCTTTATAGAAACGAAATGGAAAAATCAGTACCTTCATCATTTGTTTGTTCATCCATCCATCCGATAGGGAAAAATCTGTTATAAAATGGCCAACAGGACGGATAGGGAAATTCCAGTCACTACCCAAAGACTCCCCTTCCGGGTTCTTCTTCCTGCCCTACTTGCCGCGTGTGCCAAATTACTACTAATGAGGAATGCAGAAGTAACAGACTATAAATTGTCCCCCATGCTTGTGTTCAGCCTTCAGACCACTGGAGAGTGATCTCAGCCTACTGGTGTAAAATAAACCTCCTGACTTCCAAGATCTCCAAGTGCCACTTGGTTCTTCTGCTGGGTGATCCAGACCAGTTTCCATAACACTTACATCCATCCATCCATCCATCCATCCATCCATGCATCCATCCATCCCTTCAAGAAATCAGCCACATAGCTCTCCTTATGTGTCAGAAGCTGGGGAAATGAACAAGGCATAATTCCTGATCTCAAGAAGCATTAGACTACATATGTTAATATATTAAAAATTTCTCAACTGGGTAACTGGAAAGTAGAGGGATGGACAAAATTCTGTGAAAACCTTAGGTTTAAGGAAATCTAGCTTTAAATGGAGAAAATATTTGAGCTGGGATTTAGCAGATGATGAATAAAAATTTGACAATGAAGAAGAGGCTGAGAACTCAGGTAAAAAGAATAGCACTGAGTGGTGGAAGTTTCTGATGGGTCTAGAGAATGGCAGGATATTTAGGGTGGCTAGAGTGTGGAATAAATGGGTAGGGAGAGGTAGCAGAAGTTGAGTTTGGGAAAGATAATTAGTAAACAGAAGTTTCATGCTATAAATTGGCCGTTTATTTTGATGGGGAGTCAATTGAGTTTCTTAATGTATGTTTTAACATGACAATTCTGCTTTTAAGGTGGTAATTCTCCTAACATTATGGAAGAGAGACTCAGGAGTGAAAAATTGTTGAAGAGAAAGTCAGTTCATGCTTCTTCTCTCACTCTTTCTGTTTTTTTCCTTTTCTGTCTACTTTTCTTTTTTCTCTCCTTGATTTATTTCTTCCTTCTTTTCTCTTTTATTTTCTCCTCCCCTCCCTTCTTTCCTCTTTTCTTTCTTCCTTCTAGGAAATATCCATTGAGTAGCCACGTTGTGCCAGACCCAGTACTAGGCGTTGAGGTTACAAAAATGAGTAAAAGATAGCATCTGTACTCAATGAGCCTATTGTCCAGAAGGGGAGGCAAATAAATTAATTCACCACTATTGTATGGTAAAACTTATGAAAAAATAGGCCAAGTGTCATTCAAGTAGATGAAGAAAGCCTGCAGTAAAGTTATGACAATGGGTGAAGAGAGTAAAGTTAGAGCTATTAGATCATCCTAAGATAGAACCCATAAGATTTAATAAAAATACCCATAATAGAGAACAGATTTATAGCACCTAGTATACAACTGTTCTAAGTTTTGTGGGGTGTGTGCGTGTGTGTGTATACATGTTCACATGCATACACACATGTGTGTATTTAATTCTCACAAGCTCCCTGTGGAGTAGCAAATTTAATAACCATTTTATAGATAAGAAACCGAAGTACACAGAGGTTAAATGATTTTTGCTGAAGTCTCACTGCTAGTAAATGGCAGAGCCAAGATTATATCAAGTGATTAAGCACTAAGTGTACAGTAAGTACTTTCAAATGGATGGAGGATGTGAGGGATTGGTAAAAGTACAAGAACTTGAGAAATTGAGTAGATGACAATTCTATTCATTAAGAGTAGGACTACATGGGGAGAGGTGGCCTTGGAGAATGATAATGAACTTAGTTTGATTATATACTTATGGATATATTCAATAAGCTCCTGGAAATATGGGTCTTGAGCTCAGGGAAAACAGGTAAGCTGAATAAGAGAAGAAGAGAGCAAGATTGGGCAGAATTCTAGATGGGATTCTGGGCAACATCCTCACGTAAGAAGAAGGAAGGGGTGCCTGGGTGGCTCAGTCGGTTAAGTGTTTGACTTTGGCTCAGGTCATGATCTCACGGTTTGTGGGTTCGAGCCCCGTGTGAGGCTCTGTGCTGACAGCTAGCTCTGGAGTCTGTCTTAGGATTCTATGTCTCCCTCTCTCTCTGACCCTTCCCTGCTCATGCTGTCTCTTTCCCTCTCTCAAAAATAAATTTAAAAAATTAAAAAAATTTAAGAAGAAGCAAGAGGAGTCCTCCAGAGTAAACAATCCCAATTACTTTATTCATGTAAATCCAATTTCTTGTCATTTATTTTAAAAGTGTATTGTTACTACTATATTTATAATAATTCACTCTATATCTACAGTGATTTATAGTGCTTACACACACGTAAACAATCACATACACAGAGTCTCATTTAATCTTCATGACACTCTTTGGAGGGAGACAAAACAGATAGAAGGAATTTAAATTCAGTTTTGTGATTTGAATCACACATATGTCTGAACTTGGACTTGAACCATATCTTTTGATTTCTCTCTCATCACATATAAACTTATATGAATTCTATATTTCAGTGAATCCATTCTATTTATTGCTTCCTCTAATATGTAACTCATCTTGACTACTGAGCATTGATCATTTTCAAGAGATATAAACTAGCTGAACTAAATTTTAGTTAACTAAATTATTAGAATTAAGAATTATTTGCTTGCTTTATCATTCACAATTACTGAATTACCATATTTAGAGCCACTACTAAGTTATAATCCAGCATTTAATGAAATCACGTTTACAATGTCTTGTGCATCCTTCCTTTTTAAAGTTTAGGAATGTAGAATAGGAGCATAATATTTCTTAGAATTTTGAACAAAACTGATATCTGTATCTATATCTATATCTATATCTATCTATCTATCTATAACCACTAATTGACAATAAGATTTTTTTCTTCTGAGGTTACTCCATTTATTTTTATTTTTTGTTTAAATTTTGGTTAGTCAATTTTAGTTAATTTCAGGAGTAGAAGTCAGTGATTCATCACTTACAGGCCACATCCAGTGCTCATCATAACAAGTACCCTCCTTAATACCCATCACCCATTTAGCCCATCTTCTACCCACCTCCCTCCATCAACTCTGTTTGTCATCTATTGTTAAGAGTCTTTTGTGGTTTCTTTCCCTCTCTCCTCTTCCCCACCTTCCCATACATTTATCTGTTTTGTCTCTTAAATTCTATGTATGAGTGAATTTATAAGGTATTTGTCTTTCTCTGATTGACTTATTTCACTTAGCATAATACCTTGTAGTTCCATCCATGTTGTTGTAAATACCAAGATTTCATTCTTCTTGATGGCCGAGTAATAATCCTGTGTGTGTGTGTGTGTGTGTGTGTGCCACATTTTATTTATCTATTCATCAGTCAATGGACATTTGGGCTCTCTCCTGTTTGCCTATTGTTGATAATACTGCTATAAACATTAGGGTACATGTACCCCTTCAAATCTGTATTTTTGTATTCTTTGGGTAAATACCTAATAGTGCAATTGCTGGATCCTAGGGTAGTTCTATTTTTAGTTTTTGGAGGAACCTCTATGCTGTTTTCCAGAGTGTCTGCACCAGTTTGCATTCCCACCAACTGTGCAAAAGGGTTTCCCTTTCTCTGTGAGGTTACTCCATTTAAATTCAAGCACTCTTTCTTTTTGGGGGGGACAGAGAGAGAGAGAGAGAGAGAGAGAGAAAGCACACCAGTGGGAGGAGCAGAGGGAGAGGGAGAAAGAAAATCTTAAACTGGCTCCATACTCAGTGCAGAACCTGACATGGGACTCAATCCCATGACAGTGGGATCATGAGGATCATGACCTGAGCTGAAATTTATTTGGGTGCTTAAACAACTGCGCCACCAAAGCACCTTGAAATGCCAAATTTTTAAAAATAATCTGCAATGCCTCATTCCATCTCATCCCCCACTGTTATTTTGACTTTTATTAGTTTTTATGATGGGGTTTTTTGGCCATTCCTTAACCTCTCCATGTATATTCTTGTCTCAGTGTCTTTGCATTTCCTGTTTGCTTTGAATTCCATTCCTAAGATATCCTCAAGTTTCTTACCTTCTTTGTTCACACCTCCTAACCTCTCACCTTCCTGGCATATCCCATTTCCTTCTTTACTTGTAAAATTTATTTTTTCCTTCAGAGAACTTACTACTTTTTAACTTATTACATATTTATCCTATTATTTTTATTGTATATCTATCTCTCTACACTAAAATGAGGACTGAAATGTGTGTCTGTTTTGTTCACTGCTGATACTGTACCCTCAATGTCAAGAACAGTACCAGAAAACTAGTAGGCTCTCATCAGTAGGCACTGAATGAATGAATACATCCACATATATATAGGAATCCTGAGAATTAGAATACCTTCCATTTATTGCTTTGTTTCGTTATGCTAAAAATTGCAATATTCTCATCTGGGCATCGTCAGCTAATGAGAGATATCAAAGATGAGAGTGATAAGGTGGATAGTGTATGAGAACCAGTGGCAGATTATCTATTTGATCTTCATCTACTGCCTCATAGTAGTCACTTTTGTAGTCACTTAACAGTCACTTACAAGTCACCTAAGAGCTTGGATTCTCAATTTGCAAGTGCAATCTCATAGGAATATTTTTAGGGAAAAGTAAGGGAGATAAGAAGAACTATTCTATAACTTGAAAGACATAAAAATACATCTTAGTAATACTATTTTGCTTATACTACTTAGCAAAGGCATGTGATTAAATACTGGAAAATGTACATTATGACCAACCTAGTTGGTTGTGCCCAGCTACATTATAAAAAGTACCATGTAAGGGCTGGAATTAAAAATAATCACCATTTGATTGGAAGAATATTCTGATAAACACCCAGAATGTAGATTTGATTCGCCTTATTAATATTTTAATTCATATATTTTTTCTTTTCCCTTAAATTCTCTGATTAATTTTATAGATCAGTGATAACAGCATTGAACTTGAGATTTGGAAAAGTAATGTAGTATATTCTGTATATATAATATTTTGTTATTTAAGATGAGTACATAGAAGTATGTTACATTACTTTTATACTTTATGTCTAAAATATTTTATAACAAATAATGTTTCCATGAGATTTATAATACAATCTTTTTGGATTCTGTTCATGTTTAGAACTTTTCAAGTTTCATTTTTATATTCTTTCAGTTAAAAATCTACTCCCAGTATAATCTAAGTATTTTTATGAATTTTTAAAATTAGAAACTCTGGAAACCTTGATAAAATTTTCTTCTTATACTCTAAGATAACTTCCAAGATATATTAATTTTTTTCCAAAAAAATTTCAGATCTTCTCATCCTTAGATATTTTTAGTATGATTCTAATTTATTATTTGTCCTATGATAATCACTTAATAAGATCTTTTTTGGTCTCTTGAAGATCCAATGTTCTTATCTTAGACAAAAAGAATTAGATTGGCTAAAAAAGATTATAAATTCTAAAGGAAAGGGAATAAATTAGAAGTGTTCAGAGATATGGTAAGTATGTAGTCAATACTCAAGTAATAATAAATAAGAGTAATAACATTTTTATCTCACTAGCTGGGTAATTGATGTTCTTGGTTCACCATTCTCACAATGAATACTAACTACTCCCAAGTAAGAGATTGTGAGCCTAACCATAATGCTAAGTTTTGTAATGGCCAATATATTTAGTTTACTTTTAGGATAAAATTGAACTGTCTTTTAATTCTAACTAATCTACTTCTAGATCTCAATGTTGGACTGCCAACCAATTCCATATTTTCATAGTATAATTGCTCTTATACATTATTTATTAGATTTTGGGGTATTCTTTCACTATCTATTATAGCATCAGTAGAACTAATAATTGTACTGGGTATCAGAGTGGTCCAGTGAGAAACTTTATGGTATTTAATATCAAGATCTTGGGTCTATTTAGGCATTTACTTAAACTGTAAGAAAAGTTAATGTAATTTCAGGCTTTAAAGAATCAGAGAAGTATTTCTGGTAAATTCAAAAATATCAGATTTCCAGATCCCTGAAAAACTAGAAATAATTTACCAAACCAAAAGTCTTCAACTCATCCTGGATTTTCAAATCAGGCTTTGAAAACATTAAAGTGACTACTTATAAAGCTTCATCTACAATAGTGGGAAGATAAGAATCAATGAAAATATATGTTGTAGACAAAGAATTTTTTTCCCTGAAGTCGTAAGTCATGGATCATAGGTTAAGAATAATACTCTTTGTTTCTAGGGCGTTGTGCTCCCCACACCAAAATAATTAAATCAACCAAAAATATCAATCAATCTCTCTCTGTCCCTCCCTCCCTCTCTCTCTTTGGATCCTAATTAATCCTTTATAGTTTTATTCTTACCATCATATATTTAAATTAACAATTAAAATTACCTTAATAATGGATTCATCATCTATTTTAAACATAGTATACAATATCTGTATTATAGATATCATATTTATTGATTTCCTATTATTAAAATTATAATGCATACTGTAAGAAATGTAATAACCTTTAAAATATATCAAATGGTAAATATGAAGTATGAGTGCCCCATCTACATCTTTAGTGGTCATTAATAATTGATCAGGTAACTCTTTCTTGCTGACCCTAGATATCACCAAACAATCTTTGTAAAAATCTTTTCTTTAGTATTCTTTCCTCAGTAATTAAGAAATCTACAATACTGGCTTTAACGATTTTTAATCTTTCAACATAAAATAATCATCTTCTCTTTCTGTTTTTTGAGTGGCTTAATAGTTGAAAGTAAAACTCAATCAAATTTTAAAAAACAAGTAGTTAATAACCCTCAGTTTCTAACTTATTGGGTAGTAAAGATGGATGTGGGTCTTGGCATATTTGGTTGCCCTGATAAGTGAACCAGCATCATAAGCCTATGATGTATGATTAGTTGCAATAGATTGGATAATATGCTATTTGACTCCCTACTCATCACCTATGAAGTGAAGCAGGGTTGCATAATGACCACAGTAGTTTAATCTTTGCAGCCCTTCACAGAGCTGACTCAAAAATTAATATGTTCAAATTCTCTTCCTGTCTATCTGTGAGGCTTTCAGTAGAATACAGGAGTGTCTCTCAATGAGGGCATGCTGGCATTTGGAGATGACAATTCCTTGTTTTACAATACTGTTACTCATATCACTATATCCTTAGGCTCTCCCAGCATTTATCCGCTAAATTAGTCGTGCCTCGGTCTCTGTAAAAATCTAAAAGTTCAACAACTTGCATTTCTGTGTTATAGACATAATAAAAAGGAAGTTTTGTGTTATGTCAATAATTGTTCTCTCAAAGATATTTGCATGATGCCTCATGAATCAATTGACACACCTAGTTTAAGATTTTTATCAGGAATACTAAGGTAAAAGCAAACTTCAACTCTGGTTGTATGGTGAATAAAGTTGGATATTCCGAGGATAATAAAAAATAGATTCATATTTATTTTTAAATAAAATTCACAAAACTTTCAAGGGCTTTGATAGATGAATCTTTCACATGCCTATGTTGTTTATCTTAAACTGACTTCATAGACTTATTTTGCTTTTCTTATCAAAGAAAGATATTTACTGCTATAGTATGTTAGAATGAATGATTGTAACAAGGAGGGGAATGGTTTATATAAAGTTAATTCTGAGGTGGCTGATATATATTATGGCTGAGAAAGGATATAGAGGAAAAATAAAGTTTAATGATGGAGAATACATCGAATGTGTCCCCTTTTTCCCCATGTAGGTTTAAAAAGCCAAACAGTCATTGTAACCATGGTGAGGAGTTCAAGTTCAAAGACCATATATTATAACAGCCACTCCTCTCTTCTCTGAAAAGTTAATTTGTTACTTTTCTCTGTTAGACTTGGGAACTAGCTAGTTACAACAATAAAATAACTGCTAATACTTATGGACCTCTGTGTTCAGCTTTTTATTTCTGTTAGTGTTCATGTAACTCTTTGTTATTGGCTGCCCTCCAAGGGACAGCTTCTGGTTTAGTTCTGCCTCAGCCTTGATGTAGAATTCAGGGCTTTGTAGCATTGCCCCCCAAACCAAACCTCCTCCGCAAAACACTGACCAAGAGAGATTTTAATAAAGATTTCATGTGGGACTGAGCAGAAACACTTACATCTCACACCACAGAATAGCACAATTTACTACAATTTCACACTTGATGTTTTTATTTTCATCCAAAGTCTCTTATTTAATGACCAAACATTAGAGTTTCTCTCCTTCTCCATGCCTTTCACATCTCTGCTATTGTATCAAGCAACCCAGCTCTGTCTTCATATTTGTAAACAATACTTTGCAAAAACAAACAAATAAACAAAACAAAACCCCTGTATTTATTAGGATTATGGTCTTTCCCATTTATACAGTGGTTCAACAACCATCTAACCTCTTTTTTGTTTTTGTCAATGCCAGTCTAATTAATGTACAATGTTATATTAGTTTCATATACAATATAGTGATTCAACACTTTTATACATTAGTGCTCATCATGGTAAGTATACTCTTAGTCCTCTTCGCCTATTTCACCCATACCCACACCCACATCCCCTCTGGTAACCACAAGTTTGTTCTCTGTATTTAAGAGTCTGTTTTCATTTGTTTGTCCCCTTTTTCTTTTTCATTTGTTTTATTTCTTAAATTCCACATATGTGTGAAATAATAAGGCATTTGCCTTTCTCTGACTGACTTATTTCACTTTAAATTTTACCCTCTAGATCCATACATGCTTTTGCAAATCCCAAAGAACTTATACAAGTCAACACCAACAAATCAAATAATCCAATTACAAATGGACAGAAGACATGAACAGACATTTTTCCAAAGAAGACATATAGTTAGATAATAGACACATGAAAAGATGCTCAACATCACTACTCATTAGGAAAATTAAATCAAAACTACAATGAGATATCACCTCATGTCTTTCAGAATGGCTAAAATCAAAAACACAAGAAACAAGGATTGTTTGCAAGGATGTAGAGAAAAAGAAACCCTCTTGCACTTTTGGTGGGAATGCAAACTGGTCCAGTCACTGTGGAAAATAATATGGAGGTTCCTCAAAAAGTTAAAAATAGAATTACCATATGATCCAGTAATTCCACTACTCTGTTTACCCAAAGAATATGAAAACACTAATTGGAAAACATATTTACACCCCTATGTTTATTTCAGGATTATTATAGCCCAATTATAGAAACAACCCATGTGTCCATTGATCAATGAATGGATAAAGCAGAAGTGGTATATATATATATATACTCAGCCATAAAAGAACAACTATCTAATCTTAATCCATGTGGTCCCTTGAGAATGCAGGCAGTATCTCACATTTCATTCTTGCACACACACCCTTTAATCACTTTATCTATGTACTCATTTAATAAACCGAAGAAGCTCCAATATTCCACCACAGTGAATTTTGAGTCAAAGTCATGGACCAACCCTGTAAAAACACGGTATAGTTACTTAAGACAACTCAGCTAACCATAGTTTCTTTATTTAAAAATTGAGCCTTAAACTTAACAAAAACGTTTTGTATGTACTTTACCTCATTGATCCCTGAAACAACCTTAGCAGATAGGCAGGAAAAGTATTGTCCTCAGTTTACAAATCAGAAAATTAGAGAGGTATAGGGATTTATTCAAAGATACATAGCTGTTATCAGGAATAGCCCCCCACCTCCCACCCACTCCATAGGGGAAAAATGAAAAAGCCATTATTTTAAACCAAAAACAAAAATGGAAAATAATATAGTTTAAATAATAGTAATAGACTGACAGTGAACAAATGCATTGGATTAAACGTCATTTCCTATCATTTAATAATTTTATGGAGGAGGAAAGTACTTTTTATCTAGAGACTTTTCACCATTCATTACCAAGGTTTTGGTATTTTTTTAATTGTCTCATTACTTGGAATGGAAGTCATCCGGTCCATGGGATTAAATCTACCAGGTAATTTTTCTCAATAGGCATTTAATTTCCTTATCAAGGAGACACAAATTAAGTTTGTTCTTCACTATTAATAAGCCACTTGGCCTCTGAAGTGGAGTCTGAAAGATATCTTAGCTTTATAAATAGTAGTCTAACACATCATACAAATGCTAAAACAAGAAAATGAAAAAGAGGGAATTTAGGGCTCTTTTATATTTATTCCCAGGAATAGGAACAGAATCAAGTTTTTCCTTTTTACTCTAAACCTAATGAGACAGTTTAGGATAACCATGAGTTTATGCTACACTGGAATCAACCTTAATGCCAAGATAATTTTTCCTACATTCTGCAATGAACTCCATTGTCACTAGTTGATAGGTTATGGAAAACCTGATTAGATGAAAAGGAAAGAAAACGAAAAAGAGTCATAATAGTAATTAATCTTACCAAGTACTTTTAAACTGGGGACCATCAGAGGTATATAAACTCTGAAATGACACTCTGAAATGTGTTTCTGCTTTGCTCTGGGGAAGGATTTATAGCTTTCATGAAATTCTCTGAGAAGTTCATAAACCAAAGAAAGGAAAAGTTGCACAGTCCAAGGACTACCTGAGAACCTAGGTCAGCCAACTCAAAGTTCTATCTCTCATGAGTTGATTCCTACCCAAAACTTGTTTCACATAACCACATTTCCTTTTTTAGGTTGGCATAGTAAAACCTCATGATAAACTTATCTCACCAACTCTTCACTGTAGGCGTGAAATTTTGTATCCAGTCTTTGAAACTTCTCTGCTCAGAAGACTTTTTTACGTTTAGTTTTCATATGTTTGTTTTTGTTTTGGCTTAACACCATGGAAAACTCCTAGACCTATACTTCCATTGGAGGGCACTCTTTTAGCCCTAAATTTGTTATATCCAATTTCCTACTGAATATCTCCAGTTGAGTTTTACACAGACATTTCAAATTTAACATATTTAAAACAATATTTATTATTAGACAACGATGAGTACTATAGTATCATGATCCCCATAACTGAGGATTCCTGTATCCCTGCCAACACTTAACATTATACAGAATTTTAATTTTTGCCAATATGATGGGTATAGGTCTTGTATAATTAGTATTTTTCTAATTATTGAATTTACATTATTATTTATTTACAGGTCGATCTCCCTGTAAATTCCCCACAGGTAGGAACAGTGGGTTCTCATTTTTATCTCCGAAGTCTCCAAAACAGTGTACAGAACATGCTCAAGGTAAATGACCTTGACCAAAAATGAATAGATGAATGAATTCACAAGAGTCCCAGAGATTGCTGGAAAAGTGACCTCTAGTCAAACAAACATATATATATATGTGTGTGTGTGTGTGTATATATATATATCTTCAGATTTAAACACAGTTAAATATGAATAACTGACACAATTTACTTTTAAAAATTGTAAGTGAGGTTAGTTTTGACATCATTTTGCCTGTCTAAATACAGTTTTCTTCTAAGTGTGTGGCACAGTGGGAAAAGGATGGTTTTTGGAATCAGGCATATCTGTGTTTACATCTAGATTGTGACCTGTGCTAAGTGTGGGACCTAGTGAAAGTAATTTAAATTTAGTGGGGAAACTAATATATATTTTAAAAGGCTAGTTTATAATTTGAGTTTAAACAAGATAGTGAGTTACAAGTACCTACCATTGCATTTGTATGTAGTATACTTGGTGGTAAATAAGCAGTAACTATTTGTTGTTGTTGTTGTTGTGAGAATTTCATAAAACTTTAAAGTGCAGTTAAAAGTAAGTCCCATTTTATTCTACACGAGTCACCTTAAAGGAGAAGTATACTATATACCACATGTTCACTGCAATGCCATACATTGTTATTGTTATTGTCATTTTCAGGATGACTGACTTATGATATGAACAGCTGCATTGAGGTGCTGGTTTTCAAATCATTAGTTTCTGATGTGAAAAAAAAATCTGAGTATCTTCTGAAAAAAATTTTTGTGAATACCATTTTCTAATTTAGAAAAATAAAAAAAGAAAGAAAATCCGTAGGGGAACACAATTATTGGTATTGTGATTAAATTTAAGATTTACTTAAATAAAATTTTTACAATTTATTGGGTGCCTATTGAGTGTTCTATGTTTAGTATTACATGTTACTATCAGTTTTGTTACAGCAATACTTCATAGTAAGCCACCCCAAACTCAGTGTCCTAAAACAGCAAATATTTATTCTCACATGTACATTTATGAGTTGACTAGGGTCTGGCTAGACCATAGTCTTGGATGGGCTTGGTTTTAAGCTCTAGATTGTACTCAGATATACTCCATGTGTCTCACATTTACCTTGGACCAGTCAGTGACACAGGACATGCTTATATTTTGGAAATATCAGAGGTATGAGACAGCAATCCCAATCACACGAACACGTTGATATTTGAGAATTTATCTGTGATAAGACTAGTGATACTGTAACTAAAACAATAAGCTTAGTGGAGGAAGTAATACTTGAAGTAGGCAAAATTTCAATATAAGAAAAGGAGAAAGCAAATTGACTTTAATTAAACACATTATACATAAACACTTTATTGAAGTTATTGAATTTATTCCTGACAATAATCTTATGAAATGGGTGTTTTTATCCTTGTCTTAGAAACAATGAAACAGAGGCTCTGAGATTTTAAATGACTTGCCAAGGTTAATGAGCTACTAGTGGAGCTGAGATTAAAACTCAGGTCGCCAGAGCTTATGTCTAATCCTACACTATTCCTAAAAATAGGGAGAAAGTGAATTTCAAAGTGTAGAATAAGATTAACAAAAGCTTGGAAATGGGAAAACACAGGATATATTTGGGAATTGTCAGTCAATTCTTTTTGTAAAGTTTAGTGTAAAAGCCAAAGGCATGGAAGACAAGAGTACTCAGACTAGATAGCAGGCTAATTTGAATTTAATTTTGTATAGGTTCTGAGAAGCCATTGGACATAAAAGTGATAGTTCATAGATATGCTTTGGAAGTATTAGTTCATTAGGTTATGGAAAATTGGGAAACACTGGAGCTTTACAGACAACTCAGGAAGTAATAACAATAATTGGGGTCAGTTATAATGAAGATCGACCCAAATTGGTGATGTGGAAACAGAAAGAAAGAGACAGACATGGAGGGCAACTTCCAAGGAGAAAAAAAATAATATCTTGGCATCCAGTTGGTTATAGGTAACAAGAGAGAGGAAAGAGCCAACTGTCACTACAATATATTGAAAAGGGATAACTAGAAGAATATTAATACCATTAAAAGATGTAGAAAAGACAGGACAAAGAGCTGGTTTCAGGGGCAAATAATGAGTTTTATTCTGTATGTGTTTTTGAGGAAAAAAAACAATGTGAAATATCTGACACACAAAACAATTTGAAATACCTGACACACATAAGAAAGATTAGATTAATCTGTTAATTAGCAAACATTCTTACTTTCTTTATAGCCTCAATATAGTTGTATCTAGGCTGTGATTGTAGCAATGCATTCCTTAAGCCCCCTAAAATTACCTTATGTGACAGAATTCCCCCAAAAGTTATGCATGTCTCTCTTAGACTTCTGTATGTGTGCCCTTTAGGTTTGAAATGGTGATAATCAGAGCCACCCTGTAAGTCACATATTGAAGATGATAAAGCTACTACCAATTGCTGATCAGCCTAATAATCCCAAGAATGTTTTATGAGAAATATGTAAACTTTTATAGTTCTTAAGCCACAGAATTTTTCTCATTCTTTTGTTATTAACAGTTTACACCACCCTTATAATTATCTTAATTTGTATCTTGAAGTCAGATTCTGCTCATAAAAGAAACCTAAATTATGTAGCTTAGCAGTTAAGCTTGAAATTTAGTCTTTGGATGTTGTGGTAAAACATTTGTTAAGTCAGTTGCCTATGATAAATTGGAGGGCTGCATGCGTGGTTACTAGGCCTAAAGCTTTAAGGGAATTATTTAGGAAACGTCAAAAGTTCTTGTGTTGGCTACTCCCCGGTGCTTTTAGCAAGATATAGCAAGAAGAAAAAATGAACTTGCTCAATAATGGATAGGTTTGCTAGCATAGATTAAAAGAGAATACAGAAAGTTGTGACCTTTCAGTTTTGGAAATAGCGAGAGAAAAGATTTCTATTGTTCAAATGTCTCCTATGAAGACTTTTCACTAAGACTTTTTGATTGAACAAAGGACCTAGCCCTGCTACCAAGAGCAGATTGAGATATGGACTTTTCACTCAAGCCTGTATTCCGATGGCTTTAATGGAGATCAATTAAGGTAAAAGGCAAGAGAACAAGAGAGCAAGAAAATAATGTAAGTTTATGTGTCATGTCTAGAAAATAACTTATGATTGTAGTTGTTGGTACATATATTTGGCAGAAAAAATTATTTCTGAAGCTTACTAAATTTTTCAGGAAATTATATTGCCAAAGAAACTATGAACCCTCTCTGAAAAGTTTGAGACTGA
Source organism: Cryptoprocta ferox (assembly GCA_028646485.1). Classification (NCBI taxonomy): domain Eukaryota; kingdom Metazoa; phylum Chordata; class Mammalia; order Carnivora; family Eupleridae; genus Cryptoprocta; species Cryptoprocta ferox. The sequence continues at coordinate 76,732,815 of CM053575.1, forward strand.
TCAAGTCATAAACTTTGGGCTTCCAAACTTGCGCCAAAAATGAATATCCCTCAAAGAATGCATAGTTTCTAGTAGTAATTTCACATGTGACATGGGAGGTAATAAAGAAGACCCTATCCCTTTCAATCAAGCCAATGTTCATGGAAATAAATGGATGAGGGAGTTTTCCTCAAGAAGCAGAATTAAGGTTTAATTGAAGAACTTCCTCCACAATCAGGGCCAGGGTCCTTATAGTGCCTGCTCCAAAGTGAGCCCATCATTATTTTTCACTGCCTACTCCTTCTCCTGCTACCTGTCCCCTTTATTTTTTCACAGGAATTTTCTCCCAATAAATCTCTTACATGCCTAATTCCACCTTGACATCTTCCTGGAGAAATGTAGCAATGATATCAGCAATGGCCCAAGAAAGCAGATTATAAGATGGGGCTTGAGGATTGGCTTACTCAATGTTCCACTGGCAAAGGGAACTCCATCCCATGTAGAATGTGGGGCATGGAAAACCCCTGACACAAGGCAGAAAAGGTAGTAGGCCAATGGCTGAAACTTACACCAGTGTTGATCTGGTAAAAAGTCCTGATAGATGGAAATGACATTGATGGTGAAATGATTCACGCATTTTAAAAGAATGGCCAGAACAATGTCTAGAAGGACAGGACAGTTGGCTGGTTATTCATAAATTGTACTGATGTTTAGCAGAAGGACAATAAAAAAATTAGAGCAGTTTTAAAACTAAGAGAACTGTCAGGCTTCTTGGCCCTTAGTTCATGCAATGGAAGTGTGAGCACAGCTGAGGAGCAAGCTCAGACCTTAATATAATTGCAGAGCTCTAGAGAATTTTAAATGATCAGCCCAGAAAAATATGTTAAACTAATATCAGGGCTCTTGTTGAGAAAATCTAGGACCTCTGAAATACACTATAAGGACATCTGAGGGCTTCCACCCTCAGAAATTAGACTTAGAACAAAAATAGTCACGTGTTTATTCAGTTTTGCCTAAGAGGCTATGTTTGTCCTTAATATAGTACCCATGTGACTGTGTGTCCATAACTGCTATTAGGAAGTTTTGCTGAAATTAAATCACAGGATAGACTGGAATTGGTCCTTCATAAGAATGAAATGAAATGGTATTTCCATTTCATGGTGGTCCACAGGGGGATTTTGTGTTTCCTGTCCTGACAACTCTAGGCTATGCAGGTTTAGTCATTCTGATCTGGGAAGAGCACACACTCTTGCCAGGGAACACAATAAGGATTCTCCTGAAGTACAAGCTATGACTGCACTTCAGCTTCCTTGTGTTTAGGGGATTACCAGATGAGAAGAATCACTATTTTAGTAGAAGTGATCGCCTTAGATCAATTGAGAATATAGGGATATTTATACATAATGGTGGTAGGGTAGGCAAGTAGGGTCCAGATGATCCAGTTGCACATGTCTTGGTTCTTCCACATCAACTGTAACTACTTATGTCAATGTAATTCCCACACCAAATGTAACTGTAACACTTGAAACCACCTCTGCCTAAGAAGTGTATTATTACCATGGGTCCAGCCCACTCAAGAATAAAGGTTTGGATCATATCACTGGGTAAATTCTGAAGACCTACAGAGGTGGTAGTTGACATCAGAAAGAATTTAGGATGAATAGTGGAGGATAGGGAAGATGAATATCTGTGTGGCCCTAAGACCAACTGCAACAAATTGGTGCTGTATCTCAGTATCTCATCTTACTAACTTCTTGTAAGTTTCCTTGCAGGTGAGAAGGAACCCCTGAACATTTGTATGTGTGTGGATTTTTGAAGTGTAAGGGGTAGAATGTAAAAGCTAGTGAAGATACATCTAAAATCTCCAGGAAAGCCTACAGCAAGGACAGATGTTGCATGGCAGTTTCCATCTGCCATACTTTTGGGTGTTCAGCAGTATTAAAACTGAGTCACATGCTCCCCAGATATCCTCCCAGCCAATGATTGAGAATGGTAAGAAAACCACAATTAAACCATTTCTGCCTGATGCAGGACTTCTCTGATGGGAAATTTTTGTTCTTGGGCTCTCAAGACCTCATAACAGCACTTTATCTGAGGTTCCTTCTACCCAATCATCCCTTCTTCACTATTTTCTTTCATAGGTATCTGAAAGATTTCTTCATTATTCCTGCTACTGCTTCTCCTCCTTCTTTTTCAAAGGTATTTCCCATGATGAATCTCTTGTAGGTGTAATTTCATTTTGATGTTTGCTATGCAGAGAACTAAATCTATGACAGTCTCTGAGAGAATGAAGGAATGCCAGTTGAGTGTTCACCTGGCAAGAAGCTAGTTGGCTTCTTGACATCATGAACCTCCAACTCTGAGGCTGCTTTATTTTGCAATTTTAGTTCAAATAAAATCTCCTGAAAACTTCTATAACTTCCTCAAGTAGAGTTACATACTTCTTCTGGGCTTCCGGTGTGCCTTCTAGCTTTCTCTGTGACTGTACCCACAACACTTTAGAAAATGTGGGAAATAATCTGTATAAAGATAAAATATCTTCTGTTGACATTTTTTAAGTTTATTTATTTTGAGAGAGAGAGAGAGAGAGATGAAGAGAGAGAGAGAGCACACATGCACACGCAGGCTGAGGGCCAAGAAAAAAGAGAGATGATTCCAAGCCGGCTCTGTGCTATCACCATGGAGCCCAATGTGGAACTTGAACCCACAAACCATGAGATCATGACCTGAGCTGAAATCAAGAGTCGGACACGTGACCAACTATGCCAATCAGGCACTCCTATCATTAGCATTTTAATATATTTTCCGAGTCTGCATTTTCATGTATTTTTCTAGTTTTTAAAAATTTTCTATATATTAATTTGTATAAAAATTCTAAATTAAAGTTTTTCATCTGACATATTTAGTTTTTATATCATAGTTTTCAGTTAAAATTTTTTCTGTTAAATGTTCGTTGTGTTGAAAATTTCTTTGAGTTTATTGAAGTTGTAATTATTACCTTTGAGAAGAAGGGAGTAACTTTGAAGAGAAAAGGATTAATCATAATAGATAAAGTAATTTTAAGACTACAAAACAAATTGGAAAATAAGTAACGATTGGAGGAGAGCAAGCAGGATGTCCTATCACTTGAGTAGGCAACAGCTGTCAGGGGGTGGCCATACAATGTACCTAAGGATGCTGGACATTATACTTTACCATTTTCAGCCCTGGCAAAGATTGGCCTTCGCAGCAATTCCTGTTTCAAATAAATAGCCCTGAACAAAGACTGTCTGGCTTTTAGATACTGTGGGCTTTGACAGTGAGAATGTCCATGATGGCCATAACAGGCAAGAGGCTAGAGGTCCTTCTTCTACCTTGAAAACACCGGACACTTCTTAGACTTATACTGCCTTGGGAGATTCAATGAAGATGGAATTTGGGTATTTTGTCAAATGAATTATTTCACAAGGTTGGATTCAAAGGTTTAATTAAAAGAAGAAAAGGGACCTATCTTGCACATTTACATTTATTTTTTAATTTATTTTTCTTAATGTATTTTTAAGTGTATTTATTTTGAAAGTGAAAGAGGGAGGGAGGGAAAGGGAAAGGGGAAGGGACAGAGAGAGAGAGAGAGAGAGAGAGAGAGAGAATCCTAAGTAGGCTCTGTGCTCTCAGTGCAGAGCCTGACATGGGGCTTAAATTTACTAACTGTGAGATCATGACATGAGTGGAAACTAAGAGTTGGAGGCTAAACCAACTAAGCCACCCAGGTGCCCCTAACATTTACATTTAAACACCAGTATTTATAACAACTCTTATCTTAATCCCTAAACCAATCCCCCTACCTCCTAAACCAAGGTCCCACTTTAGAGATATCCTGCTACCACAAATTTGTTCTCATACCCTGAACAACTTTTACTATTTTTAAAAATATAATTTATTGTCATATTGGTTTCCATACAACACCCAGTCCTCATCCCAACAAATGTCCTCCTAATGCCCATCACCCATTTTCCCCTCTCCCCCATCCCCAATCCACCCTCAGTTTGTTCTCAGTATTTAAGAGTCTCTTATGGTTTGACTCATTCTCTCTCTGTAACCTTTCTCCCCCTTCCCCTCACCCATGGTCTTCTGTTAATTTTCTCCAGATCCACATATGAGTGAAAACATACGGTATCTGTCTTTCTCGACCTGACTTATTTCACTTGGCATAATACCCTCCAGATCCATCCATGTTGCTACAAATGGCCAGATTTCATTCTTTCTCATTGCCATGTAGTATTCCATTGTATATATAAACCACATCTTCTTTTTCTTTTTTTACCTATATATTTTTTTATTTTATTTATTATAGTTTATTGTCAAGTTGGTTTCCATATAACACCCAGTGCTCATCCCAACAAGTGCCCTCCTCCATGTCCACCATCCATTTTCCCCTCTTCCCCATCCCCTATCAACCCTCAGTTTGTTCTCAGTTTTTAAGAGTCTCTTATGGTTTACCTCCCTCCCTCTCCTTAACTAATTTTGTCCCCTTACCCTCCTCTATGGTCCTCTGTTAAGGTTCTCTGGTTCCACATATGAGTGAAAACATATGGTATCTATCTTTCTCTGCCTGACTTATTTCTCTTAACATAATACCCTCGAGTTCCATACACGTTGCCACAAATAGCCAGATTTCATTCTTTCTCATTGCCATGTAGTATTCCATTGTATAGATAAACCACATCTTCTTGATCCATTGGTCAGTTGACGGACATTTAGGCTGTTTTAATGATTTGGCTATTGTTGAAAGTGCTGCTATGAACATTGGGGTACATGTGCCCCTATGCATCAGCACTCCTGTATCCCTTGGGTAAATTCCTAGCAGTGCTGTTTCTGGACCATAGGGGAGTTCTACTGTTAATTTTTTGAGGGACCTCCACACTGTTTTCCAGAGCGGCTGCACCAGTTTGCACTCCCACCAACAGTGTAAGAGGATGCCTGTTTCTCCACATCCTCGCCAGCATCTATATTCTCCTGATTTGTTCATTTTAGCCACTCTGAACAGCATGAGGTGGTATCTTAGGGTGGTTTTGATTTGTATTTCCCTGATGATGAGTGATGTTGAGCATCGTTTCATGTGTCTGTTGGCCATCTGGATGTCGTCGTTGGAAAAAATGTCCATTCATGTCTTCTGCCCATTTCTTCACTAGATTATTTGTTTTTTGGTTGTGGAGTTTGGTGAGTTCCTTATAGATTTTGGTTACTAGGCCTTTATCCAAAATGTCATTTGCAACTATCTTTTCCCATTCTGTCGGTTGCCTATTAGTTTTGTTGATTGTTTCCTTTGTAGTTCAGAGCTTTTTATCTTGAGGAGGTCCTAATAGTTCAGTTTTGCTTTTGTATCTCTTGCCTTTGAGATGTGTCGAGTAAGAAATTGCTGCAGTTGAGGTCAAGGAGGTTGTTTCCTGCTTTTCCTCTAGGGTTTTAATGGTTTCCTGTCTCACATTCAGGTCCTTCATCCATTTTGAATTTATTTTTATGTATGGTGTAAGAAAGTGGTCTAGTTTAATTCTTTCACATGTTGCTGTCCAGTTCTCCCAGCACCATCTGTTAAAGAAGCTGTCTTTTTTCCATTGGATACTCTTTCCTGCTTTGTCAAAGATTAGTTGACCACACATTTGTGGGTCCAATTTTAAGTTCTCTATTTTATTCCATTGGTCTATGTGTCTGTTTTTGTGCCAATACCATACTGTCTTGATGATTTCAGCTTTGTAGTAGAGGCTAAAGTCTGAGATTGTGATGCCTCTCACTTTGGTTTTCTTCTTCAATATTAGTTTTGTTATTCGGGGTCTTTTATGTTTCCACACAAATTTTATGATTGATTGTTCTGGCTTTGAGAAGAATGCTGGCACAATTTTGATTGAGATTGCATTGAATGTATAGATTGCTTTGGTAGTATTGATATTTTAACAATATTTAGTCTTCCAATCCACTAGCATGTAATGTTTTTCAATTTCTTTGTCTTCTTCAATTTCCTTCATAAGTTTGCTATATTTTTTAGCATACAGAATTTTTAAATCTTTGGTTAGGTTTAGTCCTAGTATTTTATGATTTTTGGTGCAATTGTGAATGGGATCAATTTCTTGATTTCTCTTTCTTTTGCTTCATTGTTGGTGTATAAAAATGCAACCAATTCCTGTAGTTGATTTTGTACCCTGCGCCTTTGCTGAATTCATGGATCAGTTCTAGCAGACTTTGGGTGGAGTCTGTTGGGGGTTTTCCATGTAGAGTATGATGTCATCTGCGAAAAATGAAAGTTTGACTTCATCTTTGCCAATTCTGATGACTTTTATTTCATTTTGTTGTCTGATTGCTGATGCTAGGACTTCCATCACTATGGTAAACAACAGTGATGAGAGTGGAAATACCTGCTGTTGTGTTCCTGATCTCAGGGGGAAAGTTCTCAGGTTTTCCCCATTAAGGATGATATTAAATGTGGGCTTTTCATAAATGGCTTTTATGATGTTAAGTATATTCCTTCTATCCCGACTTTCTCGAGGGCTTTTATTAAGAAATGATGCCGTATTTTGTCAAATGCTTTTTCTGCATCTATCGACAGGATCATATGGTTAATGTGATGTTAATGTGATGCATCACGTTGATTGATTTGTGAATATTGAACCAACCCTGCAACCCAGGAATGAATCCCACTTGATCATGGTGAATAATTCTTTTTATATGATGTTGAATTCGATTTGCCAGTATCTTGTTGAGAATTTTTACATCCATATTCATCAGGGATACTGGCCTGTAGTTCTCTTTTTTTGCTGGGTCTCTGTCTGGTTTGTGAATCAAAGTGATGCTGGCTTCATAGAATGAGTATGGAAGTTTTCCTTCCATTTCTATTTTTTGGAACAGCTTGAGAAGGATGGGTATTCATTCTGTTTTAAGTATCTGGTATAATTCCCCAGGGAAGCCATCTGGCCCAGGACTCTTATTTGTTGGGAGATTTTTGATAACTGATTCAACTTCTTCACTAGTTATGGGTCTGTTCAAATTTTCTATGTTTTCCTGTTTGAGTTTTGAATAGTGTGTGAGTGTTTAGGAATTTGTCCATTTCTTCCAGGTTGTCCAATTTGTTGGCATATAAATAGTATTCCTTGATAATTCCTTGTATTTCTGAGGATTGGTTGTAATAAATCCATTTTCTTTTGTGATTTTACTATTTGAGTGCTCTCTATTCTTTTTGAGAAGCCTGGCTAGAAGTTTATCAATTTTGTTCATTTTTTCAAAAAAACAACTCTTGGTTTCATTGATCTGTTCTATTTGTTTTTTATTTATTTTTGTTTCCTTATTGTTTATTTCTTCCCTGATCTTTATTATTTCTTTTCATCTGCTGGGTTTGGGATGTCTTTGCTGTTCTGCTTCTAGTTCCTTTAGGTGTTCTGTTAGATTTTGTATTTGAGCTTTTTCTAGTTTCTTGAGATAGGCCTGGATTGCAATGTATTTTCCTCTTAGGACTGCCTTTGCTGCATCCTAAAGGGTTTGGATTGTTGTATTTTCAGTTTCCTTTGTTTCAATATACTTTTAAATTTCTTCTCTAATTGCCTGGTTGAACATTTGTTCTCTAGTAGGATGTTCTGTTCTCTAAATTCCATGCTTTTGGAGGTTTTCCAGACTTTTTCCTGTGGTTGATTTCTAGTTTCATAGCATTGTGATCTGAAAGTTCTTTTACTCTTTTTTAAAATTATTTTTTACTTTACAGAGAGAGAGAGAGAGAAAGAGAGAGAGTGCATGAGTGGGGGAGAGGAGCAGTGGGAGAAAGTGAGAGAGAAAGAGAGAGAGAGAGAGAGAGAATCTTAAACAGGCTCCATTCTCAGCATGGAGCCTTATGTGGGACTCAATACCATAACCCTGGGATCATGACCTGAGCCAAAATCAAGAGTCAGACCCTCAATTGGCTGAGGCATCCAGGGCCCCTGCACAACTTTTACTCTTATTTTTACAGTTCTGTAGGTTACATTTCTCTTATCCATTCCACAACTTTCACAAGTCAAGTTATATGGTGGACTTAAAATTTTCATTATTAAACAAAAGAAAAGATACTTAAATTTATTTATGCATATTATTATTTTGAATCTATTGGATTTCCTAGAATTATATGTGTTCAATGGAGGTGGTGGTGGGAAGGAGAGATTAACCTCTTGATTCTCCTCTTGGCATAATCTGTCTCCCAGACTGTTCTTCCTTTCAGTTAGAATAAGAATCACTGTCCAAAGCAGTGTCTTATTGGAGTTACATAAAATTATTAGAGAACCTGAAGTGAACAGCAGCTTTCCTCTTGGGATTATCTTGGGCAGCATATGCAGTCCTGATTCAGTCTTTGCATTGGCCAAGCACAAAGGTGCTCTGATCCCTCTGATCTGAGAGAATACAGTTCTCTGTCCTCTGGGAACACTGTACACACTATCTCTAGGACTTTACCAAACTAGGGCCCACAGGAAATTCAGCTCATTTTTTTTTCAGTCAAAGATGCAGTAGAGAGAAAGAACAGGATTGAACTTAGATGAATCTAGGCAGAATACCTAGTGATGAAACCTTTCTTGCTACTGATGTACCCTCAACTTCAGTATTTTTATTTGTAAAATGAGAATTTCTGTATTTATCTTGTAAGATTGAATACTTGAAAAAGCAAAAGAGACACAAAGATAATGTGCCAAGCACAATGCATAGTATATAGATAATAGATTAAGGGGTAGTTATCTTTGAGAAAGTAATAATAGCATTTTGAAATTAGACTACGTGTTAGATATATCATTACATCAATTTAATAAGTTGAGAATTTGAGGCACAGAGAAGTTAAGTAACTTTTCTGGCATCTGATAGCTAATAAGTCTTCAAACACAGATATTCTGCTTTAGAGCATATGACATTAAATGCCATGATGCACACATACAGAGGTAGAAAGGAGTTAGGGTACCTAAGGATCTTGAGCCTGGCTGGCTCAGTTAGTAAAGCATGTGACTCTTCATATCAGGGTCATGAATTCAAGCCCCATGTTGAGCATAGAGATTGCTTAAATAAATAAACTTAAAAAATTATCTAGGGACCTTAAACCCATAGGAATACTTTATTTTTCCTGATTTTAAATTTAGTTTTCTGGGGTGCCTGGGTGGCTCAGTCGGTTAAGCTTCCGACTTCGGCTCAGGTCATGATCTTATGTTCGAGGGTTCGAGCCCCGCATTGGGCTCTGTGCTGACAGCTCAGAGCCTGGAGCCTGCTTCGGATTCGTGTCTCCCTCTCTCTCTGCCCCTTCCCCTCTCATGCTCTGTCTCTTTCTGTATCAAAAATAAATAAAAAATTTAAAAAATTTTTAAATAATAATAAATTTAGTTTTCAATGGAAGTTCTTCCATTGAAGCCCAAAAGGAATAATGATATGTACTTTAGCATTGGAATCATAAGACCTGTGAACATTTTTCAGTTTTGCCACTTAACATATTTGAGTTTCTTCCTATATAAATGGCAATAATATCTTGTTAAGAAGTAGTAATGAGGAAATATATATGAAAGCATCCTATAAATGTAAATACCTCGCAAGTGTTAGTGGCCGTTATTAAATGATTATAATTATACATTTTTTAAAAAATCAAAAATTGAAATAGGAATTATAATGATTCTTCTCTCCATTCTATTTGAAAAATGCAGCAGAATTCGTTTATTGCACTTGAGTATGTAACATACAACCAATTAAACATACTTTTAGTATCTAAATTTCTAGAACCATTTTAATATTATAGAATTCACATGGATGAAGACAAAGAATGATGCCACATAGTAATGCATTTTCTTTATTTTTATAGGATGTTTCATAAGACAGGATGAGAAACAACATGTGTCCAGTATTCCTAAGGATGTTATCATGGAGTTGCCTAGGTGACTCACTAGGATGTATTATCACGTTATGCCTCATATTCTTTTGAAGTAGAAAAAAGCAATATGTGAAACATGGAGGTTTCTTTTGAAAAGAAACTTGCATCATCATCACTATAATCAAGGATATGAGAAGATATATTCATCATTCTTTCAT
>CM053575.1:76743343-76783284 GCA_028646485.1 Cryptoprocta ferox
TTTCACATCTTGCTTTTTTCTACTTCAAAAGAATATGAGGCATAACGTGATAATACATCCTAGTGAGTCACCTAGGCAACTCCATGACTTGCTACTTTCCCCTCCCCTGCTTGCACTCTCTCTCAAAAATAAACAAACATTAAAAAATATTTAAAAAATAAACTTATGTTTCTTGATGTCAAAAATGAAAGAAACAATAATTTTTGACTCCCTTTTCACACAAGCTAAAATTCACACAAAAATTTATTTGTCCTGTTTACCACTGAGATCATTAATTCAAATACCCCACCCTTGTTTATTCAATATGCCTGCTGTTTGAGTTTACAGGGACCTATAGTCCTTTAATCATTCTGCTATTATCCATGAGCCTCTTCCAGTCCATACTTTCCTCCTTGTCTAGCATAGAAACTTCACACCTTACTTTCATTACTAACCTGCCATATTGTGCTTCTACTATATCCATGTGACAAAATCACAACCTTTGTTTGGCCAACTGTTCATCTCCACATGAACACTTGGTAAGCTGGACACTGTTGGGAAAATCATACAACAGGCCACAATTGTCACATTATCAGACATGGCTCTCCTGTTCCTTCTGGGCCCTCAAGACTGTCAATAATTTACTCAAGTTACCTCATTCTTTCATTTTTAACCATTTCAAATGTTTTTTAGGCCTCCAACACTTCTCACCAGTACTTCTCATTTTCCATAAAAGCCTCCACTTTCCACCCCTCAGGAAAAAAAAGAAAAAGAAAAAAAAGAAAAACTTTCATTCAGGAAGTTCTTCAGTTGTATACCATCAAGTCTATGCTGACCTCATCCATATCATCTCCATTTCCATTCTAATAGAAAGGAGAAAATATCAATGTCTTATTAGGAGACTAGCATCTACTGTAAGATCCATTTATTTACCTCTGTTCTTAATCATATGTATTCTTGCCCTTTCAAGGAAATTGCACTACTGAGTATTTTCTTTGAATAGTCAACTGCTCTCTGTATTTTGGTCATTTGCATCAACATTTCAATATGGATTAATCATTTTTTTCAGTAACAAAGAAACTGCTGCTGAGATCTCCACATTACCCTACAGCAGTTAAAATTTTTGAGTTTTTAACTATTCTGTTTCTACTTGTGTATTTGCTTTCTTTTCCACTTCCTTTACAGTCTACTCCAATTTTACCACCACCCATGTTTTCATGGGAACTTCTCTTCCAAGTTTGCAACAAGCTCCTTGTACTAATTGAAAGAACACTCTTTCAACTTTTATCTTACTTGACCTCAACTGCATTTGACACTGTTGATCATTTCTCCCTATTTGAATTTCTTTTTCCTGATACCCATTCTCCTAGTATTCCTCCCTCCTGCCATAACATTCTTTCTCAGTTCTACTTTTCCTCCCCACTTTCTCTGGTCGTTCCTTAAGCACATAGATTCTCCCCAGAAGTCTTCCCTAGGCCTTTCTATCTTCTCATATTTTACTTCTGAGTTATATAGGAAGGCAGATCAACCTGTCCTAAACTAAACTCTTGTTTCATCTACCCTCCTTCTCCTCAACGTTTTCTATCTCAATTAAAAAATAACCCACTATATACCTAACAGCTCAAGTCAGAATCTTGGTAGGCACCAACAAATTCAGACCATGTTAAAAAATTCTGAACATGATTTTGGGGTGATGGTGGGGTTTGTGGTGTTGGGAGCTGACAGCCAAGAAAGAATTCTTGAAGATGTCTTTGGGGAAAAAATGATTATTTTATTAAAGCACAGGGACAGGACCCTTGGGCAGAAAGAGCTGCACTGGGATTGTAAAGAGTAACTGGTTATATACTATGGAATTGGGGAAAGTAAACTCAAGGGGAAGTTTTCAAAGAGATTTTCATATGCTAAAGAAGATTCACAGCATATTGGAGCCCTAGCTCCTGTTTTCCCCCTAGAAAAGTATTAACATTAAGACAGTAGGAAATTCCTGGAGACATGTTTTACTCTGCCAGCCTCAAATATTTATCAATGGTCTGCAGGTTATAAGGAAATTTAATTTTACCTGCCATTCCCTTCTTGCCTTTGTTCCCCATATCACTATGGAGGGGTGATGTTGGGGCTCCAAAAAACTGAGTCTACATACAGGTTTCTGGAGATAAGGCCATTGTTAAGGTTGCCTTTTTCTTGTAATTTACTAAGATATTTGTAAACTGATGGAGACCCATGTCCTGTATGACTGTGATTTCTATCAGCTAACAATTTGTTTTCTTCATTCTTGGACAGCCAGGAGTCCTTGAGGAATATCACACATATCCCCTGGGGGAGGGGTTGTGTTAGCTTGTAATTTGCCTTCAGCCTGCCTTATGCTTCCTCATCATTATCAAGGTTCAGTAGGTTCTCTTGGATAAATTTTCATTTCATTCTGTGACTGTGGTTAATTGCCAGAGTTCTGAAATCATTCATTTTAGTTGTTTTAGCTGTATTTTCATTGTTTTGGAGTAGTTCACAGAAGTCTTTGTTCTGCCATTATGGAAGCTGACTTACTTGTATTTTTTAATGTTTGGTTATCTGATTAGATTCTAAGTTTCCTTCCTCCCTTTATCCCTTCATCCCTTCCTCCCTCCTTGACTGCCTGTCAGAAATACAATGTTTAACATATGGCAGGAACTAATTTAAGTGCTGGGAGAAAAATAGTGAAAATACCTAACCAGGTCCTTGGCCATTATATTGTTCACTGTTTTATCACTTTTATGGAACATAAGGCATTGGTATACAGTAGATGCTAAATAAGTAACTGGTGAAGATATAAAGAGCTCAGTGTCTCAGGTCCTGTTTACAATCTTTTTCCACTGGCAACCAATCACTCCAGGACACAACAAGCTGCCATCTCCCTATAATTGTTGAAATGTTATTCAAGAGCTGTGGATTTTGATGAATGTAAAGAGAGGTGTTGTGGGAGTTAAAGGATGGTGAGAACACCGTGACTCATTCAAAATATCCTTCTCATGTTGTCATGGTTGTTTGTCATTTATTTCTTGCCCAAGCAGCTTTAGATCTATAAGAAAGGCCCAGATGGTGCAGGAAATCACTAGGTAAGATAGTGCCAAAGAATATAATAAAAGGTAGGGCAAGTAAAACTTAGGTCCAAAAATTCCTTCTCAATCCATCCTCAAAGTTAATGAATATTTATCAAGCAAGAGAATTACTAGACTTAGCACTTTGATATCTCATTTTGACTATTTTAAAGAGAATATTAAGAAAGACATTGTCTAGTAACCATGTTAAGCTGAGCCTTTTTATTTAAGTGGTTTTTTAAAATTAAATGTTGCCAAACTCACAAGTCAATGAATAAAACTGAGATGATGTTAGTTGTTTGTATCTATCTTTTTTTAATTCAGAGAAAAACAAACATACACAAAATTTAAAAATCCATAATTCTTTCTCTTTGAAACCACCTAAAGGGAGGATCACTCATCTCCTCTGCTTTTGCCAACTTCCCTCCTCAGAAAAAACTGGTATTAACTGTTTGTTGTATATCATGCCTTATTTTTCTCTTCATTTATACACAGACCCTTTTTTTTCTTTAGATAGAATTGAAATCATACCATTTAAATCTAACATTTGCATTTTGTAGCTTTATATCTTACAGATATCTTTCATTTCGTAATATTAGATCTAGATCTTTATTTTTAATGATGGCATAAAATTATTCAGATGGTTGCATTATAATTTACTCAATCATACTCATTAATAGACAATTTTGTTTTCCTTTTTAACGTTGCTGCAAATGTCCTTTTACATATAACTTCCGCCAAGTTTTTACATTTTCATGGAGGGTAACTACCTTCATGGATCTACTTGTCTCTACTTTAAATTTTCATAACTAATTAGACCATTCAGATAGTTTTTAAGATCAAAGAATTGATCTACTCCATGGACACACCCACAACTTCAGTTACAAAAATTGATCTGGGAAACAAAGGCAAAAGGAAATGGCAGTTGTAAAATTAAATTTCCTTATAACCTGCAGACCATTGACAAATACTTGAGGCTGGTAGAGTAAAACATTTCTACAGGAACTTCCTACTGTCTTAATATTAATGCTTTGCTTGAGGGAAAAACAACCTTAGCTTGACAATAGCTAGACCTCCAGTATTCTGTGAGTCTTCTTCAGCATATGAAAACCTCTTTGGAAATTTCCCCTTGACTTTACCTCGTCCAACTCCCAAGTATATAACCAGTCTCTCCACAGGGTCTCGGGCTGCCCTTTTTGCCCAAGGGTCCTGTCCCTTTGCTTTAATAAAATCACCTTTTTGCACCAAAAAGTCATCAATAATTCTTTCTTGGATGTCAGCTCTGAACCCCACCATCACTCCGAATCCCATTAAGAATGTGCTTCACAAACACATTTGACAAGGCAGTTCTCTAGGGTTTTTGTTTTTACTGTTATTTGATTAGTTGCTTGTTTGCTTTGTGATTTCTAATCTCACCATGAAATTAGGGCCAAGTTTCAGATGTGGATCAAGCTCAGGGCACCACGCACTGCCAATTTTTCCAGCAGTCTCTGTAAGAAAACACCTGAGAACTTGAAGTAGGAAAGAAATCCAATGTCCAAATCTTGTTCCAGGGATCTCTGCTCTGTGAAGAGATTCTTGTTATATTTTTATTAAGCATTTTCACTTTGAGGTGGAATTGGATAATCAAGTGGAAATGTTTAGTGGCATTGTTTTAGATGCAGGTGGAGAATTTGAGATTTTTGGAAGGTCATGCTTTAAAATTTAAGAGACCAGATTATTACACATGTGACAATTTTAGTTTTAAAACTATACTAACTTATGCAGGAAAAAGGGTAGAATATAATGTTTTATCTCAATAATCCTGATAGAGAAAAATCTGTTATAAGATGGCTGACAGAACTGATAGGGAAATTCCTGTCCCTGACTGAAGACTCCCCTTCTGGGTTCTTCTTCCCACCCTGCTTGCTGCACATGCCAAAATACTAATGAGGAATGCAGAAGTAACATACTATAAATTGTCCCGCATGCTTGTGCTCAGGAATCAGATTTTTGGAGAGATTGTCTCCTCTGAGCCCGTCAGTGTAAAATAAAACTCTGATCCACCAAGATCTCCAAGTGACTCTTGGTTCTTCTGCTGAGTGATCCAGACCAGTTTCAGTAACATTTGGTTCCCTGACCAGGAAACCCAAACCCGTTGGCCCATTGTTGCCACTGTTTTGGGGAAATGACAAGTTGGTGACAGAATGAGGAATCACAACAGAGAAGGCATGCCCCGCCTGATTTTCAGCAGTCTCCCACTTGGTTGCCTCAGGCTGGCCCTGCTCTGCCATTCCTGCCAGACTCAAGGAGACTTGGCAGGTGAGGACCTGGACCCAACGTCAGATACCAGTAAGGCCTGAGGCCCCAATTGAGTCTGGCCCACCCACAGGGGTGGAAGGGGTACCTGATCACTCCCCAGAGACCTCAGAGGTCTCACAGGTAGGAATTCTGTGGGAGGGAATGTAATAACCTCTGGTGTGTATGTGAGTGTGAATGTGTGACTCAGTCTGGCTTGCCTTCCAAGTTCGATTCTGTGCCTCCATGGGCGGGCACCCTTAAAGTCCTTAAAAGCCCATGGAGTCTGAACTGAATGCTATTCCATGGTGAACAGCATACAATCTATGGCAGCATCGGAATAGTTTCCAATCATAAGTTACAAAGCTGAGACCACTAGGGCTAAGTGTCACCTAAGTTTCTTCAGGACATGGCCAGACAGCATCTGACTGGTCTCCTCATTAGAGGGGGTACTCCTACTCCTCTGTCTTTGTGACACCATCTGATGAGAACATTGTGGGGTCAGGACAGAGCAAAGAAGGGGTTTTTGGGAAACTATAAAATTAAGAACCCCAGGCAAATTAAGGACCCTATGTGAGTTAGAATAGCCCACTTTTGGTGTAGGATGGCCTGTGGAGGGACCTTAGATGTCCCAATGGTCTGCTGAGTCTGACATGTTGTTGTCAGAGACCCAGGTTACCCTGATAAGTTCCCGTATATTGACTCCTGGTTAGAGATTGCCCAAACTCTCCCCCTTTGGGCACAATTTACCTGCAACAAACAAGGACAGGCTAGGGTCTTAGGCACCTCGACAAAGTAGCCCAGGAAGCTCAACAGAAATCCCGACCTCCACAAATTCTCACCAGTGATACGGAGGATGAACCAATATTGACCCTGTCATTTGAACCCCCTGGTTCCTGATACTCTGCCACCTTCAGTCTCCCCACCACCTTGGTGCTCAGCAGATCCTCTCTCCCCCAGATCAGTAGCCAGATTGCACCCGCAGCCTGGTACAGGTGCTCTCTAGATGCTGGTCCACATCCGCCTGTACTGAGAGGCTTTCCTCCAGGAGAAAAAAGGTGTACCAAGAGTTAGTGTAGATGAAGGCATTTATAAAGAAAGAAGCCTCCTTACTGCTGCAGGAAAGACTATCAAAAAGAAGGAAGAAATACTAGAACTCCTCTAGCCTGTATGGCTGCCAGTCAAGGTAGCTATCCTGCACTGTAAGGGACATCAGAAGGGAAATGACCCCATAACTCAAGGTTATCACCTGGCCAACAAAACAGCCAGAGCTGCCACCTGTGATGACCCAGGCAAAGCTCCCACCTACACCATGACCCTTGCATCCCCAAAGGAAGCCTTTCTGCCCCTTTACTCAAAAGAGAAAAGAAATTGGGCCTCAACAAAAGGGGGCACACTAAACAAAAAGGATGGTGGGTCGTGCCAAATGGACACATCTTTGTCCCATCATCTATGGGAAAACATCTGGTCAAAGAACATCACCAGCTCACACACCTGGTAAAAACTGCACTAGAGGCCTTCCTCAAAAAGAATTACTATATCAGCCAGCTACTGGCATTATGCTGGACCTTCAGCGAACAATGTGTAATGTGTGCCAAGAACAATGTCCAGTCTGCCCTACAGCCCCCACCTGGCATACTAAGTATGGGCCATCCATTTCGAAGACTTAGAGGTGAACTTCACAGATACACAACCAAGCAAAGGACTCAGGTACCTCCTTGTAATAATCTGCACATATTCAGGATGGGTCAAAGCCTTCCCAACCAGAATGGAACAAAGTCATGAGGTGCCCAAAGCTCTTCTATGGGAAATTGTGCCTCAGTTTGGTCTGCCCTTAACCATACACAGTGACAATGGACCTGCATTTGTGGTGGACATTATACAAACCCTGATCTTGTCCCTCAACATTACCTGGAAATTGCACAATGCTTCCCGACCCCAGATCTCAGGAAAGGTATAACGGATGAATCACACCCTCAAAGAAACCCTGGGTAAGTTCCACCAGGGAACTATTCTCCTTTTATTTATTTATTTATTTATTTATTTATTTATGTATTTATTGCCATTGGCCCTCTTGCATGCCTGTTGCATGCCTGTGACACTGGGATTCTCCCCCTTTGAGTTAGTATATGAGTGTCCTCCCTCATGCATAGGAAAACTTCTAGGAGACCTACACTAAATGGGAGAGAAGGAACTAAGACAACAGCTTCAGACCTTGGGAATAGTTCTAAATAAATTACAAAGATATATCACAGAGAAGGCCCCAATTTCCTTAGGGACACCCATCCACCCTTTTTGCAGGAGACTCCATATGGATCAAAGACTGGAAAAAGGAACCTTTTAAACCACAGTGGACTTGGCCTCATACCGTTATTGTAACAACTCTTATAGCTCTCAAAGTTTCAGGTATCACCCCATAGGTCCATCACTCTAGAGTTAAGAAGGCCAACTCTAAAGAGCCCTCAGCCTGATGAAACGACTCAGACCTGGTCAACCCACTTAAACTGACCCTCAAAAAGACGCTGGTCCCTGAGATCTTCAGCCTGCTCCAGTTGCACCCTGGAAGCTGGCTGGTCTATGCATGGAAGAAGCTTGAGGAATCACTGGTCTGATCAAATATATAGACTGTCCTTACTCCTTGCCATCGGGTTGGCAGAAGTTGCCCCAGAAACCTGGGGAAACAGCAAGAAGTTCCTGTTCGCACTCACCTTCTTCTTATTGATAAAATGTTTTGTTGGTATTGATTGCCTCTAATCTGGGTCCCATTTGTAAGAGCAAGGCACCTTTAGTGGAAGAATCTGAGGTGTTTAAAAACTTAAATGTGGCACAAACTCTTTTGGTCTGCTGGTTTGCCTGCCAGCAAGAAGGGTTACTAATGCCATTTTGAGAAAGTGTTTGCGCTGATGTATGTGCCTCAAGTTTAAAGAGAGAGAGAGAGAGAGAGAGATTAATTCACAGGATAAAAGTTGGTGCTTATATTAACCTTCAGCCTTAAGGCCCAGGCTAAGCAAGTGGTATTGCGACCTGTCATCCTAGAGCAGGAACTGCTACAGGAATAGGGACTGGCATAGGAGGCATAGGCTCTTCTCTGGGACTAATGAGTGGCCGACTCTCTAGTGTCCTTGCAGAGCCAAATAAGTTCCCTGGCAGAACTTGTCTTCCAGAACAGATAGGTACTTGACCTCCTCACTGCCGAGAAAGGGGGCACCTGCATCTTCCTTGGAGGAAAATGCTGTTACTATGTAAACCAGTCGAGCATAGTCACAACCAAAGTCAGGGAACTAAAGGGAAAAAAAACCCAGCCCATAATAAATAAAGATGATGCTCTCTAATACAGCCTAAATCTGTTTAAAGGGGCATCAAAGGAGGAAATGATAGGGAAAAATCTGTTATAAGATGGCAGACAGGACTGATAGCGAAATTCCTGTCCCCAACCTAAGACTCCCCTTCCAGGTTTTTCTTCCCACCTGGCTTGGGAAGGCTTGTCATGTATGCCAAAATACTACTAATGAGGGATGCAGAAGTAACAGACTATAAATTACCCCCCATGCTTGTGCTCGGGCCTCAGACCTTTGGAGAGATTGTCTCCTCTGAGCCTGCTAGTGTAAAATAAGAGTCCAATCCACCAAGATCTCCGGGTGCTGCTTGGTTTTTTTTGCCAGCAATCCAGACTGGTTCAGTAACAATCCCATTGGGTCTTGGGACTCCTTTCTATGTTTTTTTGCTTACCCTTCAAATGGAGAGTGAGAAGTGCCTAGAAATACATCTGGGGTGATTTTTCACTAAAACTAGTGACCAATTCCTAAAAACAAACAAACAAACAAACAAACATGAAGGCTCCAGTTTCTTTGATGCCTGTCAGAACAACATGTAATTTATATTCCTGAGTTCCCCTATAAGAACAGGATGAAATTCACCTCTGGGAGACTTTGTCTGAAATGCATCTTTGCTTGACTTTCTTTTCCTTCCCTGTTCTGATTTCACCCACTCCCTTACTAGTTTCTCTTGGAAGTACTTTCTTAATAAATCACTTGCATACAATCTTTATCTCAGAATTTGCTGCTAAGGAAACTGGCAAAGGCAAGAACAAGGATTTTTTTTTCAAATATATATTTCCTTATGTTAAACATATAAACTTACATCTATCACTTATTTGCACTAATTTATACATCTGCTCTCCTATTCTTACACATTTCTATGCTGCTGGGGCTAGAAGTTGCAAAATGTATTTCCCAGGTTCTCTTGAGAAGGAAAGCTGGTAAACGCAGATAAAAAGGGCCAGCCAGATGTCTGGGGCTGGATACTCCCCTTGCATGCTTTTTGACTTCTGCAATCTTGCTTGCCTCTTGCATCAGCCAGAGGCTTGACTATACTAGTTCTGCATAACCCGGAGACACATATGTATAAAAGATCTGTAAAATCTAAGCCAGATGCTCAGCCTTTGGAGGTGACTCCACTGGGCCAGCACTGGTGTGAAATAAACGTATTTTCTGATTCCCTGAGTGCATGTTGCTTGTCTCTTCCTTGGTACTGAGCATTTGCTGTAACATTTTTGGTGCATTGGCCAGGAAACCAACAGCCACACTGGCCGCTTGAGCCACTGTTGTTGGAGGCCAGCAGAGAGGCCACTTTTATTGGGTCCCTGTGATGGAAAGGAAGGTGCGCAGCCAGTGATTTAACTGGACCCTGATCCTCGCAGGGCCCGACAATAGTTGGTCACCACTGCATTGGAATGGACTCCAAGGGGAAACAGAAAATTCTGCCAGGACAGACCATCAGATCAGGTAAGTGTCCCCAGGGACTCAAGACCAAATTCAGGCCTGCCCTTGAGGCGGAAGGGGAGCTTGATCACATCCCAGGTGACATAGTCACTGCATAGGACAGGGAAGTCCTGGGTGGAAGTCTGAAATCTATCTGGATGTGTGTGTGAGTGCCCATGCTCCACTGTTTTGGCTAAGAGCCTGAATGGATCCTATCCTACGATTCTGTGATGACCCGGGCTCAAGGCAGATCAAGGTCCACAGAGGCCTGGTCTGAGTCAGGAGTTTATCTAGACCTGCCAATGCTAAGGGGTATCTAAATCCCTGTGAGGGGAGTGGCCAGGAGGACAAAACAACCTCTTCCCTCATGTCTGTCCTCCATCACCAATACACTGGGAGGGACCCCATCTAGGATACCACGATGGGGGAAATTGCTCAAAAACCAACTGCTGGAGCCAACTGTCTCTTGTCAGTCTACCCCAGAACTGGGACTTTCAGGAATACTCCCAAGGAGAGCAGCTGCCTAAACTCCCTTTGTTTCAGGAAAATTCCCTGTCTTTGGCCTCACATGGACTGCATATTTCCACTTGTTGGTGGGAGAGGGGAAAAACATGGCGCCTGCTCCTCTGTCTGAACTGACAAGATTGAAAACCAAGAACTCTCTTTCTCTACCTCCTGGAGGCATCTCGCCTCTTCTGCCTTCCCTTCCCCCACTTTCTGTTTCTGCACCACCTTGGGTGCAGCCTGAATAACTAGCTTCAATGCCTCAGGCACCATCAGCTTCTCCCACCTTCACGGTCAAGGAGTAAAGAGCACTACTTGGACCGCCCACTTCATATTTCCCCACCGGGGTTCCAGGTATAAATTGACCAAGGGAAATAGATTGTCTTTTAAGTGGATGCAGGTGGAAAATATTTGATGTTTAAGCTTATTTAAGTTTGTTGGCCTAAGATAAACCTCTCTATCAACATTAAATATAAAACCTTTTCTACCTAGATTTGCTGAAGGTCAAATAAACTCATGTTATCTCTGTTTCCAATTTGTTAGCAAAAGAATGACTTAAAGTAATGGTTAACTTTGTCTCATAGTTTTCATGGGTAATTGTTAATATTGCTTTTAAAATCTTTAGTAAACTAAAATGTTAAAATTTTGTTTGCTTGAGAAATTGAGATTAAATTCATTGGATATCTAATGAGATATGAGGCTAAAGCACTAATTACTAGATGTAGGTTTGTGGTTCTGATTTGTTGCAGAGAAACTACAGATATTTGGGTCTGTGGGAAACATGCTTTATGCTTAATTGATTCATAATTTTGCCATCTAAAAGAATTTCTGATGTAACATAGAGTTCACAATTGGTTACTACTTAGTTTTTACTGGAGACTAAGGTTTCTAAGAGTTAAAATTCTGCAAATGTAGTTAAAACTTATGGAAATAAAGCAACTCTGTATGTAAAAAAGTAGATATGTAAAAAAGATATAAGGAATGGAAATACATTTTTGTTGAAGATAAAAGAATGTAATTTTGTCCTAAATGAGACTGGTTGTTTGGAGACAAATGGCTTGGGACAAAATCTGAATGCAAAGGAAAGTTGTAGAAGGTAAATGAAGGGAAATCTTTAGAAAGAAATTTTATATGTAGTCAGGATGGACTAAGGTTAAAATGAATGGATTTTAAAAGTACACTGGTTTAAGATTAAAATTTCTCCTTCTTTGATTCAAAGGCTGGGAAAATGATGGCAATACCCTTGATGCCAGCTGCCAAGTCCTCCACATTTGGGTTGTTCCTGTTTAGCCCATGACATATGAGGTATGGGTAATATATGAAGGGCTTTTACTGAGATACATGGGAGCCATTTTATAAACTTAGCCTATTGTGTGCCAAAAATGGATATCCATATGGCTGGAATATATTTATGTGGGCATTGTTGAAAAAGGCAGGGGAATAGACCTTGACTTTGATGCTTTAATGCCCCTCTTAAAGGTTGATGATCAATATGTAAATTACTGTTGGGCCAAAATAAAATTAGTGCATCCTATGACAACCAGGGAAGTCTTGTTATCATAGTCCATACCCTCAAGGTCCTGCAGGCGGGAAATGGAATAGTAAGAGAAATCAGGGAAGACCAGGTCAGCTCTCAGAGTTAGGGTCAAGCCTGGGTAAGAGTGACTGTTCCCAGCACCTCACGAGACCGGCAAGGCTTTTGGCTGCCAGTCATATAGCCAGCCAAAACATGGGGCCAGAAGATGAAGTTTCTCCTGGCCAGCTATAGGAAATTGAGATAAGGGACACCTTTCTTCCTTTTTCCTATAGATGGGTAATTTCCCAACCAAGGCCATTACTCCTTTGGAATACATTAGGACTCATTTTCTTTTGCACAAAGAGTTGGCCTCAATACAAAAGAGGAGGAAATCTGTACACCAGAGGGAAATATCAATTATAATACTATCCTACAATTGGACTTGTTTTGCAAATGGGAGGGTAAATGGAGAGAAGTCCTCTATGTTTATTTAGTGTTTTGCAAATGGGAGGGTAAATGGAGAGAAGTCCTCTATGTTTATTTAGTGTTTTTGGGCCTTAAGAAAAAAAATTGAGATATATATAAGCAATGTAAGGTGGATCCTGATTTAATGGCAACCCTTTCTGAAGTCCAGCAATCAAGAGGGGAAACAATTAAGGGCTCTTCACCTGGATCCAAAACAGATCTAGAGAAGGAGGAAAGGAAGTCTTCCACCTCAACCTCCTCCTCTTCAGGTCCTCAATCTATATTAAAAAAATGCAATTCTGCTCCCTCTGCCCACCTTATCCAGGCCCTCCCTATAATGTAATAGTAATGTTTCCCTTACAAGAAGCTAGAATACCAGAAGCAGAAACCTTTACATTACAAGGTTTAAAACAAATAAATATAGGACATATAGGTAAAATTTCTGATTAGATAAGTATATAGAGGCTTTTCAGAATATCACGTATATTTTTGAGTTGACCTGAAAAGATATAATGCTTTTGTTAAATCAGACTCTTAATGAGACAGAAAAATGTGGGGTTCAGGCAGCAACTAAGAGATATGAGGCTGAGCAACTCATTAATTACCATGGGTACTGGAAGTCCTATAGGAAACTTCCAGCTCCCTACTGGAGCTCAGGCAGTTCCACTCAGAGATCCTAACTGGGACTATGACCATCCCATTGGGGAATGGTATTGCTGCCACTTCCAAGTTTGTGTTTTGAAAAAAATTAAGGAAATCTAAGACTAAGACCTTAAATTATGCTAAATTAGCCACTATTTTACAAACACAAAATGACAGCCTGATGGCCTTCCTGGAGAAGTTGAGGGAGGCTCTCATTAAATATATGGCTATCTCCCCTGACCCTCTAAGGCTGAGATGATTTTAAAGGACAAATTTGTCACCCAATCAGCCCTACATATTCAGAGGAAATAAAAAAAATTGACTGTTGGCCTGGAAGGGACCCTGGAGGAGCTCTTAAGAGCTGCCAATTGGGTATATTACAATCAAGATTAAAAAATAAATAAATGAAAAAATAAATGGAAATAAATTAATTTAATTTAATTTACAAACAGGATGGAGGCTTAAAAAAATCTGAGACCTTAGTCGTGGCCTTACTTACTACGTCAGACTAGACTTCCCAAGATCCTGTCACCAAATGCCACTTCTGTGGCCATTCAGGGCACTGGAACCGAGACTGCACTCAGAAGAGACAACAGAAGTCAAAGCCCCAAAAGCCATGCCCCTTGTTTGGAGACAATCACTGAAGCCTGAATGCCCTCAAGGACCTTTATCTGTGAGGGCTCAGAGAACCAGTGCCCTGGAAGGGATTGATGGGGCCTGGGGCTCTTCGGGGTGGCTTTCTAAACCAACTGTCTATTGGAAGCCCGGAGCCTCCAGTAACTCTGGAAAACTCAGATAACTAGAAAGCCAGTTCACTTCCTTCTTGATACTGGAGCCACTTTTCTATCCTCCTTTCCACTCCAGGCCAACTATCCAAATGCCAGCATGACGATTAGAGGAATCTCAGAAAACTTCTAACTAATTTTTTCTCTCAAACCCTGGAATGTATATGGAGAAATCTACTTTTTTCTCGTTCTTTCCTGATAATGCCAGAGAACCTTACTCCCTTGTTAGAAAGGGAGATTATAACTACATTAGAGACTATAGTGTTACTAACTCCAGGACAGATAAATAATTATGTGAGTTTTTGGGAATTATTCAATATTGTAGGCTGTGGATACTGGGGTTCAGAAATAGATCACCTGTTATATCAATTATTCTCAATCCCACCTACTCTCCCTAGGAAATAAACTAGGGTCTAACTAATGGACACTGACCCCAGCCCTTGGGATGATTACAAACAGAAGAGGCAATTACTATTACCGAGGTTACGGAGCTAAAAGATCATTAAAGCACTGCATCAGGCCTTTCATTTGTGGAGGGATAAAATTTATCAAATGACCCTAAGTATGTTTACTGAAAAATTTGTCAAGGACAGTTTAGCAAATAGTATCAGCCTGTAAGATATGGTAAATGGCTGCCTTGACTCTTTCTCTAATAGGACTCCCAGCTCTTGGAAAAGTTTTATACCTCAAAATAAAACAAGCTGTTTGGTATACTCACCAAAACTACAAGTAATACCTCACAAACATTAGATGCTTTAAAAAGAAATAAAGTTAGGGCTGAACTCTTGGAGAACAGAGCCACCATTGATTATTTCCTGCTCCTCCATCACCTGGCTTATGAGAGATTTCCTGACATATGTTGTTTCAATATAACTGATAATTCTTACAGAGTCTTAGAACATATAGATGACATTCAAAAACAACTGAACAAAGTCAGGGTCTCCCCTGGGTTGTTTGACTGGTTTGGGAACTGGGAACATTATCTTAAGATGCCCTTTTGTTGGTCAATATAATCTTTATGTTTTTCTCTTTGTGTCTGCTAATGTTTAGGCCACCTCATGCCTGCCATCCTTCCTGTAGAATCATACCATGGGCCACTCGACCAACCCATGGGTGGTATAACTGCTGTACCCCATACCATTCTTTATCAGCTGAAAGAAACCAGAATGGTCATTGCTCCTGTTGCCCAACAGCAGTTACAGGTCCCATTCCGGGGGGGGGGGATTAATAGGGAAAGGGTTACATTAGGTGAGGAGAGATAAGGGACCCTTCAGGAAGACAGACTGCAGCTGCAAATGGGAAGCCAAAGAAGCAGATGGGGTTCTCCCCTTATAAAATCCTTTATGGGTGCCCTCTCCCATTATCAAAGGCATAAGGAAGGAAATCTAAATAAAAATAAGCAATCTAACCCTAAGGCAGCAGATGCGGGCCCTTGGCTCTACCCTAACCACCTTACCTCACTGGGTTAGAGAATGAATCAACAAACAGAAGCAGAAATAAACAGACTCATGGAAATCTTGGAGCTACATATGAAACTGGACATCTTGGCCCTTTAGCTGGTTGTCTCCTAATGCTTTTCATAGCCCTCTTGTTTGGTCTTTTTATTCTTAATATGCTAACCAAATTTGTTTCCTCCCACCTAGAAGTTATAAAACTCCATATGAAGCTTCCATTGGACCATTCTAGCTGTTGCTATTCTCTGTTGGATGGTGAAGAACCCTAGCTATCACATTTCTTCCTTTGACATCCATGTCCAGCAGGAAGAAGCCAGAATGGTCTTCATTCTCCCTTCTGTGGCAGCAAAGGGTTCCCTGGCCCACACAAACTGATTTCTCTAAGTCTGCTACAGCAGCATGAGAATCAAGGGGAGGGGGTGCGGAGGTGAGAAGGAAAGCTGGTAAATGCAGATAAAAAGGGCCAGCCAGATGTCTGAAGCTGGATATTCCCCTTGCATGTTTTTGGCTTCTACAATCTTGCTTGCCTCTCGCATCAGTAGGCAACCAGGAACCAGAAGCTTGACTATACTAGTCCTGCCCAACCCAGAAGCACATATTTCTAAAAGATCAGTAAAACCCAAGCTGTATGCTCAGCCTTTGGAGGAGACTTCACTGGGCCAACACCAGTGCAAAATAGTGTTTTCTGATTGCCTGAGTGCACGTCGCTTGTCTCTTCCTAGGTGCCGAGTATTTGCTGTAACACTCTTATCAGCTAGATTTCAGGTAGGTACTCAGGTAATATTAGAAGACAGGAAGGAGAGAGAAGCCATCTTTCTTTCATTTTCTTGCAGCAGTGTCAACATTACAATGACTCTTGGACACATCACTTTCTTCCTTTTTTCTATGCCAGATGTAGGGGAGTTAATGTCTTTTTAAAGTTACTGATCTGTGAATAACATGATTTACCTCCATTGTTCTTCCAGTGCTTCCTACAAATTATGGGATCTATTCCCTATATTAATTTATTTGGAATGCTTAGAACAGATTCTTATGTTTGTGACTGGCCATTAATAAAAAAGCTCTTCTTTAATATTGTTTTTTAAAAATAAAACAGTGAGTCTAAAATAAATAAATGACAATTTTAAGATGTGCTTTTGTGTAGGAATGGTGACCATAAAGACTTAAGAGTGGACGGCTGCTTTAGAAATAAAAATAAAAGCTCAGGACTAAATTCTTGACTTGAGGCATGGCCAAAAGAATGAGAGTTTCTATAATAGCCATAAAATAATCTCTTATTGCTACTAGCTTCAAGGCCACTATAGCTATAAATAAAATGAAATTTTATCACCTGGTTGCATAATTACAATGTTAGTTAACTTTTTAGTCTTTTCAAGTCTCTTATGTGAATGTAAGATTATTGCTTTGGACAGATAGGATAAAGAGAATTGGCAGGGCAGCATTTGACTAGATACAAGATTATCTGAAATCCTTGAACCTCAGATACCCCTGAGTCTTCTCAGTGAGTAGGACCAGCCACACTTTTTTCTCCCTGCGGGGACTAGTCTTTGCAGTGGTTTACCAATTTTACTCAAAGAACATATCCCTTTCCTCATGGTCTCCAGATCCTTATCTAGACTCAGATCCCATCATATGCCAGGAAAACAAGTAAAAAGTCTGATGCAGGAGGGGATATACAACTAACTTAAGAAATTGTAAAATGTTGCTAACTTATGTAAACATAAACTTCGGTAATGGATTCTAGCTGAATGAGCATGAGATCACTTGTGTGGTTGACTAAATTCAAAAGCTTAGGAAGGTAGAGATTCTGTATTGGGCCTCTCTGGAAAGCTCCCATAGCAGAATCACAACTCCTAGGATTTGGGAGCAAAGTAGTGCCATTATTTGCAAAAGACAATTCTCCTTTTGAGAAATAGCTCTTAGAGTGCTATTAAACACTGTTACAGACTACATGATCTTTGAACACAAGTAGACCATGTTACTGAAGACCATGCCAATATAGCTGCCTTATGTAACCTAAGTATTATCTCATTCACAAAGCCATAAAATTGGATGTGCATAGCAGAGTGCATTATCAACAGATAGTGGAATATATGAGTTTAGGCTTCAACATTCGCTGATTGCACAAGTTGAATGTATAGGTGGCTCATACTCCCATAACATCTATTGCTATGCAGTTATCACCACTTTCTCAACCAACACCTCTGAGGGCATTTCTTATTACTTATTCACAAAGAAGGAAAATCTTGATCCAAGATTACAGATAGTTGTAAACTGTATATCAGCACTAGTCCAAAGGGAACTGCTATAACATTACAGCCTTCCTTAGAGGTGATCTGAAAGAGAGCATGGAAGGGAAGTTCTTTAAGTAAGCATAATTTCCTCTACTCAAAAGTTTCCCAAAGCCAAGAGCACACACTGTATACACTGTATGTTAGCTAACTTGACAATGTATTATATACATAAAAAGTTTCTTCTTAAGGTATTTCCAGAGATATGGAAATATGTACAATTTATGAGAAGAGGTTAATGGTTTGTCTAGTTTCTTAGGAACTGTGAAAGATCAAGATGGAGTATTGTTGACATAGAGGTCTGGGAAAGAAGTGTGTAGATGGACTTCTGAAAACAGATGGATAATGTGAGAATATTATGTCTATAGGAATGAATGCCCATAAGGAGTATCTGCTGCAGGAGTACCTCTTAATAATAAGGTAGACAAGATGATTCATCTTATGGTTGTCAGTAAACCTCTTTGCCCACCATATCCTTGCTCAATGGGCTCATGAATAAAGTGGTCATGATGGATGAGATAGCAACATATAGGCTTTTCAATAACACCTTCTATTTATCAAAGTTGCTCTCACTGCCAGTCACCAACAGCAGAAGGAACACTTAGCTCCTATTTGGGCATATGTTGTCATGCTGTTCTCTGAGGAAAGCTGCCAGCCATTTGGATTCAGGTTGATTATATAACCCATTATGGGGAGGGGTAAGTGATGGTTCTCTTTGGAATAGGCACTTACCTAGATGTGAATCTCCCTTCTAAGCCCATGATGCTTCTGTCAGTATCACTACCCATGAGGTTACTCACTGTCATAGTATTCAATTTTATATTGCTTCTGACCACAAAACTCATTTTACAAGAGGATAAGTGTAATTGGCTTACACCCATTACAACATGCCCTATTGTTGACTTTATAGAGTAGCATACTGGAGACTCAGTAGATACAATCTGAGAGATGGCTTTTGGTGAAATTTAGTTTCTTGGGATCAACAATCAATATACTGTATTATATTACTCACAGCCAGAGTATTTGAGTCTGGGAATCAAGAAGTTGAAATAGGAGTAACTTCTTTTACTATTACACTAAATATCTTATAGCAGTTTTTCTTCCCATCTCTATGGCTTTGTGTTCCACTGGTTTAAATGTCTTGGTATCTAGGAGGAAAAACTTTCCATTAGGTATACAGTAATGCCATCTGACCACCAGATACTCCTCATTTCACAAACCAACAAGTCAGGAAGATCCATATATGGAACCCAGGGGATTCTCTGGGAGTACTTCTAAGTCTTTTTACATGTAACCCAATAAAGTCAAGAACTCTGATCAGCTGAGGGCAAGGGGACTATGGAATGTATAATAAAAGAAGGAAGTTTGAAATATAAATTGTCTTCATAACAGTTACAGGAATGAGGCCTGTGACTGAATGCATATTTTCTTCTTGCTTATGACATATCCATATCTGTTATTAAGCAATGTATTTTTTCTCTTTATTTTTATATACAGTGATGTTATAATTAGTTTTGCAGTTAAGTCTATAGATTATAGAATGTCCAGGACAGATCGTGTTCAAACTAGAAAAGAATTAGCATTACTTGGAGATTGATAGAGAGACAATGGTAACTTTTTTCATTGGGGAGATGGTATTAGGAGAAAATATGAAAACATTTTCTTTAATATAAGAGACAAAATAATGATGATGTTGTTATTGTTGTTTGGAAGCTTAAATATAGGTGGAAGGGTGTATACAGATATTGAATAATCAAAAGGATGGAGAGTACTAGATATTTTATATTGGTTCTCAAGCCCACACCTGATGTTTTACCCTTTCTCCTATACTTCCAGTGCTAGAGGCTTGCCAGCTGGGTTCCACTTAGATTAGAAGAAGGAAGGAAAGAGATTAAGAGATTCTTTTTTGTTTTTTCACTTTTGGCAGAGTGTCTTAAGTGGTATAGATGCCTGGATTTCTGCTCAGGGTTGGAAGTGGTTCCAGAAGCAGATTTGATGGCAGTTTCAGCAGCAACAGCAGGAATGTGGGTCCAGGGTGCTAGGTGGCAGCATTTTCTTATTTTCTCCTTTTCTCCTTTTCTTTCTTCAGCCCTAACGGCACTAGTAGCTTCCTGTTGTTACTGACCCAGGATAACAGGAACTTCCTACATTGCTTCCCCAACTTTCCAAAACTTTAGTAACCAATTCCCTCCATTAATTCTTCCATTTAAAAGATCTTAATTGTTTTTCTATTTTTTCTGACTGGTCACTGGCTTATAAGTCTTTCCTTAATGTTATTTGGATTTTTTAAGTAAATTAAATATTGTGACTAAAAAAAACAAATACCTGGTAATATAGAATATGCTTTCTCAAGTGAGATGTGCTATCTTCCCATCACTAGTACCTCTAAGATTACGAAACGCACAACAACATTTTTAAAAATTCTCTCCTCAAACCTTTGAAAAGTGACACCATAAATTTATCACCTAATTTTTCTTCTTCTTGTTGCTGTAGTATTTATTCATTGATTAATTTGTATCTTGTTAAGTAGTTTCTTTTCACTCACACTCTCATCATCATTTTGGTGACAGTGTACATGAAGTTGGTCTGTCCAATATTTCATTCTCTCCATTTGTTCATCTCCTCACCTCTAGTGATCATTTTCTACATGTCACATTAGTCACTGACTACAGTTATTCACTTGACTGTTTCATTCACAAGTAGAACCTCAATATCAAGTAAATTACTATGCGACCACCACCTTCTTTTTTTTTTTCTGTCTGCTATGCTCTACTGCTAACATTTTAGCATTTATTTTATTCTATTTTACTACTAATCAACTGACCCTTCTTGCTACCGTTTCTTCTAGTCCACATACCTATCATGCCTTCATTTCTCATCAGCCAACCTTAGCTTTCATGATCTACCATTAAAATCATTCCCTTTCAGGGGCGCCTGGGTGGCTCAGTTGGTTGAGGGTCCAGCTTCGGTTCAGGTCATGATCTCGTGGTTCCTCGTGGTTCATGGGTTCAAGCCCGCCATCAGGCTCTGTGCTGACAGCTCAGAGCCTGGAGCCTGTCTTCAGATTCTGTGTCTCCCTGTCTCTCTGACCCGCTCCTGCTCACGCGCTCTCTCTCTCTCTCTCTCAAAAATAAATAAAACATTTTAAAAAATTAAAAAAAATCATTCCCTTTCAAAAGCCCATAACCACCTGTGATTTTTTTTTCTCCCATTAGTTGTCTGACAAACTCAACCCTGGTTAAATCCAACTATCTACCTAATTCCTTGTTAAATGTAACTGAATATATAACTGAAGAAAACATTGCCATGCTGACTGGCCTCCTTTAATTTCATGTTCTCAAATAGGTACTTAATGCTGTCCCATAATTTTACCAAACTTTCATAATGTGTTTGTTTTCTATGTTTCTGAAATGACTCTTTCAATTTCTTTTCTCAGTTTAGACTTCCCACACCACTTTTTCCCCATTACTCTCAGCTGATGATCTTCCATTACATTTCACTGAAAAATGGAAGCAAACCCAACTGAACTCCATCTTCCCATTACCAATCTCCCTGAATCTCTACCTGTACTGTTTATCTTCCCTTTCCTTACAGCATATGGAGAGTCAATGCTCCTGTCAAAGATAAGTTTTTCATTTGTACTGTGGATTCTATCTTCTCTAAGGTTTTTAAGAACTTTATTCCTTCCACTATCCTCCCTTACTCCTGTTTCTACTGAATCCCATAAGAACACAGAAAAGATCTAGTATTTCCTCCTTTGATCTTACATCTATCTCCAGGTAACACCCTTTTGTCTTTATTTTCCTTTATTCTTTTTTTTAGCAGAACTCTTTGAAAGAACGCATATAGTCATTGCTTTACTTTTTCCACGTGCCTGCCACAATCTATTCTGATTGGGATTTCATCCTCTCTAAACCACTTAAATCTACTCTTGTCAAAGTTATGGATTAGTATTTGAGAAAAATGGCAAATTCAATGTTTGGCAAAATTATTACTTCCCCATTCCCATCTATTTTAATCTCAGCGACTGTAATACTTCCTTCAAATTCTCTCTTTGGCCTCCTTGGCAGTTTGTAGCACTAATGTGTTTTATATATTTTTTTATTTCACTGATTGCTCTAAATTCTACTTTGCTTGAGTTGCAGATGTTAGAGTACTCTATTTCTTAGTTATGTTGTCCTTTCATTATCTACCTTCTACCTAGGTTATCTCTTGTGGCTTTTATTGACATTCATGTTTACACCATTATATTTTTCCTCTAGCCCATACCTCCCTCCTGAATTCCAGCCTTGTATGTCCAGCTCACTATTTGATGAGATCCAATGCTAATAGATGTTTCCAGCTTATCACAGCTAACATAAACCACTTGATTGCCGTCACAATCTAACTATTCAAATCTATTGTTTTTTATGTATATTTATTTATTTTGAGAGAGAGAGAGAGAGAGAGAGAGAGAGAGAGAGAGAGAGAAAGTGGGGGAGGGGTAGAGAGAGAGAGAGAGGGAGAGAGAATCCCAAGCAGGCTCCACACTGTCAGAGAAGAGCCTATGCAGGGCTCCATCTCACAAACCATGACCTGAGCCGAAATCAAGAGTCAAATGCTTAACTGACTGAGCCACCCAGGGGCCCCAAACCTATTGTTGAAGTCCTTATCATTTGACTAAACAGTACTGCTATCTAGCTGTTCAAGCCCAAAATCTGTGTTCCACTTGTCACCTTTTTATCATCATCAATTCATTTCTTATTCTCACTCCAAAATATCCAACCTGTCATCAATCATTATTATACTATTCCCAGAATGTATCTTGAATCCATCAATATCTCTTTGTTTCTATTATATCCTATTTCAAAACACCACCATCTCTTGCTTGGTCTACTTTATCAGTCTCATAAGAGATCTTCCTGATACATTCAACTTACAGAGGGCAAGAAAGGATCTTTTTTTAAAAAATTTTACTTAAATTCCAGTTGTTTAACATATAGTGGAATATTGGCTTCAGGAGTAAATTTAGTGATTCAGCACTTACATATAACACCCAGGGCTCATCATAATAAGTGCCCTTCTTAATGCCCATCACTCATTTAGCCCACCTCGCACCTCTCTTCATTAACCTTCAGTTGGTTCTTTATCATTAAGACTCTCATGGGTTGCTTCCCTCTTTCTATTTTTTTCCTTCCCATGTGTTCATGTGTTTTTGTTTCTTAAATTCCACATTAGAGTGAAATCATATGGTATTTACCTTTCTCTGATTGACATATCACTTAGCATCATACACTCTAGCTCCATCCACATTGCAAATGGCAAGATTTCATTCTTTTTGATGGCAGAGTAATATTGCATTGTATTCTATCACATCTTCTTTATCCATTCATCAACCGATAGGCATTTGGGCTCTCTCCATAGTTTGGCTAGTATTGATAATGCTGCTATAAACATCAGAGTGCCTGTACCCCTTTGAATCTGTACTTTTGTATCCTCTGAGTAATAACTAATAATGAAATTGCTGGGTCCTAGGATAGTTCTATTTTTAACTTCCTGAGAAAGTTCCATACTGTTTTCCACAGTGTTGCACCAGTTTACATTCCCACCAATGTGCAAGTAGGTTCCACTTTCCCCACATTCTTGCCAACAGCAGTTGTTTCATGTGTTGTTAATTTTAGCCATTCTGACTGTTGTGAGGTGGTATCTCATTGTGGTTTTGATTTGTATTTCCCTGATGATGACTGATGTGGAGCATATTTTCATCTGTCTGTTAGGCATATGGTTGTCTTCTTTAGAAAAATGTTTATTCATGTCTTCTGCCCATTTCTTAACTGGGTTGTTTGTTTTTTGGGTGTTGAATTTGATAAGTTCTTTATAGATTTTGGATACTAACCCTTTATCTGATATATCATTTGCAAATATCTTCTCCCATTCCTTAGGCTGCCTTTTAACTTTGTTGATTGTTTGCTTCACTGTGCAGAAGTTTTTATCTTGATGAAGTCCCAATAGTTCATTTATGTTTGCATTTCCCTTGCCTCCAGAGATGTCTGGAGGTGAAAGATGTTGCTGCCTGTGTTCTCTTCCAGGAGTTTGATGGTTTCCTGTTTCACATTTAGGTATTTCATCCATTGCAAATTTATTTTTGTGTAAGGTGTAAGAAAGGATCCAGTTTAATTCTTCTACATGTCACTATCCAGTTTTCCCAACACGATTTGTTGAAGGAACTGTCTTTTTTCCATTGGATATTCTTTCCTACTTTATCAAAGAATAGTTGACCATATAGTTGTAGGTCCATTTCTGGGTTCTCTATTCTGTTCCATTGATCTATGTATCTGTTTTCATGCCAGTACCATACTATCTTGATGACTGCAGCTTTATAATATAGCTTGAAGTCCAGAATCATGATGCCTCCAGTTTTGCTTTCCTTTTACAGAATTGGTTTGGTTATTCAGGGTCTTTTGTAGTTTCATACAATTTTAGGACTGTATGTCAGAGCTCTGTGAAAAATGCTGGTGATATTTTGATTGGAATTGCGTTAAATGTGTAGGATGCTCTGGGTAGTACAGACATTTCAACAACATTTGTTCTTCCAGTCCATGAGCATGGACCATTTTTCCATTTCTTTGTATCCTCTTCAATTTCTTTCATGAGTATTCTTAGAGTACAGATTTTTTACCTCTTTGGTGAGGTTTATTCCTAGGTATCTTATGGTTCTGGGTACAGTTGAAAATGGGATTAATTTCTTTATTTTTTTTCTGTTGTTCCATTATTGGTGTATAGACATGCAGCAAATTTTTTCCATACATTCATTTTATATCCTGTGACTTTGCTGAATTCTTGTATTAGTTCTAGCAATTTTTTGGTGGAGTCTTGGATTTTCTACAGAAAATATATCATCTCTAAATAATGAAAGTTTGACTTCTTCCTTGCTGATTTGAATGCCTTTTATTTCTTTTTATTGCCTGATTGTTTTGGCCAGGACTTCCAGTACTATGTTAAATAGTAATGATGAGAGTGGATATCCCTGTCTTGTTCCTGACTGTAGAGGAAAAGCTCTCAGTTTTTCCCCATTGAGGATGATATTAGCTGTGGGTGTTTTGTATATGGCCTTTATGATGTTGAGGTATGTTCTATCTATCCCTACTTCATTGAGGGTTTTTATCAAGAAGGGGTGCTGTATTTTGTCAAATGATTTTTCTCCATCTATTGACAGCATCCTATGGTTCATATCCTTTCTTTTATTAATGTGGTGTATCACGTTGATTGATTTGCAAATATTTAACCACACCTGAAATCCAAGAATAAATCCCACTTGATCATGGTGAATAATTCTTTTAATGTACTGTTAGATTTGGTTTGCTATCTTGTTGAGAATTTGTTCAACCATGTTCATAAAGAATATTGGCCTTTAATTCTCCTTTTTAATGGGGTCTCTGTTTTTAGAATCAAGGTAATTTTGGACTTGTAGAATGAGTTTGGAAGTTTTCCTTCCATTTCTATTTTCTGGAAAAATTTGAGAATAG
Source organism: Cryptoprocta ferox (assembly GCA_028646485.1). Lineage (NCBI taxonomy): Eukaryota > Metazoa > Chordata > Mammalia > Carnivora > Eupleridae > Cryptoprocta > Cryptoprocta ferox. Next base: position 76,768,593 of record CM053575.1, read on the forward strand.
ATATTCACTCTTCTCTAAATGTTTGGTAGAATTCCCCTGGGAAGCCACCTGGCTTTGGACTTTGTTTAGATATTTTTGATTATTGATTCAATCTGTTTGCTGGTTATGGGCCTGTTCAAATTTTCTATCTCTTTCTCTTTCAATTTTGGTAGTTTGTATGTTTCTACTAATTTATTCATTTTTTTCCAGATTGCCCAATTTGTTCACATATAATTTTCATAATATTCTATTATGATTGTAAGGAAAAGATCTTTTTTTAAAAATGCAAATCAGAGTAGTCCATTTAAAATACTCCAATGGATTTTCCGTTTAATTAGAATAAAATACACAGTCAACATGGTACTACATGTTCTGGCTCCTGAATGGATTTCTGGTCTCTTCTTTTATTAGTCTTTACTTACTTACTACCTCTAGCAATGCTAGCCTTTTTGTTGTTCATTTTTAAACCACTTTATTGAGGTATTATGTAAAGTGTTCCGATCAAATGCAAATAACAACAACAAAAACAATAATAATAATAATAGGACAGGAGAAAACTTTTGGATTATGGATATATTTATGGCATAGACTGTGGTGATAGTTTCATGAATGTACACTTATCTCCAGAATCGTCAAGTTACATACATTAAGTATGGTGACCTTTCTAATCCTTGAACAGGCCAAATTGATTCCTCACTTAAATCCCATACATTCATTTTCCTCCATTGCTCTAAGTCTCTTCCCTGAGATATTTTCTGTGCTGTTGCCCTCTTGTCATTCATATCCAATTTAAATCCCCCAACAAAAAGAGGGCTTTCTTGAATAAACAGCCTAAGTATTCCAAGACACAGTTGCTATTTTTTTCATCTGTTTTTATTATCATCAAAGCAGTTATTGCTATCTGACATTTTCTTTGTTGATCATTTTGATATTTTATTTAGTGGTTGATTAATTGCTTGGCTAATACACAAGATTGTAAGTTCTGTGAAAGTAGGGATTTCTTTCTGTCTGGTTCATTACTGTATTTCTAGAGAATACAACAAGGCTGTGTATATTTACAAGGTCCTGGGTAAGTCACCTGAATGAATGAATGAATGAATGAATCACTGGTGAAGAGAAAAGCAAACAGTCTGCTCAATATTGAGCCTTGGGAGATGCCAGTGGAAGGGAACAAGATAAGAAATGGAAATTAGTATAGTCATTTGTTAAGTATTGTTGCTCCTTAGGGTTCTTTCTTAGTCTCTCTTCTCTATTTTCTCTACACTTTCTTGGTGGTCTCATTTGTTCCTATGAATCTAATTACTATTTATAGATTTGGAAGTTATCACAATATAGCTTCAGCCCAGACTTCTGTCTGGACCACAATACTTCACCACAAATTCAACAGTCCAAAGCAGAGCTCATTTATCTTCTACCTCAAATGGTATGTATACTCAAATGTATACTTTTTAACTGTCCTATATTAGGTATTTTATATATGTAATACAGATATTCATAACTATATGAAATAGGCATTATTTTCCCATTCATATGAGGAAATAAAAGCTTAGAGAGCTGAAATAGCAAACTTAACCTATTGCTAAGAGTAGGAGTAGGGAGGGGGCATCTGACTCTTGACTCAGGTCATGATCTCACAGTTTGTGAGATCAAGTCCCCCATCGGGTTCTGTGCTGACAGAGTGGAGCCTGCTTGGGATTCTCATTCTCCTCTCGCTCTCTGCCCCTTCCCCCACTTGCACACACACACATTCTCTCAAAATGAATAAATAAACTTAAAAAAAAGAGTAGGCATAGGGATTCAAACCCACTTGTCTGATTCCACAGTCCCTAGTCCTCTGCTATGTAAACAACAAAAACAATTACAGGTATACAACCAGCAATAAAATTAGAGGATAATACCTATAGGCAGTGAAGTGTAACAGGAGTTACTGAACAGGAAACAAATCAAAGCATTCATCTAAAGAGGCTTCATTGAGGATCCAACTGATAAATAAGAGAGGGGATATGTTTTTGTAAATATGAACATGAATATAGCAACCAAAACTTCAAATTGAAGTATTAGAGGGGATTAGCAAATCCCAAAAGGAAGAAAATAAGGAGAATTATTTGACTGTCTTTCCTTAAAGTTTCAAAATTGACTGAAGGCAGAAAGTTGACTTCAGTAGTAATGCTGAAAGATACACAGTTGATGAAATGTATTTGAAATGTGTTTAGAAAACAGGTTGGAGGTGCCTGGGTGTCTCAGTCAGTTAAGCATCTAACTCTTGATGTTGGTTCAGATCATGATCTCATGGTTGATGAGTTTGAACCCTGCATGGGGCTCTTGCTGGCAGTGTGAAGCCTGCTTGAGATTCACTCTCTCTTCCTCTCTCTCTCTGCCTCCCCCTACCTCTCTCTCTTTCTCTCTCTCAAAATAAACAAATAAATTTAAATAGAAAATGAAAGGAAAAATGACAATCTATAATTTTTTTTTTATTCAGTAGGGACATGTTCTGGGGCACTTGGTGGCTCAGTCGGTTAAGTGTCCGACTTCAGCTTATGATCTCCCGGTGAGTTCAAGCCCCTCATCAGACTATGTGTTGACAGCTCAGAGCCTGGAACCTGCTTCAGATTCTATGTCTCCCTCTCCCTGCCCCTCCCTCGTTGATGCTTCTGTCTCTCTCTTTTTCCCTCAAAAGTAAATAAACATTAAAAAAATTTAAGTTGAGACATGTTCTCAAAATAATGCTTAGAATCTCAATTAAGCTAACATTTCAAGATTTTGGGCAGAGATCTTATGAATTTCTTAATGTTAAATTGTAGATCCAGTGATCCACATGTTCTAACTTTAGACAATGGTGTTAAATTACTGAAAAAATAATGAAAACTACCAGCACTTGTCAGTAGATTCCCATACTTCTGTGTCTTCTCTGTGTCTACTCTGCCTTGGTGATTTTTAAATCTCAGAATGTCCTAATGTATTATACTGATATGTTTCACTAAGTAAAGGAACTCTGCCCACACACAGATGAATTTCATCAAATCAGAGTTACAAATATAGGGAAATAAGTGAGATCACAAGCTGAAAAGACTTTGGCTCTATTTTATTAGTCCTGAAGAGAAGAGATATGACCAGGCAGAAAAGAAGAACTCACAGGATGTTGGATGTGCAGACAAGGATGGGTGAGTTCATTTTCCTGGATGACAGCTACCTCTATAGGCTGGGTTTTCTATGTTATGTTATATCCATCAGAATGAGGAGTGATGGTTGATCAACTCTGATGAGTAAGTTACGTAGTCTTAAATATTAGGCATGTTGGAGATTTAGCAATGAATTAGATGAGCAAGGTCTCTGCTTTCATGATGTTTACACTCTACTGGAGGGAAACAACAAAAAATGAATCTCAATATAGGTTCCTATGTAATATGATAAAAGTTGTGCTATAAAGACTCTTTTATCAGAAATAGTTAATACATTTTTTCAGTCACATACATCAATGTAAATTTACTTCTCTGACTCTTTCCAAAAAAACAACTATCTGAAAAAAGTTTGAATAGTGGGAAGAGTAGAGAAAGAATGTAATGGCACTAAAAATCTTAGCTTTGACAGAGAGCACCAGGTAGAAAACAGATGCCATAAAAAGAAATTAGAAGATCCTTAAGTAAAGCTTAAGTTTGGCTGTTGCAGTTTCTGCTGTGTTGGTCTTTTCTACAATATTATTGTATTTACCTGCTGCAGGTGCTGACTGGATCATAATGACACTACCTTGAGACTTTTTTTGAGTTGAGTAGCCTGACCTTTCATTTCAAAGTCATGAGGCACCCATAATACTACTTTGGCTATAAAAATCACACCTGACCCACTCCAACCCACCTCTCTTTACCAGAAATTTTGATAAAAGCCTGTGCATCCAGTAGATCTGAGAAGTCGTCTTGCCTGCATAACCCTGAACACATTGTAGGTACAATAAAAGCAGCATTACAATCTGATGTAATAGAAACCCCTAAGAAAGTTTTTCTACTTAAATTCACTCTCTCATGTTTGATTTAAGGCTTAATAGGCTGTCAAGACCCACTTTTGTTACCACACATCAGGTCAAGATGTTTAAATGGGAGTTAGTCAAAAAGCCAATATGACCTGAGAAGTATCTAATCAGTTTCCTTGTACACTATAGAAATCAAAAGCTTATTATGCCAAGAGTACATTTACTAGTTGGAAAGAAAAGAGTGATGTTTTAGGTTTTTTTTTTGCTCATCCAATTCAAGCACATAAACTGACAGTACAAATTTTTGACATTTAACTTCAGGCTTGGGGAAACAAAGGAAATGTGTTCTGCAGTTTCTGTATGGACTTGGGATTTTGGTTAAATATTTTTCATGTCTAACCAATTATACAATTACAGAGACATACTATTATATTCACAATTATTTAAAACAATAATTATTTTTAAATTTTATGATATTGACTTAAAAATTGGGAGCCAGATGCCTTAAAATGCTCAAAGAACAATGATAATATCTTTGTGTATGCAAGAATTTTTTAGTATTTATATATATGTCTAACTGGGATTGTATCATGTATATTGTTCTAGATGTTTAGTTATGAAGTCATTCATAATGCTTATCTATATTCATATATAATTATATATATACATATATATAATCAATATCCTTTAAACCTCCTATGAGTCTACCATTTCAAGTTATGTCCTTTTCTAATGTTGAAGGCTAATCATTATTTTGAATTTTGTACTTTATACATATATTTTGTTATAATTTTAGTATATATCCCTGTTTTTATTTATAAAAATTTTAAATAATAAGTATCGTACTGTTTGTGTTTTGCATCAACTTGCTTTTCTCACTCAACATTATGATTTGGGATTTAATGGCTAGTAAGACTTTATACCACAATCTCCTTCACTCATCAGAAAGATGCCGGCTGCATGGGACATTGTGACCTTGGGGGAAAGTACTTTCTGTGTTTAAGGTTGACCCTGAAGGAGCTGACAGCCAGCTCCTTCATAAACAAATCACAAAAAAATGTGATTTTTTTATCATGGAAATTTTCATTAATTTTGATTTTTAAAATATTTCATTAAAATATGATTTATCTTAATCACTGAGTTTTGGGTGCTCCTTTAAATTTTGCACATGAGGCAAGTGCTTAACTTGCTTGATATACCTGAGTCTAATCCAGGCCCTGACAGGCAGGAAGCTGTCTGATGACTGTTTCTTGCACCTGATCAGAAAGTACTTCTTCTAAGAGGGTTCTGGGGAACATATCTTGGTTCCTACCACAAAAAGCGATATTCCCGATGGTGGATTCTTTCTTAGCCTGTCACTAAATGAGAATGATGTGGAATAGAGCTTCTAGCCAAACAGCAGAGTGAGAAATAAACCTTTATTATTTACAGACGCTGACATTTGGGAAGTTGTTAATTACCTAGACCATCTTGACCTGTACGGAAATTGGTGCTCAAAGTAGGATGCCTAACAGCAACCTAAAATATATTTTAAAAATTGGCTTAATGTGGATATATATATTTCTTAAGACATATATATTTCTCAAGATATACATAGATATAGATGATATAGATAGATATAGATATAGATAGATAAAATCAGGGTGTGGAGAGCAAGAAAATTGATTTTTAGAGGCTGGAAGGGTAACAATCCTTGTCCAGTGGCAAAACATTTAGTGAAATTAGCACTGTTAGTTTTTGGGGATGAAAATCTTGTATTTAATAAACTTTTTTGCCATCAAAGAAGGGATCAGAATTTTTTTTTGTCATATGTATTGGTTACTATGTCTGTCTTTAGTAAATTCTTACAAGAAAGACATGTGCTCAGAAAGAAATTGGCCACTTTACAAGCAGGAATGAAGAGGAATAGAGAGAACTCTTAATTCTTAGTTTCAAGTATTAGAGGAAGCAAGTGCTACTCAATCCTAACCATTAAGAGACAAAATTGGGAAAAACTAGAAGTAGCATCTGATTAAAACGTGGCCTTTCAGTAAAGGTCAAATTAAGGATATGGTTGATATATGCATCATTAAGGTATCTTAAAGCATAAATATGTGCCGTCCAGTAAATTAGACATTTCTAGGTTAATATTTATTATCTCTCAGCACTTTAAAGATATTCTAGTTTTGGGTACTATAGTTGCTACTGAGAAAGGCTGCCTATTTTTTTTCTTTTAGAGGATTTGTATTTTGCTCTTTGTATGCTTTTATAATCTTCTCTTTGTCTTTATTTCCATTTCTCTTCCAGTATTGCTTTTTCCCATTCTTTGTTCTTTGTTTTGTCTCTTCTGGAATTGCAAGTCGTTATGTACTAGACTTTATTCTATCTTTTAGTTTCTTTACTGCTCTTTTTTATTCTTTTATGTTTTCATGTCTAGGGGCTACATTCTGAGTAACAGATTTTTAGATCTATTGTCCGTTTAAATAGTTTTTCCATTAATTATTCTACAGATTTTTAAAATCAAAGAATTGTATTTTTTATTTCTAGAGTATTTCTTGGTACATTGTGAAATATGCCTGGTTATTTTTATAATTTACTTTATAATGTTTTATTTATATTTATTTTTATTCGAATATAATTAACATGTCATATTAGTTATATTAGTTATATGTTACGTTAGTTTTAGGTGTACAATATAATGATTCAACAATTCTATATATTTCTCAGTGCTCATCAAGATAAGTGTATTCTTTATCTATTTTACCCACCTCACACCCACTTTTCCTTATTTTTGAGAGCATGTTATTTCTTGGTCATTTTTTTTTTAGATTCTAGCTTTTATTTCCTTAAATGTATTAAATAGACTTGTCTAAAATCTTGAGAGTTCTAATTTTTGTTCTTGTTGTTGTTGTTGTTTCTGCTGACTCTTTCTTGGTAAATTATGTACTCATGGATTGGTAAATATTCTTATTGAGTTGTGATAGTTAGGTGAACATCATCTTTAGGAATCTTGAGGAGCCTGGATGGAGATTCTTTTATCCAAAGAATGTTTGATTTACTTCTCCCAGAGGCAAGGGGTAACTTTCACATTGGAAAAACTTAAGTTTAATTTCTCATATTAATTTTTTTCTGATTCTTTCTGCCATTTAATTTTTTTACATAATTTATGTTAAAATAATCTCAAGGTTACATAAAAGTTGCAACATCTGTATGTATTTCACCAAAATATCCTGAATTTTTAACATTCTGCCACATTTGTTCTCTATCTATCATCTATCATCTACCTATATGTCTATTGATAAATTTATCAATCTATTGATCTATCTATATATCATCATCTTATTAATTTTTTAGAACTACTTGGAACAAGCTTCAGACATGTTTTATCAACACCCATAAATTCTCCAGTGTATATTTCTCAAGAACAAAGACCCTCTTCAACATAACCATCATACACTGTCCAAAAATGAAATAACCATTGATGTAACAATACCATGTAATGCACATACCTCACTGAAATTTTGCTACTTCTATCAAAAGTCATTATTCTTTCTGGTTTAGGATCCATTCCATGAAAAAGTATTGCATTTTCATTAATTTTATTTCAATTTGGACCAATTTCTTAGCCTTTAGCTTTTATGAGTTTGGTAGTTTTTTCCTAATTTTTACCTATTACATTCTTGCCATTTCTTCTACATAGAATAATTAAAGTCTTCATGCACTGGAAGAAAAATCTTCCACCATCTTAAATCCCCTCTTCTCCAGGCTAGATATTCTTAATTGTTTTAATTGGATCTAGTCTATCATATTTTCTAGTTTCGTTCTCAATTTTTGAAAATACATACTTCAGTTGTTTAATTCTCTGAACTAGGCTTCTGATTAGCATAAGTAAAGATATTTTTGCATATTAGACAGATTTGAAACCAGACTTTAGAGAATGTTTTGTCAATGAAAGAGTAAACATGATTATGGAGGATTTCTGGCATGAGAGCATTGTCTCTTTGCTGTAATAGGTTAGTTTTGTCTTTTTCAGTCCCATCTCAGACATATAAAAAAGTATTAAAATTAAGATGATGAGATATCAAAGACTTCTTCTAATATTCATTTTTATCCCTATGCCTACATTTTTACATACTTATAATTATAGTGTGTATTCCAATTTAATCTGTTCTTTTCAGTAGCATTATTTCATAAACCTCTGATCATTGCTATATGGTGTTTGTAAATACAGTTTTAATGTTTCATAACATTTCATAAAACTAGTTTGCTATAATTTACTTAGTATGACCTTTAATATGTATAATTATGTATAATTTTATAATTTTCTACCATTGTGGATAATTTTTTGGCAAAAAATCTTCAATGAGATGTTTTATCTCATTTAAAAATTATTTTATTAAATTAAACCACATTTTCAGTAATCGTATTATTGTGACAAACGGAAGCATTTTTACAGCTCATGTAATTATTTCCCTGAAGACTTGGGGCCATTACAAAAGCAATAGAAAAGAGTGAGTGTACAAATTTCATAAGAAGTTCACAAAATCAGATTTTATGACTATATTTTTTTGATATGATCTTCTGGATCTTTTTAAAGAACTATGGGAACCAGCATGGTTTTTCTTTGTTCTGTTTTCTGAGTAATTGTATTAATTCCAGTCAAGTAGCACATTTTCTGCTTCTAAGGTTCAGATATAGGGATGGCCATATAGAAAATGTGTGATATATTATGATGGCCAAAATTACTTGTATTTGCAGACTTTGCTGTAATAATAATTTTAAAAATCTCAATAGTTTACCAATATAAGCATTTGTGTTTTGCCTATCAGTGTATAGAGTGGTTTGGGTACAGCCCAGGTTGGTTATACTCTGTTTGGTGGCATGTATATTCCCAGTCTAAGATCCAGGAAAAAGGAATTGTCCCTATCTAGGCCATGTAATTTTCATGGCAAAGGAAAGTACTGCAAGGGATCAAATCAAAACAAGTAGTTCCTTCATTTTAAAGCTTCTGCTTGTGATTGACACAACATCTTTTGCTTATATTCCACTGTCCCAAGCAAATCACATAGCCAAGCCTGATAATGGAATGGAAAATATACTCTACCTACAAATATGTATCTCAAATTACATTGATGTAGATGTGGACATATATGATAATCCTCTGATGAGGTGAAAAGATAATTAGGGATGGTCCCTGAAGTGTTCTTTGTTTACATGATACTCATTCTCTATGTATTTCCTATCTAGAATTTAACAAATTTTATTGATAATATTTATTGCCATATTTATTTTCTCATGTAGACTTCAAGTTCCTCAAAGGCAGAAAATGTGCCTTACTCATATTTTATATGTCTCCACTACTAGGACTGAGGGTAGCATATGTAGTTTCTCAAAATGGATATTGTACTGAATGCTTTCAGTCTATGTTTCTACTGGAATAATAATCAGCTTCCATATTCTTTGGTCTTAGAACTAGGAAAAATTAATACAGTTAATATTTTCCAAAATTGCTCAACTCCCTTATGTACTTTTTTTTAATGTAAGAAAAGATTACTACTCATATATTTTTTTAAAAATTCCTTTTGGACTGCAGGAAAAAGAACATGCTTTTCATTTGTATTAGGTAATAGTAAGAGGCGCATATTAGCACTGCTATCATTCAAAAGCACAGAGCATAGTAAATTGCACTCTCTAAATTTAATAAAAGCTCTCTGATCAAGCCAGTTCTGCTTGAGAAGATAAATGTGTAGCAGGCTGACTTCCCTACACTCAGAGAAATTCCAAGGTTGCCTACTGAAGAAAGGAAATTTTCTTAGAAAAAAAAATTTTCAAGGTTAGGAACCTGGGTATCGAATCCAAATTACATATTGTCACCACTGAAAAGATGACTTGAGATGGTTGGGAAGTTGAAAAGGGAAAGGAAAATATTAGAGGATAAATCAAAGTCAGGGCCAATTTACCACTTGGGCAAAAAAAGAACAGTACCTAGGGACCATGATACTTGTGTGTCCCATAAAAATGGAAATGAGTTTAATATCCTTTAAATCTGAAGAAAAATGAAAATAATAAGTACATAATAATAAATCCAGTCAGAAATATATTTGTCTTTATACCAACATGATCATAAGCTATAATGTGTTTTTGGAGGAATAAGTCCACAAAAGGAAAGGTGCCTAGGACTCACAAAGGTCATAACATAACCCTGTTGACAGTGAGTAAACCTTTCTAAGTAGGAGGAGAGGATATAGAGCCACTGAGGTGGACAGAGCCCTCCACAATAAGAGGCTTGGTCTCATGCCCAAGTCTGTGAGTAGAATGATTTTTATCCCTTCCAACATTGTTTAGTTGTTAATGATTGAGTTGACTTCAGGCAAAATCATGAGAAAAATTATTTTGATGACTCCAACGCTTCTTTTTTTCTCCTTCCCTTCATCCCCATCTCTCTCCCTTTTCTGTTCACTCCTTCATTCTCTCCCTCTATATCTCTGCCTGTCTCTCTATATACATATACACATATATATGAACAGTTAAATGGTAAACAGACATATTTAATAAGTTTAAGAGTTTATCTGAGCAAAAATTGATTCCATTTGGCAGCACCAGATAGCAAGTGGTTAGCAGTGCTTTGCAGACAGAAGCTAGAGGAAAGCCATGTAGGCAAAGTGCAGAAACAAAGAAAAGAAATTATTTGACTCGCTGTAGGTTAAATATGTTCATGATGGGTTATCCTTAGTGTTTTTATTTTGTAACCCTGAGGTATTTACAGGTGTATGTTTTTGTCTGCTTCCATAGGCCATCACAGCATTAGAGCATCTTACTCTAATGGCTTCCTTACTTAATCACACAATATGCACGTATACAGTACACACACACACATACATACGTATGTTGTCACTCATAGCTCAACAAATATTTACTGAGTATTTACTTTTTATGTGTTGGGCCCTGTTGTATCCACTTAGGATATATCAGTTAATAAAGAAAGAAAAAAATCTTAACAGCCTCTGCCCTTTGGACCAGTGTCATAGAGCTGGCCATCATTTTTGATGAACATATACAGTGAAATACATACATTTTAGTTACACACATGTATAAGTATTTTATTTCTTGACATGTTAGTATGTAAATGTGCTCATACACAGAAATTTTTAAAAAATTTTACAGTGAACATATTAATACTCATCACACAAATTTCACCGTCAATATTTTACTATATTTTTCTTAACACCATATCTATTAATCTCTCCATTTTTCTAACCATCCGTTAGTCCATCTTATTTTTGGATGCATTTAAAAGTATAAATTGCCATGAGGAGACTTATCCATAGTACTTAATAAAATATTTGTGTTTTTTTCTTTTGAAGCAAAATTTATGTACAATCTTAAGCACAGATCTTAAAATTAGCTGATTTTGCAAATGCATTCACCTTACAACACAAACAATGATTTAAGTATAGAGCATTACCATTATCCCAAAAAAGTTCCCTCATGCCCTATCTCAGTTAATTACTGACCTCAGCTCCCTGAGGCAGCCACTATAGATTAGTTTGCCTGTTCTAGAACTTTATGTAAATGGAATAATGCAATATGTACTTTTATGTGTAAGGTTTCTTTGACTCATCAGAAGTTTTTGAGATTCATCTATACTATTACATGACTCCATAGTTTGTTACTTGTTTTAATCGCAGAGTAGTATTCTTTTGTATAAAGATACAACAGCTTGTTGATCCCTTCTCCTATTGATGACATCTAACATATTTACAAAGTGTAGCTATTATTAATAAAGTTTCTATGGATATTCTTGTACAAATCCTTTCTTTGGACATGTTTACTTCTCTTGGGTAAATATGTAAGAGTAGGACATAAGATAAATTTAGTTTTATAAGAACCTAACAGACTCCTTGGACACCTGAGTGGCTCAGTTGGACAAATGTCAGACTCTTGATTTCGGTTCAGGTCATGAACTCAAGGTTCATGAGATCTAGCCCGGCATCATGCTCTGTGATGACAGAGTGGAGGTTGCTTGGGATTCTCTCTCTCTGTCTCTCTCTGCCCCGTGCCTGCTCATTCCCCCTCTGTCTCCAAATAAATAAATAAATAAACTTGAAAAAAAGAAAATCTAACAGAGTTTTTTCCATTTTACCATTATACATTCCCACCAATATATATTAAAATTCCAGTTTCTCTACATGCTCTTCAATATTTGATTTAGTTATTCTTTTAAAAATCTTAACCATTCTGGTGGGTGTCTTTTGGTTTTATTGTGTTATGAATTTTCAATTCCCTGATGAATAATTATTTTGAGAACATTTTCTTTTCTTTTTTGTCATTTGTATATCCTCATTACTGAAGAGTCTCTTCACTATTTGTATTTGTATTTTCATTATTGAGTAGTAGCTTTTAAAAAATATATTCTGGATGGAGTACCTGGGTAGCTTAGTCAGTTAAGCGTCCACTGTTGATTTCAACTCGAGGTCAGGATCTCACAGTTCATGAGTTCAAGCCTTGTGTTGGGCTCCACGTGACAGCTCAGAAACTGCTTGGACTTCTATCTCCCTCTCTCTCTTTGCCTATCCCCTGTTTGCTCTGAGCTGTCTCTCTCTCTCTCTCTCTCTCTCTCTCTTGCTCTCTCGCTCTCTCTTGCTCTCTCTCAATATAAATAAATAAAAAATATATTCTGCACACCAGCCTTTTGTAATCTTTATCAAATATATGTGTTGTAAATATATCCTCCAAGTCTATGTTTTGATTTTTTCATTTTCTTATAGTACCTTTTGATGAACAGAAGTTTTAAATTTTATGAAATCTAATTTATCAATTTTTTCATGTTTATTGTTTTCTGTGTTCAAACTAGAAAGATTTTTCAACTCCTATGTTACAAAGAGATTTTCCTGTGTTTTCTTCAAAAGCTTTATATTTTTAGCATTTATGTTTAGACATATGACCCATCTCAAATTAATCTTTGTGTATTGTGGCTTAGGTAGTCAACATTTATCTTTTTTCTATTTGAGTATTCAGCTTTAATGACACTATTTGTTGAAACGACGTTTCTTTCCTCATTGGAATGTGCCTACGATGCTTTTGTCAGGTGTCCGATGAATGCATAAGTCCAGTTTTACTTTTGGGGTCTCAAATATGTTCCATCCATGTCTTTGTTGATTCTTATGCTAAGTATTACATTGTTTTAACTATTGTAACTTTAGAGTAAGTCTTATAGTCAGGTAATGTAAGTCATCCAACATTTTCAAAATTATTTAGGGAAGTCTAGGTCCTCTGAAATTCTATAAAATTTGGGGACACCTAGGTGGCTCTGTTGTTAAGCGTCAGATTCTTGATTTTGGCTCAGGTCACGATCTCATGGTTCGTGAGTTAGAGCCCCACACTGGGCTCCACGCTGACAGCATGGAACCTGCTTGTGATTCTCTATATCCCTCCCTCTCTCTCTGCCACTCGCTTGCTTGCGCTGTCTCTCTCTTTCTCAAACCTAAATGAACTTAAAAATAAAGACTTTCTATAAAATGCAAAATTAGCTTGTTAAGTTATATCAAAATGTTGGCTTGGGTTTAAAAAACCAGTTTTTAAAATATGTTTGTTTTTGAGAAATAGAGAAAGAGAGAGCACAGGCAGAGGGGCATAGACAAAGGGAGACAAAGGATCCGAAGTAGGCTCTGTGCTGACAGCAGAGAGCCCTCTGTTGGGCTGGAAACTCACCAGCCATGATATCATGACCTGAGCCTAAGTTGCATGCTTAACTAACTGAACCACCCAGGATTTCATTGAACATAAGATCAATTTCATGAGAATTGACATTGACCTTATAAAATATTGAGTTTTCCTATCTATAAGTACAATATGTATCTCCGTTCTTTTAAGTCTTTTAAAATTTATCACAGCAAATTTTTGTGGTCTTCAACGTAGACATTTTGCATGTCTTTTGTGTTTGTTCCTATTGTACATTGACACTATTGTGTGTAATCATTTTATTAATTTCATTTTCAGTTGTTTCATGCTAGTATGCATATGCAAAAGTTTATATGTATTAACCATGTAGAATGTTTTCTTGCCAAACTTAGGTACTATGTCTATTTATTTCTTTGTATATTCCTGAGGATTTTTTTGCTTCTTTTTTAAGTTTTTATTTAAATTCCAGTTAGTTAACATACAGTGAAATATTAGTCTCAGGTGTACAATATAATGTTTCAACACTTATATACAACATCTGGTGCTCATCACAAAAACACTCTTTAATCCCCATCACCTATTTAAACCATCTCCCCACCAACCTCCCCGCTGTTAATCATCAGTTTTCTATACTTAAGAGTCTGTTTCTTGCTTTGTGTCTCCATTTTCCCCCCTATGATGGTTTGTTTTCTTTCTTTCTTTTTTTATTTTTTTATTTTATTTTATTTTTTTTAGTGGTGATGTCAGTTGTTTTTTTTAACTTTATAGTTTTTTGTCAGGTTGGTTTCCATATAACACCCAGTGCTCTTCCCCACAAGTGACCTCCACCAAGACCATCACCCACCTTTACCTTTCCCCCTTCCCCTTCTGCCCTCAGTTTGTTTTCAGTATTCAAGAGTCTCTCATGTTTTGTCTCCCTCCCTCTCCCTAACTCTTTTTCCTCCTTCCCCTCCCCATGGTCCTCTGTTGAGTTTCTCCTGTTAGACATATGAGTGCAAACATATGGTATCTGTCCTTCTCTGCCTAACTTATTTCGATTAGAATGACACCCTCTAGGTCCATCCACTTTGCTACGAATGGCCAGATTTC
>CM053575.1:76783784-76820796 GCA_028646485.1 Cryptoprocta ferox
CTGTGTTGGGCTCGGGGGCTCCTTCCCCTGCACCACCGGGACTGCCCGTCCCCTAATTTCCCAGATCACAGTCACTCACTCAGGCATCTTTGAGGTTGTCTTCTTTCTGGCGTCTGTTTCTTCTTTCCCCCACTTGCAAATCCAAGTTTTATCCCTTCAGTCCTTCTCAGTTCAATCCATACGGGCGTGCGCGGATTACTGAGCTCCCTGCTCTTCCGCCATCTTGTCCTCCTCCTAAGAGCAATTATTTCCTAAAAACTATCAACTCTTAAGACTATACAACATTGCCCATAGTTCTTGGCACCGGAGCTCTTTATGCAGAAGCTGGGAGGCCCTAATTAAAATGTGTTGTAGAGGAAATTTCTTTATTGGGCAGTAATTTGGTCTTTAAGTGTACTTATAATGAAATGTTTTAATACTAGGGCCTTTAGGGATGCCTGGATGGCTCAGTCAGTTGAACGTCCAACTATTGATTTCAGCTCATGATCCCCAGGCCCTGTGTCAGGCTTTGCATTGAGCAGCCTGCTTAAGATTCTCTCTTCCCCTCTGCCTTTCTCTCTGTCTCTCTGTCTCTCTCTCTCAAATAAAAAAAAAAAAATTATATAACCGAGGTTCGTAGATTCTAAGTTGGATGGGCTACAAGAGGTCCATAACACCTCCACTTCTTATTTTATTTTATTATTATTTTTTTCATTTATTGCACTGGCTATAGACTCCAATGTAATGTTGAATGGAGTAGTGAGACCAGACATCCTTGTCTGTTCCTTATCTTAAGGGGACAGCATTCAGTCTTCACCATTAAGGTTTGCTTGTTTGTTTTTCTTCTTGGATTGACCCTTTCCTAGTCTTATGGCTAAAGAAACTAGGATTTTCTCAGTGCTTTTTTTGTCTGTGCCTTTTGGCATTTTATTAGTTCCTGGCTTCTTTAGCACACAGTCTGGGATATAGGAGTCAGAAAGAAAAGCCAGATAATTGACCACCATGTCATTTATTGGGTTTGAAGTTCCCAGTGTGTCCTCTTCACTCCATCCTCCAGAATGTTTTTCTGTTTGTTTTATATATATTCACCAGGGTTCTTAGTTGTACCTGGAGGAGTTAGGAATGTGTACTCTATTTTTCTAGAAGTAGAAGTCCCACTCAGTTATCTTTTAGAGATTTAAATTGTAAGAAATAAACATATATTTTACTTGTTTACTGACCTTCATATTTTCCTTTCTTTGTGTACATGCATTTTTCATCTGGTGTCATTTTTCATCATCCTAAAGTAGTTTCATTAACATTTCTTATTGTGTGGGTCTGCTGTAGATTAATTCAGCTTTTCATGCCAATAAGAGGGTTTATTTTACTTCTATTTTTGAATAATATTTTTAGATGAGTGTAGGATTCTTATTTGAAAATTTTTACTTTTTCTTTTTTTGTTTAAAGATGCTTTTTTTTTTTTACATAAAATTTAGTTTATTAACATACAGTGCAACCGGTTTCAGGAGTAGAATTCAATGATTCATCACTTCCATAAAAACACCCAGGGCTCATCACAACAAGTGCTCTCCTTAATACTCATCACCCATCTAGCACATTTCCCACCCACCTCTCCTCCATCACTGTCAGTTTGTTCTCTATCATCAAGAGTCTCTTATGATTTGTTTCACTCTCTCCTATTTTCGCCCTCCTTCCCATATGTTCACCTGTTTTGTTTCTTAAATCCCACATATGTGTGAAATATATTTTCTCTGATTACCTTATTTCCCTTCATAGATTCTAGCTCCAAACACATCATTGCAAATGGTAAGTTTTCATTTTTTAAAAATTGCATTGGATATGTATACCATATCTTCTTTATCCATGCATTAGTCAATGGACATTTGGGATCTCTCCATAGTGTGGCTATTGTTGATAGTGCCTCTTGAATCTGTATTTTTGTATTCTTTGGGTAAATACTTAAAGGTGCAATTGCTGGATCATAAGGTAGTTCTATTTTTAGTTTTTTGAAGAAGCTCCATACTGTCCTGCAGAGTGGCTGTACCCAGTCTGCATTCTCAACAGCAAGGCAAGAGGGTTCCACTTTCTCTGAATCATTGCCAACATCCGTTTTTGTTTCTTGTGTTGTTAATTTTAGCCTTCTGACAGGTATGAGGTGGTATCTCATCATGATTTTGATTTGTATATCCCTAATGATGAGAGATGTTGAGATTCTTTCATATGTCTGTTAGCCATCTGGATGTCTTCATCAGAAAACTGTCTATTCATGTCTTCTTCCCATTTCTTAACCGTTTTTTGGCCGGGGGGGGGGGGTGTTGAGTTTGACGAGTTCTTTATAGATTTTGGATACCAACTCTTTAGCTGATATGTCATTTGAAAATATCTACTCCGATTCTATAGGCTGTATTTTAGTTTTATTAATTGTTTTCTTCTCTGTGCAAATGCTTTTTATCTTGATGAAGTCCCAATAGTTCATGTTTGCTTTTGTTTCCCTTGCCTTCGGCAGTGTGACTAATAAGAAATTGCTTGGGCCAAGGTCAAAGAAGTTGCTGCCTGTGTTCTACTCCAGGATTTTGATGATTTCCTGTCTCACATTTAAGTTTCCATCCATTTTGAATTTATTTTTGTATGGTGTAAGAAAGTGGCCCAGTTTCATTCTTCTGCATATCGCCATCCAGTTTTCCCACCACCATTTATTGAAGGGAATGTCTTTTTTCCATTGGATATTCTTTCCTGCTTTGTCAAAGATGAGTTGACCATATAATTGTGGGTCCATTTCTGGGTTTTCCTCTTTTCTACTGATCTATGTACCTGTTCTTGTACCAGTACCATATTATCTTGATGACTAAAGCTTTGTAATGTAGCTTGAGATAAGAAATCATGATGCCTCCAGTTTTGTTTTTCTTTTTAAGAATTGCTTTGACTATTTAGGCCTTTTTTGGTTCCATACAAATTTTAGGATTGTTTTTTCTAGCTCCGTGAAGAATGTTGGTAGTATTTTGATAACATCGTATTAAGTGTGTAGGTTGCTTTTGGTAGTATAGACATTTTAAGTGTTTTTTCTTCCATTCCATAATCAGAGAATGCTTTTCCATGTGTTTGTGTCCTCTTCAATTTCTTTAATAAGTGTTCTATTGTTTTTAGAGACAAATCTTTTACCTCTTTAGTTAAGTATCTTATTCTTTTTGGTGCAATCACAAATGGAATTGATTCCTTGAATTCTTTTTCTGCTGCTTTGTTATTCATATATAGAAATGCAACAGAAGCACGTTGATTTTATATCCTGCAACTTTGCTGAATTAATGTATTAGTTCTAGCAACTTTTTTGGTGAAGTCTTTCAGGTTTTCTACATAGAGCATCATGTCTCTGCAAATAACAAAAGTTTGACTACTTTCTTGGCAATGTGGATGTACTTTATTTCCTTTTGTTGTCTGAATGCTTAGGCTAAGACTTCCAGTACTGTGTTAAATAGTAATGGTGAGAGTGGTTATCCCTGTCTTGTTCCTGACTGTACAGGAAAGCCTCTCAGTTTTTCCCCATTGAAGATAATGGGTCTTTTATATATGGCCTTTATTATATTGAATATGTTCCATCTACCCCTACTTCACTGAGCATCAAAAATGGATGCTGTATTTCTGTGTCTATTGACATGATCATATGGTTCTTATCCTTACTGTTATTAATGTGGTGTATCATGTTGATTGATTTGCGAATATTGAACCAGTTCTGGCACCCAGGAATAAATCCCAATTGATCATGGTGAATAATTCTTTGATTATATTGTTGAAGTCGATTTGCTATTATCTTGTTGAAAATTCTTGCATCCATGTTTATCAGGGATATTGGCCTGTAATTCTCCTTTTAAGTGGGATCTTTGTCTGGTTTTGGAATGAAGGTAATGTTTACCTCATAGAATGAGTTGGAATCCTTCCTTCCATTTCTATTTTGTATTAATTCTTCTTTAAATGATTGGTAGAATTCCCCTGGGAAACCACCTGGCCCTGTGCTTTTGTTTGTTGGGAGAGTTTTGATTACTGATTCAGTTTCTTTGCTGGTTATGCATGTGTTCAAATTTTCTATTTCTTCCCATTTCAGTTTTGGTAGTATATGAGTTTCTAGGAATTTGTCCATTTCTTCCAGATTGCCCTGTTTGTTGGCATATAATTTTTCATAGTACTTTTTAATATATTTTTTTATTTCTGTGGTGTTGGTTGTGATCTCTCCTCTTTCATTCGTGATTTTTATCTATTTGGGTCCTTTCTCTTTTCCTTTGGATAAGTCTGGCTAGGTGTTTATCAATTTTGTTAATTCTTTTAAAGAAACATCTCTTAGTTTCATTGATCTGTTCTACTGTTTGTTTCTATACTGCTTATTTCTGCTCTGATCTTTATTATTTCTCTACTGCTGGCTTTAGGCTTTCTTTGCTCTTCCTTTTCTAGCTCCTTTAGGTGTCAGGTTAGGTTGTGTATTTGGGACCTTTCTTGCTTCTTGAGATAGGCCTGAGTTGCAATGCTATTTCTTCTTAGGGCTGCCTTTGCTTCCTCCCAAAGGGTTTGGCTTGTTGTGTTTTCATTTTCATTTGGTTCCATGTATTTTTTTAATTTATTCTTTAATTTCCTAATTAACCCATTCATTTTTTAGTAGGATGTTCTTTAACATCCATGTATTTGAGGGCTTTCCAATTTTTTCTTGTGGTTGAGTTCAAGTTTCATAACACTGTGATCTGAAAATATGGATGGTATGATCCTGCTCTTTTTGTACTTATATAGGGCTGTTTTGTGACCCACTATGTGATCTATTCTGGAGAATGTTGCATGTGCACTCAAAAAACAATATGTATTCTCTTACTTTAGGCGGAATTATTCTGTTAAGTCCATCTGGTCCACTGTGTCATTAAAAGCTGTTGTTTCCTTATTTATTTTCTTCTTAGATGATCTGTCCATTGCTGTAAGTGGAGTGTTAAAGTCGCCTACTATCACTGTATTATTGTGAATGAGTTTCTTTATATTTGTTATTAATTGATTTATATATTTTTATGTTTTCAAGTTTAGGGGCATAAATATTTATAACTGTTAGATTTTGTTGATTGATAGACCCCTTAATTATGATATAATGTCCTTCTTTATCTCTTGCTACAGTCTTTGTTTTAAAATCTAGTTTGTCTGATATAAATATGGCTACTCTGGCTTTGACACCCATGAGCATAACAGATGGTTTTCTAGCCTCACCCTTTCAGCCTTTAGGTCTAAAATGAGTCTTTTGTAGGGAGAATGTCAATGGATCTTGTTTTTTTCTTTTATCCATTCTAATACTCTATATCTTTTGATTGGAGCATTTAATCCATTTACATTCAGAATGATTATTGAAAGTTATAAATAGTGCCATTGTGTTCCTTGTAGAGTTGGTGTTTCTGGTGATGTTCTCTGGTCATTTCTAGTCTTTGTTGCTTTGTCCTCCCCCCACCCCCACCCCTGACTCAAAAAGTCCCCCTTAAAATTTCTTGCATGGCTGGTATAGGGGTCACAAACTCCTTTAGTTTTTGTCTGGAAAACTCTTATCTCCCTTTCTATTCTGAATGACAGCTTTGTTGGATAAAGAATTCTTGGCTGCATGTTGTTCCCATTCAATACATTGACTATTTCCTGCCACTTCTTGTGTCCTGCCATGTTTCTCTGGACAGATCTACTGCATACCTGATCCATCTTCTCTTGTAGGTTAAGGACATTTTTTTTCCCTTGCCACTTTCAGGATTCTTTCCTTGTTTATTTCTGTTATGAATTTGAATATGGTATGCCTTAGCAATGATTGGCTTTTGTTGAATTTAATGGGAGTTCTCTGTGCTTCTTGGATTTTGATGTCTGAGTCTTCCCCCAGATTAGGGAAGTTTTTAGCTATAATTTGCTTGCATAAACCTTCTGCCTCATTTTCTCTCTCTT
Organism: Cryptoprocta ferox; assembly: GCA_028646485.1. Lineage (NCBI taxonomy): Eukaryota > Metazoa > Chordata > Mammalia > Carnivora > Eupleridae > Cryptoprocta > Cryptoprocta ferox. The sequence continues at coordinate 76,789,701 of CM053575.1, forward strand.
CATTTTATGGGACTCCTCTGATACAAATGTTTTTATGTTTTAATAAACCACTGAGTTCCCAAAGTCTGTCTTTGTGGTCCATTTCCTTTATTTCCCTCTTCTTTCAGCTTCATTATTTTCCATAATTTTATCTTCTATATCACTGATTCATGCCTCTACTTCATCCATCCTTGTTTTCATGGCCTCCTTTTGGGATTGTATCTCAGTTATAGTATTTTTAATTTTGGTCTGACTAGATTTTAATTCTTGTATACCTGTAGTAAAGGAATCGCTAGTATCTTCTATGCATTTTTTCAAGCCCAGCTAATAGCCTTATAGTTGTTTTAAATTGTAGTTCAGATGCCTTACTTTTATCTGCATTGATTAAGTCTCTGGCCATCATTTCTTCTTATTTCTTTTGGGTTAAATTCCTTTGTTGTCATTTTGGAGAGAAAGAAAAAAAAGCAAAACAAAACAAAATAACATTTAAAATATCAACAAAAAATTTTTCAATTAAATGAAATACATAAAGGAAGCTAGATCCTAGGTGTGTTTTGGTCTGCTTGTTATGAGAAGCTTGATAGAAAAAAGATACAAAAAAGAAATTTAAAAATTAAAAAAATATATAAAATAAAATAAAAATAATTAAAATAAAAAATAGAAATAGAAAAAAGTTCTTTTTTGTATCAAGAAATCAAATAAAACAAACTAAAACAAAGACAAAAAGGAAAAAAAGAAACAAAACAAAAACCCACACACAAAAAAACAAAAAACCCCAAAGAACATTAGATCTTTTTCCCCTAGAGCTGAAACTCTGCAGCACTCTATGATGGGTAGACTTGGTGTGGGTGAGGGGTTTGTGCTGATCTTCTAGGGGAGGGCTCTGCTATTCTGATTCTCAGGTGCAATTGCCCTAGTGGAGATGTGCCTCCAGAGCACAGGGGAGTGGGGCTTGGTGTAGTGGCTTCCTTCCCCATTTGGTGGCACTATTTAACTCACTAAGGTGGAGCAAGCTGGTGGGTGCAGGGAAAAGATGGCTTCGCCTAGTTCTCTCTTCTCCAGAGTGGGAAATGCATGCCACCCCTCTTCAGTAAGCCATCACAGATGTGCAAAGAGTGACCCTGCTTGTGTCCCTGGTTTCCATCAGATTCCTGCCTTCACCCTGTCTGTGTCTAAGCTGTCTGCTGGACAAACAGTGCAGCACTCCTGTGTTTTATCTCAGGAATGACTGTGTTTCAAAACTCCACACTTCAGAGACCCCCACAGTACTGACCCACACTGATCCTCTGGAGGAGGGTCTCCCTGTGCTGTGGCTGGTGTTGGCTTATGGTGGAAGACAGCCACGTGACCGAGTTTATGATAAATACACAGCTGGCTCCAAAGGTTGCTGCCCTCTGCCACCATCTTTTCTCCTATACAGGTGAGTAGGATAGACCCACAGGGTCCTTTTGCCAAAGGAAAGGCTGTATAATCTCTCCCAAAAGCACTCCAAGCTGTGGCTGATGCGAGCTTGTCCAGAAAACAGCTGCATGACCACACCGTAGTTTGGAATTTACGGTAAATCCCAACACAAACCCGGTGCCAGGGTTTGCAGACCTCGACCAGTAACTTTGTTCCTAGACTGGTGAGCAGGATAGTTTGATGGTGCCTGCAGGGTCCTTTGCCCGAGGAGAGGCCCCTCCGCCACATGCACTCCAAGCAGGGGAAGCACTTTTTCCCATGTTTCCCAGCCATCCTCAGGCTGCCTGCGGCTAAGTGAGGCTCAGCTCTGCACTCCCACTGGAACATTGCTCAGCTCCCCAAGTGAAAACCTGGAAGTATCATAGACCTCTGAAACTTCAGAATCTATGCTCCACTGTTTATAGAAAACTGGTGATACTGTGATCATCTCCTTTTTCCTTGTCAAAGGTTTTGGCAATAGTTTTCTTATGCAGTCCCCCTGAGCGTGTTTTTGCTCTTTTTTTTCCCTGCGCTTTTTTTTCCTCTTCTTCCTCCTCTCTTTTACTCCCACTGCTGTCAAGGCTCCCTCCTATGGGAGCACCAGCAGCTCTTTTCTCCCATGAACTCTACGCAGTTCCTACCTTCCACAGGTCATTTTTCTGGTTTGTAGATGTGCAGCTTTATCCCCTTGGGTGTTCAGAATGATTTGATATTTATCTATCTGTGTTCAAGGGAGAAGGCAAGCTTAGGGTTGACCTACTCCTCTACCATCTTACCTCCTCTTTTAAAGATGCTCCTTGAGATTTTTTTTGCATTACTTTAAAATTTTTAATGTTTATTTATTTTTGAGAGAGAGAGCGAGAAGAGGAGCAGAGAGAAAAGGGGACACAGAATATGAAGCAGGCTCCAGGCTCCAAGCTGTCAGCACAGAGCCCACGCAGGGTTCGGGCTTGAACTCATGAACCGTGAGATCATGACATAAGCTGAAGTCGGATGCTTAACCAACTGAACCACCCAGGCACTCCTTGTATTACTTTAAATATGTTGCTCCATTGTCTTCTCACTTGCGTTGTTTCCAACAAGAAAACTGCCATCATTCATATATTCATTCCTTATATATAACATTTTTTTTAAATCTCTGGCTTCTTTTACGATTTTTTCTTTATCACTAGTTTTGAGAGATTTGATTATGATATGCTTTCTTGTTTTTATTATATTTTTATTCTTGGGGTTCATTGAAATTCTTAAGTTCATTGCATCATATATTGAAAAATTTTGACCATGATTTCTTTGTATATTCTTCCTGCCCCTCCCCTCTTTCAATGATAGTAATTGTATGATGTTAGGCCACTACTGTAGTCCCATAGCTCACTGATGATTGTTTTAAATTCTTTTTTATCTTTATGTTTAATTTTTCATAATTTCTACTTCTGTGTCTTCAAGTTCAGGAATGTTTTCCCCTGAAAATGTCTAATCTACTATTATTCCCATATAGTGTATTTTTCATTTCAGACGTTGTAGTTTTCATCTCTAGGAACTTGAGTTTGCCATTTTTATATTTTTTTCATATCACTGCTTAACTTCTTGAACATATGGAATACATTTTTAAGGACCCTATTAATGACCTTGTCTTCAGCTTCTAACATCTGTGACAGTTCTTGGGTATTTTGATTGATTTCTGTTTTCTTTTCTTCATGATTGGTATCATCTTATTTCTTTTCATTCCTACCAATTTTGATTGGATGCCTAGCATTCTTAATTTTATCCTTTTGAATTCTAGATATTTTCGTATTGCTGTAAATATTCTTAGGCTTTGCCCTGTGGTGTAGTTAAGTTATTTAGATAGAGACTGATCCTTTTTGATCATGCTTTAAAAATGTGTTAAGTAGGATCAGAGCAGTGATTTATTTAGCCTGACTATTCTGCACTACTGAGTCAAGACACCTCTGGTACTCTATCCAGTACCTCATGAATTAGAAAGTTTTCTAGTCTGGCTGATTGGAAAAGGTATTATTACTGTCCTTGTGTAAGTGCTCAGCACTGTAACTTCTAAGTCTGGTTATTTTCCCCAAAGTTTTGGGTAGTTTTCTAACATACATGAGTTTATTAATACTCTGCTATATTCTCAGGCTGACCCTATGAAGACACTGAGAATTCTTTATTCACCTTTGTCTTCTCCAGTACTCTATCTTGCCACCTTCAGCTACTTTGATCTTTCTCAGGTTCATCTTCTCAACTCAAAGAATCTGACGCACTCTGCCTAGGTTCCCCTACCTTCTCTTGTAGCCTAGAAATATCTAATGGTAGTAAGCTGAAGAATTTGTAGAGCTGATCTCATGTATTCCCAGTCTCTGTCCTTTATTGCCCTATGTATTGTCTGATGTTTTACACATTGTGTCTAGTTTTTGGTTGTTTCAGACAGAGAGATAACTCTAGTCCCTATTGCTCCACCTTGTCTAGAAGCAGAAGTCTCTTATCCTTTTATTGCTCATCTTTGTCAACTCAGAATCAAAAGAAGAAAGGAAGAAAGAAAAAGAAAGAAGGAAAGAAAGAAGGAAAGAAAGAAGGAAAGAAAGAAAGAAAGAAAGAAAGAAAGAAAGAAAGAAAGAAAGAAAGAAAGAAAAAAGTGACCTACATTTGTTAATTTTTGTATTCACAACCTAACTTTCTGTATGTAGGATTTTTATATGTTTGAGCAAGAGCAATTATGTTTTCTCCAATGTAGCAACCCCATTGTCTAATACAAATTATAGCAGATAAAATATTCAATCTATAAATGATTGATTGAATAAATGAATAAATGAGCAATCATATAAAATCACAGCTTTACTGGAGGAAAGAGATGCAAATAATATGTTTGGGTAACATTTACTAATTTTAAAATTTCTTTTATGCAATAAAATTGAAATAGAAGTGAAAAAAGGAATGCAGAAATGAAATACAAAAAAAGAGTGCAGAAATGATTAGCTATATCTTAGAAGTGATATGGGAATCTAGGGTTCCCAAAAATATATACAGCAAGACGTGAGCTAGAGTTTTGGAGATTGCCTCCTGGTTATTGCCCATCCCAAAGGGGTGAGGTGCATAGTGTCGAATCCTTTTTTCATTTTTTCATTTCACCCCTTTTTTCATTTCTCTCTTAGATATATCCTTTCTCTCTCCTTCTTTTCCATGTTTGGGAAAATAACATGTGTTATTTTTGGGAAAACTAAAACTCATTAGCTAAATAGATAATTGTATTGATAAGGTTGTTGGTGATCAGTTATATTAAATATGAATCTAACCAGCGCAGAGGGTATTATATGTAATTGAAATATTAGATAAGATCATCTTTAAGGCCTTTCTATCTCTGTGTTTCTCTTTAAGTGTGGGGGTAAAAAGGAAAATGAGCATTCCTCTGGATTACATAAGGGTACTCTATTTCATTTACAACTTACTATATTTACAGCAGCATAATTTCACACTATTTTTTTCTTTTAATTTGATGTCACTCCAAAAGATTATTTTAATTTGAGATGTCATTAGGTTAGAAGAATTTTATATTTTAAATTATGTATTGTTACTTTTTAAATGTTAATTTTCTATGGCTGCAAACTGAAGCCTGTAAATAAACCTTAGGGTCAAAATCACATTACAAAAATAATAACTGTACATATGAAGGCTTGTGGTCTGTTTAATTTCTCTCAATTAATATAGCACTGTTCCCAGAAAACAAAATAAAGCCAACCACAAAAATCATTGCCTATTCGTGGTTAATTCTTCCATGAAAACCATGATGGGTCAGGACACCCTTGTGTATTTTTATACCTGCCCATCTTGATATATGTCTAATATTTCTCCTGCCTTTAATTCTGTAAACATTTTATCTTTAGCTAGTGCTTATTTTTGATGCAATCAAATCCATGGCGCACCTGTCACTGCAGATGAAAAGAGAGTGAGTCATTTGGGAAGAGGGAGGTCACATTGACTCTTGGAAGACACAAAGAATAATATATGAAATTGAGTTTTTGAGGACATAACATAATGCCCTCATGACTGAAAAGAACTCATGGATCTCCTGAAAGAGGTCATCTCCTCATTTTCACTAAGGGGTTGCAGAGCACTTAATGCCAAATTAAACTCTAGAGTTAGTGCTGTAGAATTTAGTAAAGCAGTTATAAATGGTTGAAATGAGTCATTGTAAAAAATATAATTCAGAATGTTTATTCTCAGGCTGGTTCTATGTGACTGCAAATCAGCCTGGTTGAACATGTTTATACCTTGCTGTTCTGCTTCTCTTTTGGAAATGCACTTTTATCATTAGTGTAGATACTATCTGTGTTTTAGAGATACAAAGACGAATATTACTCCATTGAGTTGTGGCCTTTGATTTTCAGTGGAAATGTTACTCTTCATTTTGACACTGAATTCTTTCCCAGCTATACACTGAAAGGAGAGAAGAGCATAAAAATGAGTGATAAAAGCCAGCCCTCTAATGGACCAAGACAAAGAGAACACAGTATCAAGAGGCCACTTCATAATGATAAGGGGGAAAAAAAACAATTTTCTCATCTAGGTGAGTGCTTTATCTTCTGGGGGTGTGTAACCTAAAGAAGGTAAATTACTTTTTCTGGTACCACTTGGTATCCAAGAGGAGGTAGTTTACTTCATGATGTCAAAACACACTGCTGCCATGAAAATGGTTATACCTCTTGCTTGCTACAAGAAGAGTTCTTAACTCATATTTGATTTGATCTCTTCATAAATCACCCAAACCAAAGCCATGATGTTTCAGAACATAAGAGCAAGTATACAAATGAATAGATGCTTTTTCAGGGGATGGATAGAAGTATTTTTTAGTCACTCCTGTGGTTGTGATTTCACTGCACTGTTCCACTGGAAATAGAGATTTTTTTTTAATTCTAAAATCATTAAAGGGTAAGTAAATGTTTCTTATTGGTTTTGGTCTTACACATAACTTACAGCTAGATGATATAGAAATAGTTTCATCTGCTTGATTTGCAGAAACCCTGACATGTAGAAAAGGATGTTTGTCCAGTTGAAGGCCCTGAGACAAACCTACCACTTTAGGAAGAGTTAATTAACTCATTGTCAAGTGACCAATAACAAGAGAGCATCTTTTATGCAGAATAACTTCATTTGAACTCCTTAATGACTAAAGAAATAATTTATCACTGCTCTGGGAATCATTACTTTTGCTACATATTTTAAGACAAAGTAACACTGTGTGTTAAAATTCACACTCAGATATCTTTAAACAAATGGTCACACCACACAAAGCCAGTTTGAAACTGAGTGTCTAAAGCTCAGCTTTGGCAATCTAACTTTCATAAATTATTGAGACTATACTGCTATTTTCTTCCAAGGTATATATAGAACTCAAAGGGAGCATGATTGTGTATATAGACGGCTAGTTGGGATATCATTTTTTCATTCACTAATTCATTTGTTCATTTGCTAAATATGTATTAGGAACTGACCACTTGTTAAATCTTTGACAAATGTTGGGATTAGAACATAAGTCACATAAACACAATCCTAGTGTTAGTTTCCTGGGCCTTCTAATTTAGTTAGGCACATGGGCATTGAGCAGGAAACCACACAAATATAATTATAATAGGTCCAAAAAAGGAAAACTAGAGGGTGCTATAAAATATGTAGTAGGGTGCTTTAATTTAGTCTGGATGGTGGAATGTCAACAAAAGCTTCCCTTTTTGAACTGGGCCCAAAGAATGGGTGGAGGTAACAGGATGGGGGATAGGAACTGCTGGTAGAGAAATTAAATTGAGTAGAGGTGCAAAGGTGAGAACAAGTTTGAAGTAGTCAAGGAATTTTAAAAAAATTAATGTTTATTTAATTTGGGAGAGAGAGAGACCAAGCAGGGAGGCCCAGAGAGAAAGGGAGACACCAAATCCGAAGCAGACTCCAGGCTCTGAGTAGTCAGCACAGAGCCTGACACAGGGATCGTACTCACAGCCCAGGAGATCATGACCTGAGCCAAAGTTGGCCACTTAACTGACTGAGCCATCCAGGTGCCTTGAAGCAGTCAGGATTTAAAGGGGAGTCAATGCAGTCAAGAAAATAGAATAAGGGATGAATGGCTCAAGATAAGATTTATTGACGTGTGTTTAATAAACATGTATGCAGCATTTATTCTGTGCCAAGAAGAGCTGTAATGCCTTAACAAATATTTATTCAGTTAATCCTTATATTAATCCTATAAAGTATTATTATCCCCATTTTACAGATGTGAAAGCTAAGAGACAGAGTTATGAGAGCAGGGAACATATAGGCAACCAAAAAGCCATGTGAAATACTTACAAATTTTTCCTAAGAGCAAGATAAATTTATAGAATGGTTTTAAGCAGAATAATGCCCTTATCATTTCTTTAAATTTTAACTAGATATCTCTGACCAGTGCCTGAAGAATGAGACTAAGAGGTAGAGAGTCTGGCAACAGTGTTTCAGGTACTGAAGGATCAGGAATTGGAATATATGTGGTCTGCAGTGGTGAAAGGGAAAAGTCAGGATGATTTTTTAGGTTTCTGTCATAAACAAACAGATACAGGGCCACTTACTGGGTTAGGGAACACAGACAAAGAAGCATGTTTAGGTAGTGAATACAGAAAAGAACTATGCATTTTATTTCAGCTGAAATGAGTTTGAAGTTACTAAGATATATTTATGTGGAGATGTAGAGAAAATATTTGGGATTGAGAGAATAAAACTCAGAAGAAAAGTTTAAGAAGGATATATACTAATTTAGAAGTTATTTGACATCGATTTTTAAACTTTCAACTTGCTTATTTATTATCTAGATTCTAATACAGATTCAAAGAAGTATAAGACCATATTTAAGAAATATCCATGTTATGGCATAGTCAAAAACATAGAGTTTTGAGACCATAGAGATTTTATACAAATGATAGTATTTGGGGACGTTTATGCTACTTCTATATAACTGGTTGAGAGGAAAATATGTGGGAGGAAATGGGGCTAGAGAGAGGTCATGATCAAAAATTTTCTAATCATTATTTCATGGTCTTTTTAATATCAGAAATTGTTGTTAGCTTATATTTTGATTTTTCAAATATTTTAACAAAATTCTAAAAGATCTTCAGGTCATCTTTACCTTAAACCAGCAGGGAACACAATTCCTAGCACAATTCGCCAAATCCCTCACTAAGTTTTCTCTTAAAATCAAGATTTAGAAAAGAGTGATGTATTATTCAACATGCATATTTAACGTGTATATTTGTGGACCATGCTTTTTACTGAATCAGATTCCATACTGGAGTATTTAGGTCATTTCTTCACTATGTCAGCCTACAAAATGGAGCATCAAATGAATAAATCTCTACAAAAAAGTAATTTCACACAAATTTACTTTGTGATAAGCTATTCTCTTACAACTTATGGCATCTATTAGCATTTTCTGAGAAAAGAACAACAGTCATCTACTTGCTTTATAACCTTCTCTTCAGTTAATTTCCTCCTGTTTTTCTAGATCTTCCAGTAATTTTGGCTTTTTATACATCTTGCCCAAGCGAGATGCTTCTTTTTTTTTAATTTGAAACTGAAGAAATCTATGTGAAAAAAAAGTGTGTGTGTGCATGCACATATGTATGATGTATATGTGTATGTGTATACATACATGACTATAACAAATTTACTTATGAAAACGGATAACAGTTTTTGTTTTCATTTAATGAACTCTAGATTCTCAGGGTCTTGAGTATGTGCTCTGTGCTTTGTGAAGTGGGCAAAAGGCTATGTAAGGAATCAGTTCTACTTTTGACTTATTCAGTTAATTTCTTGGGCTTTCATTTCCTCAGGAGTTTAGATAAGAGAATCTGAAAAGTTCCTTCTAAATCTAACATTCTATGTTTATTTTTCTGAGTAAAAATACTAGTTTATGATAAAAAAGAAATAAAATCATCTTTCATAAGGGTGTAACTTCTTTGAAGATCTTCCCAGAAAACAATGTCAATAAGAGGATGTGAAATAAAGAACACTGTAGGGTAAAAATATCTGTTTTTTTTTTTTTACAACAAAACCACATGGAAGCCAAAAAGAATAATTAGCGTCTTGAAATATCATGTTGCTTTCTTATATTAAAATATAGTAATTGAGACTGAAAGGTGGTTAGATGTATATTTCCTCACCCAAAAATTGCATAATGGTAGACCCAATAATGGCTCCATACCACAAGTCCCAAGACCTATAAAGTAAGATCAAGGAATCAATGTATCCTGGGAAGAGCTAATTGAATACTAGACTTCTAATGTCACATTGCTTAGCCTCAAAACACAACTTAGATATTTTTATTGATTTGCTTTTGCTATTTATATATCATTGGCCCTGGAAATATTGGTTACTGTCTCCTGAATTCAGAATTTTCAAAGGACTGTAATAAGGGGGGGATAGTTTAAGGGGAAAAATACCTGTTTGTGGCCTAAGTGTTAGTGATACCATAAGTATAATATATTCTAAAAAAAGCTATGAGCTATGCTCACACGAAACATATGAACAAATACAATCTAGTAAAAGAAAATGGCCTAATGAAAAGATGTGAGAAAGTGGCAGGACAAACTCTAAGAAAACTGGAAGACATCCTCATCATGGCATAATGTCAACTCAAGGAAAACTTAAACAATGTGATTTTGGCCTTAGGCAGAAATTTGTACCCCCAAGAGAGGCAACTTTCTCAACATTGTTTTTTGACATGTAATTGAGGCTGATGGAGAGAATATTAGTCCAGGACAAGTTCTTGACATTTAAAAGGGTCTCTGCTTATTGTAAAAACAAAACAAAACAAAACAAAACCACAAAAAACAAATGCATGAAGTACAAAAAATTGTTATTAAGAAGAAAGTATGAATCCTCTGTACTGTCACATCCAGAGAAATAACTCCTATTAACATTTTGATATATTATTTTTCAGTGGTGAAAAGATGAGTCTTAGAGGGGAGGAGAATGAATTTGGGAGTGAGAGTTCCAAGTAGGACAAGAAAGACCTCTATGTACTCTGTAAAATTGAAAGCATCCTATCTACAGTTTCACATTATTTTCTAAGCAACTTAATTTTATACTACTAAACTATTAGCTCCTCAGTCAAGACTATATCATTTTCATCTTTGATCACCCAGGGACTATCATAGTAATGTTACACAATAAACAAATATTTGTTGAATGATCAGAGGCAAGTAAGTGACACTAGATACAAAAAAGTATCAAAGATCAGAACAAGAGCATAACAGAACTTCTAATGAAGTTGAAAAAGTCTTGTGAAAGTAATTGGAAGTTAGAGAAGGGTAAGAAAGAATAGACCCATATATGGGTTCACAAACTGTCAAATTGACAATTGGCTCTCTCTTTTCCTTCATTAATCTCCATCTAGGACTTTATAATTGGAAATGGTAAATCAGTCATATGAAAATGGAGACCTAATATAAGAGATCCTTTTTATCATTTTTTTTATATTTGAAATAGAGAGAATGAGCAAGTGTAGATGGAGAAGGGACAGAGGAGGAGGGAGAGAGAAAATCCTAAGCAGACTTCATGCCCAGCACAGAGCCCATAGTGGGGACTGTGAGATCATGATCTGAGCTGAAATCAAGAGATAGATGCTTGACTGACTGAGCCACCCAGCCACCCCATGAGTTACTCTAAGAGGTCTTAGAAAAATATACAGATGTGAAGTGCTTGAAGAATCACAGAAAATATAAATGCCAAACTTCTGGAAATGTGAAAACACTAAAAATTTACTGGGAATAAATGAATGTTAAACATTATTGTCTATATACCAGAAAATTTTCAACAGAATTTTAGAATGGATTAATTAGGCCAAACCAGACTGACTTGGTTGGATACTGGCTTAACTCTTTCCAACTGCATGGCTTTTAATAATTTATATAGCTTCTCTGTGCCTCAGTTTCCTCAGCTGTAAAATTGGTACACTACTAGTGCCTATCCTATATGGATGATGTTGAGATTAAGTTCTCCTAGTAAGGGAAGAAAGAAACAGAGAATGACTACAAAAACAATGATAAAACAAGTAACGACTTGAGGACAAGTACATACCTATCAATAACTTGTTTGAATGTAAATAGAATTAATTGCTCCAATAAAAAGAAATAAAGTTATTGAATGGATAAAAAACAAGACCCACCTAATTGTTGCCCATAAGAGACTCACTTCAGACCTTAAGAGACATGCAGATTGAAAGTGAAGGGATAGAAAAACATTAACCATAAAAAATGGAAATGGAAAGAAAGCTGGGGTATCAATAGTTACATTGAACAAAATAGTCTTTAAAAAACATAGACTGTTACAAGACAAAGAAACACATTACATCATGATAAAGGGAACAATCCATCAAGAAGATATAATAATTGTAACTATTTATGAACCCAACATGAAACACCAAAATACATAACGCAACTATTAACAAATGTAAAGAAAGAAATTGACAGTAATAGAAAAATAATAGGAGTCTTTAACACCCCACTTACATCAACATATAGATCATCCAGACAGAAACTCAACAAGGAAACAGTGGCCTTCAATGACACATTGGACCAGATTGACCTAACAGATGTATTTAGAACAGTCCATCCAAAACAGTGGAATATTTATTCTTTTCAAGTGCACGTGGAACATTCTCCAGAATAGATCACATCTTAGGCTACAAAACAAGTCTCAATATATTAAAAAAGATTGAAATCATACCATGCATTTTTTCTAACTATGACAGTATGATGCTAGAAATCAATTACAAGGAAACATCTGGAAAGAACACAAATACATGGAAGCAAAATAACATGCTACTAAACAATGAATGGGTCAACCAAGATATCAAACAATAAATCAAAAAAATGCATGGAGAGAAAGGAAAGGTAAACACAATAGTACAAAATATTTGGGATGCAGAAAAAGCTGTTCTAAGAAGGAAGACTGTAGCAATGCATGCTTACCTTAAGAAGCAAGAAAAATCTCAAATAAAAAATCTTATAGCTTATACCTAAGGAGCTAGAACAAGAAAAGCAAAGTCCAAAGCCAGTAAAAGAAAGGAAATAATAAAGATTAGAGCATAGATAAATGAAATAGAGACTAAAAATACAATAGAACAGATTAATGAAACCAGGAGCTGGTTCTTTGAAAATATCAACAAAGTTGATAAATTTTTAGCCAGATAAAAATAAAAGAGAGGACTCAAATAAAATCACAAATGAAGAAGTTGAAAAAACCACCACCACCATAGATATACCATGAATTTTAAGAGAATATTATGAAAAAATACATGCCTACATATTGGACAACCTACAAATGGATAAACTCCTAGAAAAATATAGACTTCCAAAATTGAATCAGAAAAAAATAGAAAATTTGAACAGACTGATGATTAACAATGAAATTGAATCAGTAATTAAAAATAAAAACCTCCCAACAAAAGAACATTCAGGATTAGAAGTCTTCACAGGTGAATTGTACTACACATTTCAGAAAGACTTAATACCTATTTTTCAATGTATTTTTAAAAACAGAGAAAAAAATCCTCCTAATTCATTCTACAAGGCCACCTTTACCTCAATACCAAAACTGATAAACCAGCAAGAAGTAAAATTTTCACTATTTGCAGATGACATGAAACTATGTAGAAAACCCAAAAGACTCCAACAAAAAGTTGCAAGAACTAATACATGAATTCAGAAAAGTCACAGGATACAAAATCAATGCACAGAAATCTGTTGCATTTCTATACACCAATACTGAAACAGCAGAAAGAGAAATTAAGGAATCAATCCCATTTAAAATTGCACTCATAACCACAAAATACCTAGGAATAAGCCTAACCAAAGAGGTGAAAATCCTGTACTCTGAAAACTATGAAACACTGATGAATGAAATTAAAAAGGACACAAAGAAGTGGAAAGACAGTCCATGGTCGTGGATCAGAAGAACAAATAATGTTAAAATGTCTATACTACTCAAACCAATTTACAAATTTAATGCAATTTATATCAAAATACCAATAGCACTTTTCACAGAGCTAGAACAAAGAATCCGAAAACTTGTGTGGAACCATAAAAGACCCCAAATAGCAAAGAAACCTTGAAAAGAAAAGAAAAGCTGAAAGCATCACAATTCCAGACTTCAAGTTATATTACAAAGCTCTAGTGATCAAAACAGTATGGTAATGGCACAAAAATAGACATATAGATCAACAAAACAGAATAGAGAACCCAGAAGTGAGCCCACACTCTGATCTTTCAACAAAGCAGGAAAGAATATCCAATGGGAAAAAGACTACCTCTTCAACAAATGGTGTTAGGAAAACTGGTCAGCAATATGCAGAAGAATGAAACAGAACCACTTTCTTAGAGCATACACAAAAATAAATTAAAAGTGGATTAAAGACCTAAATATGAGACTGGAAATTATAAAAATCTTTTATGAAAACACAGGCAGTAACCTCTTTGACATAAGTTGTAGCAACATGTTTCTAGATATGCCTCCTGAGGCAAGGCAATCAAAAGCAAAAACAAACTATTGGGACTACATCAAAATAAGAAAGCTTCGGTAACAGTGAAGGAAACAATCAGAAACTAAACTAAACTAAAAGACAGCTTATGGAATGGGAGAGGTATTTTCAAATGACATATCTGCTAAAGGATTAGTATCCAAAATATAAAAAGAATTTACAAAAGTTAACACCCCAAAAACCAAATAATCCAAGTTTAAAAATGGGCAAAGGACATGAATAGACATTTTCCCAAAGACATCCAGATGGCTAAACAGACACCTGAAAAAGGTGCTCAACATTACTCATCATCATGGAAATACAAATTAAAACAACAATGAAATATTGCCATAAATGAATTTAGCCATAAATATGGCTAAAATCAACAACCCAAGTGTTGGTGAAAATATGGAAAAAGGGGAACTTTCTGCACTGTTGATGAGAAGGCAAACTGGTGCAGCCACTCTGAAAAACAGTATGGAGTTCCTTAAAAAGTTGAAAATAGAACTACCCTAGGATGTAGCAATTGTACTACTAGGTATTTTATCAAAGAATACAAAAATATTAATTCAAAGGAATATATGCACCCTGATGTTTATAGCAGCATTATCTACAATCGCCAACTTATGGAAACAGCCCATGTGTCCATCCACTGATGAGTGGATAAGGACGATGTGATAATTATATACAATGAAATATTATTTAGCCATAAAAATACCATGAACTCTTGGCATTTTCAACAACATGGATGGAGCTATACAGATTTATGCTAAGCAAAATAAGTCTGTCAGAGAAAGATACCATATGATTTCACTCATATGTGGAATTTTAGAGACAAAACAAACAAGCATAGGGAAAAGAAGGAGGGGCAAACCAAGAGATTCTTAACTATATAGAACAAACTGATGGTTAACAGAGGGGAGATGGGTGTGGGGTGATTAAGGGATTGGGGATTAAGGAGTGTACTTGTGATGAGCACTGGGTGTTGTATATGTAATACTGAATCACTAAATTGTACACCTGAAGCTAATATTAAACTGCATGCTAAAAAACTGGGATTTAAATGAAAACTTTTAAACAATAATAGAATTTTGAGTGTTGTATATAAGTGTTGGATCACTAAATTCTACACCTGCAACTAATATTACACTGTATATTAACTAATTTGAATTTAATACAATCTTGGAAAGAAAAAAGTAGCAGCGACTTAAAAAAAAGATACTACAGAAAGAAAGAAAGAAAGAAAGAAAGAAAGAGGAAAGAAAGAAAGAAAGAAAGAAAGAAAGAAAGAAAGAAAGAAAGAAAGAAAACCATAAGCTAATATCTCTGATGAACATGGATGCAAAAATCCTTACAAGGTATTGGTAAACTGAATCAAAAATATTGAAAAAACCCATTCACCACAATCAAGTGAGACTTATTCCAGGGATGCAAGAGTAGGTCAATATTCAAAAATCAATAAATATGATACATTGCATCAACAAGAGAAAAGATAAAAACTATATGATCATCTCAATAGGTGCAGAAAATGAATTTGACAAACTACAAATCTTCATGATAAAAACTTAACAACAGAGTAGGCTTAGAGGAAACATACTTCAACATAATGAAGGCCATATGTGAAACATCTGCAGCAAACATACTCAGTGGTGAAAAACTGAGAGCTTTTCCTCTGTGATCAGAAACAAGACAAGGATGTCCACTTTTACCACTTTTACTCAACTAATACTGGAAGTCTTAGTCACAGCAGTCACTCAAGGAAAAGAAATAAAAGGAATCAATTTTGGTAAGAAAGAAGTTTTACTATTTGCAAATAACGTGATACTATATATAGAATACCCTAAGACTTCCACCAAAAAATGTCTAGAATAGACCAATGAATTTAATAATGTTGCAGGATATAAAATTAATATAAAGAAATAAGTGAATTTCTATACTTTCATAATGAAGTGGCAGAAACAGAAATTAAGAAAATAATCTCATTTACAATTGCACCAAAAATAACAAGATATTAGGAATAAATTAAACCAAGGAGTGAAATATCCATACTCTGAACACTAGAAAATACTGATTAAAGAAATTGAAGATGACACAAATAAATGGAAAGATATTCCATGCTTATGAATTGGAAAAACAAATATTGTTAAAATGTTCATACTACCTAATGCAATCTAAGATTTAAAACAATGCCTATCAAAATACCAGCGACATTTTTACAGAACTAATACAAATTATCCCCAATTTTTTAATGGACTCACAAAAGATCCCAAATAGCCAAAGCAATCTTGAGAAACAATGAAGCTGGAGGTATCACAATCCCAGATTTCAAGCAATACTATGAAGCCATAGTAATCAAAACAGTATGACACTGGCACAAAAATAGGAACTTAGATAAATGGAACAAAATAGAGAGCTCTGAAATAAACATACACTGTGATGGTCAATTAATCTATGACAAAGGAGGCTAAAATATACAATGGAGAAAAGACTGTTTCTTCAACAAATGATGTTGGGGAAAAGGGTCAGCTACATGCAAAAGAGGGAAACTGGATCACTTTCTTACACCATATAAAAATAAACTCAAAATGGATTCAAGACCTAAATGAGAATACTGAAACCATAAAACTCCTAGGAGAAAACACAGGCAGTAATTTCTTTGACATCAGCTGTATAAAACAAATTTTCTGAGGGGCGCCTGGGTGGCTCAGTCGGTTAAGCATCCGGCTTCAGCTCAGGTCATGATCTCACGGTTCGTGGGTTCGAGCCCCGCGTCGGGCTCTGTGCTGACATAGAGCTCAGAGCCTGGAGCCTCCTTCAGATTCTGTGTCTTCCTCTCTCTGACCCTCCCCTGCTCGCGCTGTCTCTCTCTGTCTCTCAAAAATAAATAAAAAACATTAAATTAAAAAAATTTTTTTATATAAAAAAACAAATTTTCTGAATATGTCTCGTTTGACAAGAGAAACAAAAAGCACGATTGAACTATTGGGACTACAGCAAAATAAAAAGTTTTTGCACAGCAAAAGAAACCATCAACAAAACAAAAAGGCAACCTACTGAATGGGAGAAGATATTTGCATATGAATTATCCTATAAGGGGTTAATATGAAATATATGAAAAATGTATACAATTCAACCAAATTATCTCAACCCCCAAACCAAATAATCTGATTAAAAATGGGCAGAAGGCTTCAATAGACATTTTTCCAAAGAAGTAACACAGATGGCCAACAGACACATGAAATGATGCTAACATCTCAAACTACCAGGAAAACGTAAATCGAAACAATGAGATATCACTTTACACCTGTCAAAATTGCTACAATAAAAAACACAAGAAATACAACCTTTGTTGCTGAGGATGTAGAGAAAGGGGAACCCTCCTGCACTGTTGATGAGAAAGAAAATTAGTGCAGCTACTGTGGAAGAGTATGGAGTTTCCTAACAATATTAACAATAGAATTACTATATGAATTGTAATGCACTACAGTAATTCCAATTACTAGAATAGGTAATTCCAAAACCCAAAAAACATTAATTTGAAAAGATGTATGCACCCCTATGTTTATTGCAGCATTATTTAAAATAGCCAAGATAAGGAAGCAACATAAGTATCCAGTCACAGATGAATAGATAAAGAAAACATATATATATGTATATATGTATATATGTCTATAAACATATATATATATATACACATATGCACATATATATGCACATACACACACATACATTGGAATATTACTCAGCCATAAAATACTGTGAAGTCTTGCCATTTGCAATAACATAAATAGAACTAAAGAGTATTATGCTAAGAAAATAAGTCAGTCAGAGAAAGACAAGTACCATATATGATTTCATTCATAGGTGGAATTTAAGAAACAAAACAAAGGAGCATAGGGAAAATAAAGACAAAAGCAAATCAAGAAATGGACTCTTTTTTAATTAAAAAAATTTTAATGTTTATTTATTTTTGAGAGAGAGAGAGAGAGAGAGAGATTGAGAGAGATAGAGAGAGAGAGAGAGAGAGAGAGAGAGAGAGAGAGGGAGAGAATGAGCAGAGGAGGAAGAGAGAGAGAGGGAGACAAAGAATCTGAAGCAGGCTCCAGGCTCTTAGCTGTCAGCACAGAGCCCAATGCGGGGCTCAAACTCATGAACTGTGAGATCATGACCTGAGCCAAAGTTAGACGCTCAACCAACTGAGCCACCCATATGCCCAAAAACAGACTCTTAATTATAGAGAACAAACTGATGTTTACTAGAAGGGAAGTGGGTGAGGGGATGGTTTAAATAGGTGGTGGGAATTAAAGAGTGAACTTGTTGTGATAAACACCCGCTGTTATACATAAGTGTTGAAAAACCTGAAAGTATTGTACACCTGAAATTAATATTACACTGTGTGTTAAATAAATGGAATTTAAATAAAAATTACAGAAAGAAAATATTAACCTTTGGGGTCCATTAGGAAATTTGTAAATTTCCTTACAGTGAATGCTCCTGGTCCCAATCTACTTTTCTTTAATCTTAAATTCAGCCATGGACTACAGAAAGTTATGAAAAAATTTTTTCTCTCCCCCCACTCTGCTATACTGACTTACATAAAAATCTAAAAACATTCAAGGTATGCCAATTTTGTTCTGGACACTGTGTTATTTATCTCTGCACCCAGTATCTAAGAGAGAGCTTCTGCCCTAGAGGAGATGACATTTTTGTGGTTTTGAGTTTTATGAAATCCAATGAAGAAGAAGGTCAACAAGAGATGGAAGAGTCTGGGAAAGAAACCTTCGTGAATCAACTAAGGACTTCAGTGAACTGTGTGGGTTTGGGATACACAGAGGAGACAGGGAAGGTATTCTATATAATAATAATAGCATATATGGAAGCATGGGATGTGACTGTCAATAGAAGAGGACAGTAAGTTGATTCTAGAGGAAGGTGAACACAGTATTAAGAAGTAGCAATGAAAAAAAGTAGGTAGGAAAGTCAGAATTAGAAGTTCATTTTTAGTGAGTTTATATGGCACTAGACTATCCTCCTGGAAGCTAAGATTATTTGCCTTTTTAGTATTTCCTGAACATTTTCTGTTTGCCTTTCATTGTGCCAGAGTTTTGGAATAAAGAGGTAAATAAGACACAGTCCCTTCCATTAATCAGCTCACAGTTTACTGATTACAATTCAAGTTCTTTCTAAATGCAATATGGAACACCCTCCTCCTATCTGAAACACTATTTTGGAAAGGTGGCAGAGAAGGACTTGGTGGGAGATAAATATGGGATAGAGTGCAATTGTCCACCTGGTGATAAAAATTGCTCCAAGCCTATATTATGTCCAAGACTATTCTAGGATAACATATATATCACCCAACGTATCTTGCATTTTGTTAACATTCACACATTCACTCATTTTTTAGAGCTCATTTATTTTGAGAGAGGGAGAGAGAGAGAGAGAGAGAGAGAGAGAGAGAGAGAGAGAGAATGAGTGGGGGGAGGCAAGAGGAGAAGGAGAGAGAATCCCAAGCATGATCCCAAACATGAGCCAAAATCAAGTCAGATGCTTAACCAACCGAGCCACCCAGGTTCCCCTCACACATTCACTCAGTTTTAATTTAAAATTACATTCCTACTGTGTGTCAAGTACTATGCTAGATTCTGGGGGGGTTGAAATGACCAAGATAGATTTAATCCATATCATTCTTGAGTTGATATCATGGTCAGAAGTACAGACTATTACAGGAATGCACGTAACATAGATTTAGGAGGACAAGTTAGGGAAGATCTGGGAGGATTTCTTGGAAGAATCTAAATTGAGGATAAATTAGAGTTTTTTAGATAAATGATAGCTTGGAAAATGTCCTAGAACTAGGGAATGGCATGTAAGAAGATCTAAAAAGGAAGTAAGGTACATTTGATGGAACTCAGAGAATTTCATTGTACTATGAATAATCTAAGCCTTCTTGGTTTTGTCCTTAAATGTAGTAATATATTTTTTAAAAAAACCAAAATTCTAACACCAAAAAGCTTGAAATTACAGTGATTCACACTATAAAATTCCTTCTTTAGGAAGAACCAGTAAAGGAAAGCAGGATAACAAAGGCGACAGAGCTGAGTGTTCAAGTAAGAATGAGTTTTCAAGTAACGAGTTTTCAAGTAGCTTTGACCTGATCCACTAGGTAAGGGCTCTGTAACATAAAAACATACCACAAAGTTGCCTGCCTATTCTCTCAATAAAAAGATTCTCTTTTTTACCCACAACAGCCATCAGCAGAAGGCATAATATTGGGAAGATAATTTCCTTGTTCTGTTTTATATATATTGTCTCACCCATTCACAGCTTCTTCTTTTGTCTCCATTATCTTCACACAATGGTTCCAGAGCTAAGTAACACATGAGCTAAGTAATTTAAATACAGACTCCTCTTAAAATGTTAAAACGAGAAGAAAACAACGATGCTTATGCTGTGATGTTTTTGTCAGTCTTGCTGGAACACATGGTGTAAGGGATAGGACCCAAGAAGAAATTAAGACCAAAGAGATAAATAAGAAGCTGGATGACAGAGAACATACAAAAGCATCCAACTGGACTTAGGAAGAATTTAGTAAGACAGAGTTCCTCAGATGGAGGCCTGAAATATGGGCTACTCTGTCCCAGTGTGGTTCAGAAGACTTGACAGTTTGTGTTGGCCTCTGATTCATCCAAGTGAATCATGGATTCCTGAGAGAATCATAAACTTGGTTTTGCAGTTGTCTGGAGACGAGGGCAAAGGAGAGTATTTTTATGTCTTGTTATTTGGATTGGAATGACATACTCCTACAGTGATTTTGTAGGGTCGTAAAAATAGCAAAGGCTGCTTGGAACTGTGTCCTCTACATGTCTTCCATGTTTTCACCACCCCCTCAAATTTGATCTTTCAGAAAGAAATCACTTTATGTATTCTGATATGTGAATTTCAATATGGGTTTTATTTTCTAACCACACAAGTTACATATCCTCTTTATGGTTTGAAACTTTACTCAAGGGAGTCCTTTTATTTGTCCTTAGAGCCGATCTACTTTTTATAATGATTG
The DNA here is from genome assembly GCA_028646485.1 of Cryptoprocta ferox. Taxonomy (NCBI): domain Eukaryota; kingdom Metazoa; phylum Chordata; class Mammalia; order Carnivora; family Eupleridae; genus Cryptoprocta; species Cryptoprocta ferox. The sequence continues at coordinate 76,810,703 of CM053575.1, forward strand.
CTAATTAATAAGACATCATCTTTTATGTGTAGTACACAGAGAACATGATTATGCTGTTTAGTCAACCAACTCTGAAAGAAAATGCAATAGTGATTTATTTACCTTCCTGATTTCTGGAGCATGTGATCAGATATTATACGTTTATAAAACATAACTCTGGGAGAGGAGGCAAGATGGAGGAAAATTGGAAGTTCCGTACTTCCCGCCTGCATCTCTCAAGCAAAGAAGGGCTGAAGCCAAACAACGCTGAACCGCAAGAGTCTGGGAGGAAAAGAGACAGAGTCCACTAAGAAAACAGCCTCATAGGTGAGTGATTGTGAACTGGGGAAGATAAAAACAGGCCGGGACCCGGAGGCATGGAAGGGAGGGAGCCCCCTCTGCGGAGAGACGAGAGGAAGAGAAAGAGCCACTGAAACTGCTCAAAAAACTGTCCCTGGGGAAGAGAAAAACCGCAACCCAAAACAGAGAGGGATCCTATAATCCCATCTCTAACCACAGGGCATTTGGAGAAAGATCCTATATATAACTGCAGAGCTTTCTTTGGGCTGAGTGCCCCGATCCCAGTCGGCATCAAGAAGAACTTCTCCCCTACTCCCCCTACTTGATCCCTGGCTAGGAAGTGGCCCAGCCTGTGGGATTACATTTCGGGCAATATCATTAAAGCACATGGACTAAGACCTAGAAATGAGGTGGGGCGAGGGACATAGAACACGGCCCACCTTGGCTATGCCCGCAGCACAGGGAGATCAGACCAAAAAGAGTGATTTGCAATGCTTGGTTTGAAAGGGACTGGGGGCCGCCATTTCTCTCCCCACAACCACAAAGGCCGTGCCTCAGGGAGCAGCCTGCTGGACCCACAGTGGCAGCAAGACCTGCCTACACCAAACCATGCCCATCTGCACTGGAGAGCTGCTTTTTTTTTTTTTTTTAACCAGAGCTGGGGACAAGACCAGCATTGATGCATTGCCATGATTAACTCTAGATCAATTCTTGCTATTCAGATAAATTCTCCCTTATCTCATTCTTATCTCTCCCCTCCACTAGACTAGGCACTCTGGTTATAGGTTTGCTTGAACAGTCACATTTAATCCATTCTCTTGATACATATTCTACACCTCTCTCCTTACCTTGTTTCTTTCTCTCTCTGGAATTATCAGACTATATAGTTTCTCTGGGTAACATTATCTTAGTTTCTTTCTCCTCGCCTCCTACCATATTCTCCTTTTTCTCTCTCTGAATTAAGACTTTTAGTCTCTCTGCCTGTTCAATGTTCAATTTCTCTTTCTTCCCACCCCTGTCATTTCTCTCTTTGTATATGCTCTTCCATCAGCACTGCCTCCACCCTGCTCTTTATTTGTAGCTGGGATTTCTGGTTTTATGCTTTTAGACTGCCTTTTGTCTTTTGTTGTTTTTGTTTTCTTTTTTTCTTTTGGCTTGCTTGTTTGTTTGATTTGTCTATTAATTTGCATGCTTTTGTTCCCTGTTTGTCTGTCTGTTTTCCTTTCTAGGGCTAAAACAAGCCAAAGTACACATGGTGGAGAGTCCCAAATATCACTATGAGTAGGGAAATAAAATAACCAAAGGCACAACAAGGGACACCATTGAAAGAACACTTCCTGAACGGACAAGCTGTGGACAGTCAATGAGCCTCATTTAATATAGCAGAACTCACAGGTGCAGAGCGCATAACAAGCTTTTAAAACTGACAAGAGACAGAAAGCTAGCCAAAATGTCAAAACGGAAGAACTCTCCTCTCAAGAAATTCCAGGAAGAAGTGACAGATAAAGAATTGGTCAAAACAGATATAAGCAACATAACTGACCAAGAATTTAGAACAATAGTCATAAAATTAATCGCTGGGCTTGAAAAAGGCATGGAAGATATCAGAGACGCTATTGCTACAAAGATTAGGGACCTTAAAAACAGTTATGATGAATTTAAAAATGCTATAAATGAGGTGCATAATAAAATGGAGATGGCCCCTGCATGGATTGAAGAGGCAGAGAGGAGAATAGGTGAATTGGAAGACACAATTATAGAAAAAGAGGAAGCCGAGAAAAAGAGAAAATTGATCCAGGGGGACGAAAGGAGAATTTGAGAACTGAATGATACAATCAAATGGAACAATATCCCTATCATAGGAATTCCAGAAGAAGAGAGAGTAAAAGGGGCTGAAGTGGTACTTGAACAAAGTATAGGTGAGAACTTCCCCAATCTGGGGAAGGAAACAGACATTGAAATCCAAGAGGCACAGAGAACTACTCTCAGACATAACTTGAATCGATCCTCTGCGTGACGTATCATAGTGAAACTGGCAAAATATAAGGACAAAGAGAGAATTCTGAAAGCATCTAGGAAGAAAAGGGCCCTAACATACAAAGGGAAACACATCGGGGTAGTAACATACTTATCTACCGAAACTTGGCAGGCCAGAAAGGAATGGCAGGAAATCTTCAATGTGATGAACAGAAAAAATATGCAGCCAAGAATCCTCTATCCAGCAAGCCTGTCATTCAGAATAGAAGGAGAGATAAAGGTTTTCCCAAAAAAAGAAAAATTGAAAAAATTCATCACCACTAAACCAGCCCTACAAGAAATCCTAAGGGGAAATCTATGAGGGAAATGTTGCAAGGAACACAAGGTACCAGAGACACCACTACAAGCATGAATCCTACAGAGAACACAATGACTCTAAACCCATATTTTTCAATAATAACACTGAATGTAAACGGACTAAATGCTTCAATCAGAAGACATAGGGTAAAATAATGGATAAAAAAACAAAATCCATCCATTTGCTGTCTACAAGAGACTCGAGACCTGAGGACACCTTCAGATTGAAAGTAAGGGTATGGAGAACTATCTATCATTCTACTGGAAGTCAAAAGAAAGCTGGAGTAGCCATTCTTATGTCAGACAAACTGGACTTTAAAGTAAAGGCAGTAACAAGAGATGAAGAAGGGCATTATATAATAATTACAGGGTTTATCCATCAGGAAGAGTTAACAATTGTAAAAGTCCATGCAACGAATTCAGAAGCACCTAAATACATAACACAATTAATCACAAACAAAAACAATCTTATTGATAAGAATGTGCTAACAGCACGGGACTTTAATACTCCACTTACAGCAATGGATAGGTCAACTAGAAAGAAAATCACTAAGGAAACAATGGACCTGAACAACATATTGGACCAGATGGATTTAACAGATATATTTTGAACTCTGCATCCTGAGGCTATGGAATTCACTTTCTTCTTGAGTGCACATGGCACATTTTCCAAGATAGATCACATACTAGGTCATAAAGCAGCCCTCAATAAATATAAAAGAATTAAGATCATACCATGCACACTTTCAGATCACAATGCTATGAAACTTGAAATCAATCACAGGCACAAGTCTGGAAAACCTCCAAAAACATGTAGGTTAAATAACACCCTACTAAAGAATGATTGGGCCAAGTAGGCAATTAGAAAAGAAATTTAAAAATATATGGAAACAAATGAAAACTAAAATACAACAATCCAAACTCTTTGGGATGCAGTAAAAGCAGTCCTAAGAGGAAAGTACATTGCAATCCAGGCCTATCTCAAGAAACTAGAAAAAGTGCACATACAAAATCTAACAGCGCACCTAAAGGGTCTAGAAGCAGAGCAGCAAGAGCACCCCAAACCCAGTAGTGGAAGAGAAATAATAAAGATCAGGGCAGAAATAAACAATATAGAATAAAAAGAAACCAGTTGAACAGATCAATGAAACCAAAGTTGGTTTTTGACAAAATAAACAAAGTTGAAAACCCTCTAGTGAGGCTTCTCAAAAAGAAAAGAGAGAGCACCCAAATAGACAAAATCATGAATGAAAATGGGTTTACTACAACCAATCCCTCAGAAATACAAGCAATTATCAGGGAATACTATGAAAAATTATATGCCAACAAACTGTACAACCTAGAAGAAATGGACAAATTCCTAAACACACACACACACTACCAAAATTCAAATGGGAAGAGAGAAAATCTGAACAAACCCATAACTAGTGAAGAAATTGAATCAGTTATCAAAAACATCCCAACAAATAAAAGTCCTGGGACGGATGGCTTCCCTGGGGAATTACACCAGACATTTAAATCAGAGTTAATACCCATTCTTCTCATGCTATTCCAAAAAATAGAAATGGAGGGAAAATTTCTGGACTCATTCTATGAAGTCAACATCACTATGATTCCCAAACCAGACAAGACCCAGCAAAAAAAGAGAACTACAGGCCAGTATACCTGATGAATATGGATGCAAAAATTCTCAACAGCTTGTCATACAGGTAGCTCACATTCCAGTGAAAGGAGGCCAGAGAATAAACAGGAAAACATTAGAGCATGGAGTTATTTCCCTTAAGTCATTTGAATAATTATAAGGGGGCTGAGAAAAAACATAAAGAGAAAACAGTTTCTAAATATGGTAGGCAGGGAAAATGATGTCTGCACTGGGAACATTTTGAAGAGGAGAATCCTGTGCTTATAAAATGACTCTCACATAATCTTCACATGGGTTAGCCCTCGAGCTTTAACATTTATTTTCACCCACTCTTATTTTACATCTTATTTCCCTTGGTCATCCAATATTTCCAATACCTGGTAGTTTTTGCAGCATTCAGAAAGTGTTAGTATCTAATTTCTTGAAATGCTATTAAACAGCATTAGTTTGGGTTCAAACCTTGACTAAAGCTTCAAGATATTTCTGACCATATGACTGCCCATGATAAGCATGCCAGATGTTGTCCCAACCTTTGTTGTTTCCTCCTTGTGGACCAGAGTGACAAACTATTAATCCAGGTTGGGTTGGCAAAGCCCATGTCAAGGTGTTTTGTTTGAAACTCAACTAGGTCACAAAATAATGTGTTACCTAAACTGACTTTCTAAAGAGATCAGAGCAAAAAGAAGGAGACATGCTTTTTAAAATTCAGTTATGGAAAATTTCTCTTGGAAGCCATTCCATAAGCATTACTATAAGCTCAACAATGCACCCGGTTATAACAGCGACATATTCTAAATCCCCAATATTTTCACTTCCACATCCATTATCTCTCTCATTTCTACAAATGTCCTCTAAGGTAGGTGTTACCTTTAATGAGTGGAGTAAGTGAGGCAAAGCAAGATGCAGTAACTAAGTTCCAGAAGTAGAACTTACATGAATCTAGGTAATCTGGGGCAGGAGAGCTGAGTGGTTGAGAATACAGATGTTGGAATCAGGCACAGCTGTATGTTAATCATGCCTCCATTATTTATTAGCTATCAGACAGTGAACAAATTTCTTAACCACTCTATGCTTTGGTTGAAATGGGGATAATAGACCTATTTTGAAGGATTGTGTGAGGGCTAAAATTATCTATGGAGTTATTAACTATAATTACTTGTCTGTCTCCAGGCTCATCATTCTTTCTAGTTCATTTTAGCTGCAAGTGAACAATCAGCAGCAGTAAGTAGCTTTAATCCAGTTGTTGGCAAGAAAACATCTCACCATCTCTCAGGGTGACTGGTGCAGAAATCTTTATTGTTACTGCAGAACATATTGACAAGGAACAGCATTCTTTTTCAGAAACTGTATCACAAAATGAGAATATTTCTGTGTTTGAGCTTAGCTAAATGTGAACACAACTTCCAGTACTGATTAAAATCAAGATATTAGATATTAGCTGTCTGATAACTAGAAAAGTTATATTCTTTAAGTATGCAAAGCCCCCTGTATAATTTCTTTACAGATCTTACAAAAGAGTAAATTCTTCCAAAGGAGTAAATCCTTAACTGTGGTCTCTGTATGTACAGGAAAAAGAAACTAGGCTTCTTTATAAGAGCTTCCATGAGAAGCAAGAAGTCATGGTCATAGGGCTGGCAGATGATGAAGTAGTGTGTGGAATTGTCATGGGACTCGGAAGAGCAGAGGCTTATGGAAGGCCTTCAAAGCAGCCATGAGGAAGGGTGAGGGAGACCTTTTTAAGCCATCTACACCAAGGCAAATAATACGGGGCAGGGAGCTGGGGGACTAGGGTCATGGTGGAGAGTTAAGACCTGAACATTCAGTTGATACTTGAGTAGGAGTAGATAGCTTCCTTTTGGCCTTTGTGCTGCTTCTGTCTCAAATATGATCTCAAATCCTTCTTAGTCTCATGGAGAAGTCCCAGGGTGGTAAACTCTGTGTGAGTTGTTTCCAAAACCAGGAGGAATGCAGCAAGCTTGTCAAAAGATGAACTGCTTCTGTCGAAAAGCAGGGGAAAACAGTTCTTTATTCTTTCCTTCTTTGACAGTAAAATGAAGGTATGCCCAAGACCATGGAGACAACATGACCTTTCATATTCAAGCCTGAGCCAGGAAATGAGGCAGAATCTGCCACTTCAGCTATATATCCAGTTTGAGAAATTATTTGGTATTCAGGTTTCTAGAAAATGTATGTTGTACATTTGTATATTGTTTTTAAAGTTTCTCCCTGTTGAAATTTGATTAATGCAAAAATTTGGATATGAGATAAAGAGATTTTACAAGATGAAATTTAAAGTAGAGTGGTCCTTAGAACTGACACTGTGCTTTTTTTTTTTTAATCGGTGATGCGGATTAAGGAGTGCACTTGTGATGAGCACCGTTTGATATATGGAAACGTTGAGTCACTTACTGTACACCTAAAACTAATATTACATTGTTAACTAACTCGCATTAAAAAAACTTTTAAAATATTAAAATTACAGTGTTCCTTTGTTTAATAATTTAGTATCTTCTTTCAATGACTTGTCAACAAACAAATGTAGATGTAGGTTTAATTCCCCTCTCTAATTCCATTTTTTAGTCAAAATAAAAACTAAAGATGGCTAAAGTATTCTGGAAGATGTAAAGCATTTGAGTTCATTTAATAACTTTTGTAAAATATTAACTTTGATGATAGTGAGGCTCCACTTATGTCAAAATGAATTTTAATAGAATAATGCTTAAATTAAAAATTGACCAAAGTGAATAATTTCATTGAAAGTAATTAAGGCTCTCATTCTATATTTTTGTAAATGGTAACACAAAATAAAAAAGTGAGAGGATTTTAAGCCCTGAAAACAGGCCGTTTTGTTCTTTCATTCTGCATGTCATCAATGTTCTGTGTTGATATAAATAATATAATCCTTCCTTTGAACATTTTCTAAAGATGAAGGCTATCTTGGTGATATTACTTTATTTCTAAGAGAAAACTTTAAAAACATTATTCACATGTTGATGTAGACATGTTACTGCTGTAGTGATCCACAATGAAATGCTTAAATTACTAATGTGCATTTTCCCCTTACTGTATGCAGAGGTTCTACCTAAGCACACTGATAGATAAGCTATGATTTCAGTTGGTTATTGATGCAACAACTAGAGTGGGACATCTGAGAAAAGATTCAGAGGATGGAAACTAGAAATACTGGAACATGAAAACCACCACTAAAGCAGTTGAACATGCTGACAACAAACACAAAATGTCTTTGTTGCCAAATCCTTTCTGCATCAGCATTCATGTTCACAAGTACTTCCCAAGATCAGTATGCCAAGAACTCTATCAGGTATGCTTATACATTTTGTTTCATGTGATTCCCACCATAAACCTTGAGTAAACTTTATTCCCATTGTAATCTGATTGAAGATTGGACTGTGGCTCTCAGTTTTGACTCATGTAATGTATGTGCCAATTGACATGTCTTCAGGTTTTGTTTTACTTTGTTTTGCTTTGTTTTCCTTATCCCTCTGTACCATATAGTTCCAGACAACATAAGCAGTGGTTTTCAACCTGGGGTGATTTGATCCCATGGGGGACACTTAGCAATGTCTAGAGGCATTTTTTATTGCACAAAAAGTGGGTGCTAAGTGCCTGGAGGCCAAGGAGGCTGCTGATCAATCTATAATGCATGGGGAATCACCCCTACACACACACTCACACACATACACACACACACACACACACACCAAAGAATTATCTAGTCCAAAATATTTACAGTACTGAGGTTGAGAAACCAGGTACAAAAGGAAGAAGTTAGGTAAATAAATCATCAAAAAATAAGTCTTAAATTGGCAGTACACATAAGCTCAACTAAAGTATAAGCCAAAGGCATTTTTAAACTGTATATCTCTCAAGTTATCCATTTTTTTGATAATCCAGATACATTTGGGGGCAGGGAGGAGAGAGCAATGAACACAGAGTTCCGCTTATTCAGTGTTTATTAAACACTGGTTGTGTGTCAAATACTATCCATAAGGACATAAAAATAAATGACATGATTGCCATCCTTAGAAAGTTTCAACTCAAACAAAGAGAGTCTGACTAAAAATCCAATCATTTTTTATGTAATATGTAAGAGCTATGATGGAGATCTAACACAAAAGGTCAATACACCCTGTCTGGGGCAGGCAAGGCTTTCAGAGGTGAAAATCTAAAAGCAAAACAAAACAAAAATCCCAACATTTTCAATATTTAGGAATTTTAACTACAAAATGAGATTTATTTTATGCTGGTAGAATATCAATCTACTGGATTTTTAATGTGTTCAGTCATTATATACTTTCTAATATACTTTTAACATCCAGGAATTCATTTTATTTTTATTTTTTTAATTTTTTAATGTTTTTATTTATTTTTGAGAGAGAGAGAGACAGCGTGAGCAGGGGAGGGTCAGAGAGAGAGGGAGACATAGAATCTGAAGACAGGCTCCAGGCTCTGAACTAGCTGTCAGCGCAGAGCCTGACGCGGGGCTCGAACTCATGAACCGTGAGATCATGACCTGAGCCGAAGTCGGACACTTAACCGACTGAGCCACCCAGGCGCCCCATAACATCCAGGAATTCATTTCAAATTCATTCATATGGACTTATGCTTTTATCAAGCATGAGCAAACAAACAAAAAAAAATGTTTTCTACTGTCTTTGTGAATAGGGTCATAAGTCTGAATTAACAGTCTTTTTTTTGTGGAAGTGGCCAAACAAAATCCCCCACACCAGGGAAGTTCTTAAAAATGCGGTGATTCACCACAATCATTTTTAATGAAAATCAAGAGTTGTCTATTTATTCAAATTTCTTTATTACCAATTTTTAAACCTAGGCAATTTTTAATAACTCTTACTGTCTAAATAACAACATCCAGAAAATGAGTCAGCTTATCATTGTTATTTGAGAATAAATATGCATTGAGTGAACCGGTGAACAGTTCCCAGAATACCTATTATGTGACAAACATTATGCTAGGTACTAGGGCTATGAGTAGTTGAAGATGAAGAGACAGGTAATGAGGAGAGCGGGCAAGATGGCGGAGAAGCAGGGAGCTCTGTAATCCTCGCACACCCGTATGGATTGAACTGAGAAGGACTGAAGTGATAAAACTTGGATTTGCAAGTGGGAGAAAGAAGAAACAGACGCCAGAAAGAAGACAACCTCAAAGATGTCTGAGTGAGTGACTGTGATCTGGGAAATTAGGGGACGGGCGGGTCCCGGTGGTGCAGGGGGAAGGAGCCCAAGCCCAACACAGGGAGAGCGCACTGTGCCCCGGAGAGACCAGGGGAAGAGAAAGAGAGACGGAAAACGCACCTAGAACCATCTCTAAGGGAGGAAAAACTCACCCGTCTCCCCATGCCGTGAGAGAAACTGCCGAGCGCCGTGAGAGAAATCCGTCCCATCTGGCTGTCGAATCCTTCCTTGGGCGCAGCGGCAGCGGCATCCACTCCAAGCCACACCGGGAGCGGCGGAAGCACAGATAAAGGCGGTGGCGGTGTGAAAAGCGGCAGCGGCGGCACCGAGAAAGGTGCCTTGAAAACTGGAGGTGGCGGCTGCGGTTGTGGCTGCAGCAGCGGCAGCGGCTCCGCGAAAAGGGTGGCGCAAGCCGGACGGGAGGCCGTCCACCAGCAGGAACACATCTCATTCCCGGTGACGGTGTTGAACTGCATGGACTGGGATTTGGAAGCGAGGCGGAGCTTGGAGAATACAGTTTGGCTCGCCCGCGGCACAAGGAGATCGGACTCAGAAGGGCGGCTTGCAACGCTTGGCACCGGCAAAGCTTTGAACTGGCGCCATACTTCTCCCCGCAATCACCAAG
>CM053575.1:76821296-76841684 GCA_028646485.1 Cryptoprocta ferox
TGTGGAGGTTCCTCAAAAAACTATCAATAAAACTCCCCTATGACCCAGCAATAACACTGCTGGGGATTTACCCAAGGGATACAGAAGTGCTGATGCATAGGGGTACATGTACCCCAATGTTTGTAGCGGCACTTTCAATAATAGGCAAATCATGGAAAGAGCCTAAATGTCCATCAACTGATGAATAGATCAAGAAGATGTTGTTTATCTATACAATGGAATACTACATGGCCATGGGAAAGAATGAAATCCAGCCATTGGAAGCAACGTGGGTGGACCTCGAGGATGTCATGCTAAGCGAAATAAGTCAGGTAGAGAAGGACAGACACCATATGTTTTCACTCATAGGTCTAACAGGAGAAACCTAACAGAGGACCATGGGGAGGGGAAGGAGGAAAAAGAGTTAGGGAGACGGAGGGATACAAAGCACGAGAGACTCCTGAATACTGAAAACAAACTGAGGGCAGAAGGTGGAGGGGGACAAGGGAAGGGGTTAATGGTCATGGTGGAGGTCACTTGTGGGGAAGAGCACTCGGTGTTATACGGAAACCAACCTGACAATAAACTATAAAGCTAAAATAATAAAAAATATAAAAAATAAATGCCTTGTGAATAAAAAATAAAACAAACAACCGCCTTGGGGACTTCAGACGTTTGAAAAATGCGTGATGGCTGAAAGTTAAGGAACTGAGCATTTGGAAGTCCAAGCACTGTGGAGATGAAAGCAGAGAAAGAGGCTGATCCTCAACAAAGGAGCTCACTTAGCATCTGTTACTTATAAAAGTGATGTTGGAATAATATCATTAGTACGAATCCTGCAGAAGGGAAGCTGGCTGCTAAAAAGGACAGTCAGAGTTGTCTCAGGGATGGACGAGGAATGTGAGAGGGGATAAAAGCCAGAATGAGTAACGGAAATACAGCCAAAGCCATCACTTAGAAGAGAAATAAATGTACCATCACAAAAGTGTCTGGTTTATGGGGCGCCTGGGTGGCTCAGTCGGTTAGGCGACCGACTTCAGCTCAGGCCATGATTTCGTGGTTTGTGGATTCGAGCCCTGCGTCGGGCTCTGTGCTGACAGCTCAGAGCCTGGAGCCTGTTTCTGATTCTGTGTCTCCCTCTCTCTCTGACCCTCCCCCACTCACACTCTGTGTCTCTCTCTCAAAAATAATTAAACGTTAAAAAATTTTTAAAATCGTGTCTGGTTTCAAGTAAATCAGACAAATGAACAATACTGCAGCAAGTCTTTCTAATGCAACCAGATATTAAAAGAGAGAAAGATGGGGCGTCTGGGTGGCTCAGTCGGTTGAGCATCGGACTCTTGATTTTGGCTCAGGTCGTGATCTTGTGGTTCCTGGGATGACGGGTGAGCCCCCCATAGAACTCTGGGCATGTTCGAGCATGGCCTGCTTGGAACTCTCTCTCTGCCTCTCTCTGCCCCTCCCCCACTCATACTCTCTTCCTTTCTAAATAAATAAATAAACTTTAAAAAATTAGAAAAAAAGAGAGAAACATCAAAGATATAGCAGATCAACCTAGGGAAGGAACAGAGAAGCATTTGTAACATAGTGTCTTGGATAGATGACATCAGATATTTAGCTGATCAGAGACAGAATACTGATCTCATCCAAGAGGCTACATAGTAATAAGGGTTTAAATTGTCCTTAAAATGGTGACTAACGTCCCCCAACATCATCTCCTTCTACCATTGTGATCACACGATACTGGTGGGTATTGCCATTTTTCCATCCCCCCCGTGACCTTCAAAACTTTCTATCATCACATCCTTTGGAAGAAAATCTCTAAGTGCAGCCACACTCAAGAGATATGGCATTAAGCTTTGCCTCCTGGTGGGGAGGGAGTATCTACGTGAATTACTCGAGATTTTCTGTACAGGAGATTTGTCTCTTCTCCCTCATTTATTTATCTGGTTGTTGTTTATGTCGGTATGGACTCGTGGATACTATTTTGTCCTTTGGGTTAGAATTCAATACTGTATTACTGGGGGTTTTGCTCAATTGTTCTAGCTTGGGCTACTGTGAGCCCCTTTAGTTTGGCTCTTTTAATCCATTTCTCTTCCCGCTGTCCCCCTGCCTCCCCCCACATACACTTTTTTTGAGCACTTCTTTACTTTCTGGCACTACAAAATGGTCCAGGCTCATCCTGTATGTACATTAGGACCCCAGCCCTAGAGTCAGCCATATCTCCAAAGAGTCCTGGTTCCTTTTATTGGAAGAATGGTATTAGAAACTGAGATCTGGGGGTGCCTGGGTGGTTCAGTCAGTTAAGTGTCTGACTTCGGCTCAGATCATGATCTCATGGTTCGTGGGTTCAAGCCCCGTGTCCGGCTCTGTGCTGACAGCTCAGAGTCTGCAGCCTGATTCAGATCCTGTGTCTTCCTCTCTCTCTCTGCCCCTCCCTTTCTTGCACTCTGTCTCTCTCTCTCAAAATGAAATAAACATTAAAAAATTTTTTAAATCATAACAATCACTATTTTAAAAAAAGAAACAAAACCAAGATCTGGGCACTGAGATGTCTTCTTTTTTTTTTTTAAAGTTTATTTATTATTTATTTTGGGGTGGGTCGGGGAGGGTCAGAGAAGGGGTGAGAGAATCCCAAGGAGGCTCTGTGCTGTCAGTGCAGAGTCCAATGCAGGGCTCAGTCTCACCAACCATGGGATCATGACCTGAGCCGAAATCAAGGGATGCTTGGCTGACTGAGCCACCCAGGCACCCTTCAGGTGTCTTTTGATGAACAAAAGTTATCCATCAAAAAGGTTATCAGTCTTGGGGTGCCTTAATGGCTCAGTCAGTTGAGTGTCTGACTCTTGGTTTTGGCTCAGGTCATGATCCCAGCATCGTGGGATGGAGCTCCACTTTGGCCTCTGATGTAAGTGTGGAGCCTGCTTGGGATTCTCTCTCCCTCCCTCTCTGCCCTTCTTCCCTCACCCCTTGCATACTCTCTCTCTCTTTCTCTCTCTAAAATTAAAAAAAAAAAATAAAGTGTTATCAGTCAATGTGGGATGGCTGGGTTTGAAAAAAATAGGGGCGCCTGGCTGGCTCAGTTGGTGGAGCATCTGACTCTTGATCCCAGGGTCATGAGTTCAAGCCCCACATTGGGGGTGGAGTCTACTTTTTAAAAAAGTGAGTGTTTTCTTTTATAGCCCACATTTTTACTTTTGACGTCTTATTTTAAAATGTATTATTGGGGCACCTGGGTGGCTCAGTCGGTTGGGCACCCAACTTTTGATTTCAGTTCAGGCCATGACCTCGCAGTTTCGTGAGTTCAAGCCCTGCATGGGCTCTGTGCTGACAGCATGAAGCCTGCTTGGGATTCTCCCTCTTTCTCTGTCCCTCCCCCATTTGCACTCTCTCTGTCTCTCTCAAAATAAATACATAAACTTTAAAAAAAATTTAATGTATCATTTGTTTTGGAAAATACTATTTCACAAAAATGCTCTTGAAATTGAAAATTTCAAGAAATGCATTATTCGTTTAGAAAAATATTCTTGTTTGGTTTGTTATTTTAAAAATCTTTCTTTTTTGTTTTTGAGAAAGAGAGAGAGAGAGAAAATACAAGTGGGGCAGGAGCAGAGAGAGAGGGAGACACAGAATCTGGGGCAGGCCCCAGGCTCTGAGCTGTCAGTGCAGAGCCCGACCTGGGGCTCAAACTCACGAACCCTGAGATCATGACCTGAGCTGAGGTCCCATGTTTGCCTGACTGAACCATCCAGGCGCCCCTAAAAATTCTTTCTTTACTTCAAGGCCTGAAAGATATTCATCAACATATTCTATGCAAGAAAGTAAGGTTTTGTTTTTGACATTTAAGTCTTTAATCCATCTTTAATTGATTTTTTATTTATGATATAATGTAGAAAGCCATCCTCACCTTTTTTATAAATGGGTAACTGTGATGTGATAAAAGCAGAAACAGAAAGAACACAAAGGCACAAGGAAGGGCACAAGCCTTTGTCCCTAGTTCCTGACACTGAGCTCCTAAATCCCTTGTAAGAAAGCCTCTTCTTCCAAAGAGGCCGCTCTTGGTGGTAGTCTTGGGATGGGGACTGGCCACCAGAAAAACCAAGGCATGACTAGAGCATTGTAACTTCCAGTCCCATCCCCCAATTTCCAGGAAGGGGAGAGGGGCTGGAGACTGAGTTAATCACCAAGGGCCAATGGTCATACCTGCATAATGCAAACTGTAAAAACCAATCGATGGGGTTTGGAGAACTTCCACGTTGATGAATGTGTACCCAGGGAGGTAACACACCCCGTGTCCACAGGATCAGAAGATCTTATGTTTGGAACCCTTCCAGACATCGCCCCATGTACCTCTTCATCTGACTGTTCATTTGTATCCTTTATAATAAACTGGGAGTAGTAAGTAAAAAAAAAAAAGAAGAAGAAGAAGAAGAAAGTTAATTTATTTATTTAAACATTTTGTCTTTTTTAATAGTTTATTGTCAAGTCGGTTTCCATATCACATCCAGTGCTCATCCCCACAAGTGCCCTCCTTCATGCCCATCACTCCTTTCCCCTTTCCCCCTCCCCCTTCAGCCCTCAGTTTGTTTTCAGTATTCAAGATTCTCTCATGATTTACCTCCCTCCCTCTCCCTAAATATTTTCCCCCGTTCCCCTCCCCATGGTCCTTTCTTAAGTTTCCCCTGTTACACTTATTGGTGAAAACATATGGTATCTGTCTTTCTCTGCCTGACTTATTTCACTTAGCATAACACCCTCAAGTTCCATCCACGTTGCCACGAATGGCCAGATTTCATTCTTTCTCATTGCCATGTAGTATTCCATTGTATATATAAACCACGTCTTCTTGATCCATTCATCTGTTGATGGACATTTAGGCTCTTTCCATGATTTGGCGATTGTTGAAAGTGCTGCTATGAACACTGGGGTACATGTGCCCCTATGCATCAGCACTTCTGTATCCCTTGCGTAAATCCCCAGCAGTGTTATTGCTGGGTCATAGGGGAGTTCTATTGTTAAATTTTTGAGGAACCTCCACACTGTTTTCCAGAGTGGCTGTACCAGTTTATATTCCTACCAACAGGGTAGGAGGGTGCCCGTTTCTCCACATCCTCACCAGCATCTAAAGTCTCCTGTTTTGTTCATTTTAGCCACTCTGACTGGCGTGAGGTGATACTCAGTGTGGTTTTGATTTGTATTACCCTGATGATGAGTGACACTGAGCATCATTTCATGTGTGTGTTGGCCATTTGGATGTTTTCTTTGGAAAAGTATCTGTTCATGTCTTCTGCCCATTTCTTCACTGGATTGTTTGTTTTTCCGGTGTGGAGTTTGATGAGTTGTTTATAGATTTTGGATACTAGCCCTTTATCCGATATGACATTTGCAACTATCTTTTCCCATTCCGTCGGTTGCCTATTAGTTTTGTTGATTGATTCCTTTGTAGTTCAGAGCTTTTTATCTTGATGAGGTCCCAATAGTTCATTTTTGCTTTTGATTCCCTTGCCTTTGGAGATGTGTCGAGTAATAAATTGCTGCAGCTAAGGTCAAAGAGCTTGTTTCCAGCTTTCTGCTCTAGGGTTTTGATGGTTTCCTGTCTCACATTCAGGTCCTTCATCCATTTTGAGTTTATTTTGGTGTATGGTGTAAGAAAGTGGTCTAGTTTCATTCTTCTGCATGTTGCTGTCCAGTCCTCCCAGCACCATTTCTTAAATGGGCTGTCTTTTTGCCATTGGATACTCTTTCCTGCTTTGTCAAAGCTTAGTTGGCCATACATTTGTGCGTCCAATTCTGGGTTCTCTATTCTATTTCATTGGTCTATGTGTCTGTTTTTGTGCCAATACCATGCTGTCTTGATGATGACAGCTTTGTAGTAGAGTCTAAAGTCTGGGATTGTGATGCCTCCCGTTTTGATTTTCTTCTTCAATATTACTTTGGCTATTCGGGGTCTTTTGTGGTTCCATACAAATTTTAGGATAGTTTGTTCTAGCTTTGAGAAGAATGCTGGTGCAAATTTGATTGGGATTGCATTGAATGTGTATATTTCTTTGGTTAGTATTGACATTTTAACAATATGTATTCTTTCAATCCATGAGCATGGAATATTTTTCCATTTCTTTATGTCTTCAGTTTCCTTCCTAAGTTTTCTATAGTTTTCAGCATACAGATCTTTTAGATCTTTGATTAGGTTTATTCTAGGTATTTTGTGGTTTTTGTGCAATTGTTAATGGGATGAGTTTCTTGATTTCTCTTTCTGTTGCTTCATTATTGGTGTATAAATATGCAACCAATATCTGTACATTGATTTTGTACCCTGTGACTTTGCTGAATTCATAGATCTGTTCTTGCAGATTTTTGGTGGAGTCTGTTGGGTTTTCCATGTAGAATATTATGTCATCTGCCATAGTGAAAGTTTGACTTCATCTTTGTCAATTCTGATGTCTTTTATTACATTTTTTCATCTGATTGCTGATGCTAGTACTTCCAGCACTATGTTAAACAACAGTGGTGTGAGTGGACATCCCTGTTGTGTTCCTGATCTCAGGGGGAAAGCTCTCAGTTTTTCCCCATTGAGGATGATATTAGCTGTGGGCTTTTCATAAATGTCTTTTATGATGTTTAAGTAAGGTCCTTCTATCCCGACTTTCTCGAAGGTCTTTATTAAGAAGGGATGCTGTATTTTGTCAAATGCTTTTTCTGCATCTATTGACAGGATCATATGGTTCTTATCCTTTATTTGGTTAATGTATCACATTGATTGACTTGAGAATATTGAACCAGCCCTGCAACCCAGGAATGAATTCCACTTGATCATGATGAATAATTCTTTTTATATGATGATGAATTTGATTTGCTAGTATCTTGTTGAGAATTTTTGTATCCATATTAATCAGGGTTATTGGCTTGTCTTCTTTTCTTGCTGGGTCTCTGTCTGGTTTGGGAATCAAAGTAATGCTGGCTTCATAGAATGAATCTGGACATTTTCCTCACATTTCTATTTTTTAGAACAGCTTGAGGAGGATAGGTATTAACTCTGTTTTAAATGTCTGGTAGAATTCACCAGGGAAGCTACCTGGTCCAGGACTCTTATTTGTTGGGAGATTTTTGATAACTGATTCAGTTTTTTCATGAGTTATGAAATTCGACGTCTGTTCAGATTTTCAATTTTTTCCCATTTGAGTTTTGCTAGTGTGTGAGTGTTTAGGAATTTGTCCATTTCTTCCAGTTTGTCCAATTCGTTGGCATATAAATAGTATTCCTTGATAATTGCTTGTATTTCTGAGGGATTGGTTGTAATAAACCCATTTTCATTCGTGATTTTAGCTATTTGGGTCCGCTGTCTTTTCTTTTTGAGAAGCCTCGCTAGAGGTTTATCAATTTTGTTCATTTTTTTCAAAAACCCAACTCTAGTTTCATTGATCTTTTCAACTGTTTTTTTGGGATTCTATATTGTTTATTTCTGCCCTGATCTTTATTACTTTTCTTCTTCTGGGTTTGGGGTAACTTTGCTGTTCTGCCTCTAGTTCCTTTAGGTGTGCTGTTAGACTCCGTATTTGGGATTTTTCTAGTTTCTTGACATAGGCCTGGATTGCAGTGTATTTTCCTCTTAGGACTGCCTTTGCTTCATCCCAAAGGGTTTGGATTGTTGTTTTTCCATTTTCATCTGTTTCATATATTTTATAATTTTTCTCTAATTGCCTGTTTGAAGCACCCATTCTTTAGTAGAGTGTTTTTTAACCTCCATGCTTTTGGAGGTTTTCTAGACTTTTTCCTGTGGTTGGTTTCAAGTTTCATAGCATTGTGATCTGAAAGTGTGCATGGCATGATCTCAATTCTTTTATATTTATTGAGCGTTATTTTGTGACCCTGTATTTGATCTATCTTGAATAATGTATCATGTGCACTAGAGGAAAAAATGAATTATGCTTCTTTGGGATATAGAGTTCTAAATATATCTGTCAAGTCCATCTGGTCCAATGTGTCATTCAGGGTCATTGTTTCCACAGTGATTTTCTATCTAGTTGATCTATCCATTGATGTAAGTGGAGTACTAAGTCCTTTGCAATTACCACATTCTTATCAATAAGATTGCTTATGTTTGTGATTGTTTTATATATTTAGGTGCTCCTGAATTTGGCGTGTAGACATTTATAATTGTTAGCTATTCCTGATGGATAGACCCTGTAATTATTATATAATGCCCTTCTTCATCTCTTGTTACAGCCTTTAATTTAAAGTCTAGTTTGTCTGATATAAGTATGGCTACTCCAGCTTTCTTTTGATTTCCAGTAGCATGATACATAGTTCTCCATCCCCTCACTTTCAATCTGAGGGTGTCCTCAGGTCTAAAATGAGTCTCTTGTAGACAGCAAATAGATGAGTCTTGTTTCTTTATCCATTCTGACGCCCTATTGGCATCTTTTGATTGGAGCATTTAGTCCATTTACATTCAGTGTTATTATTGAAAAATATGGGTTTAGAGTCATTTTGTTATCTGTAGGTTAAATACTTGTAGTGATGTCTCTGGTACTTTGTGGTCCTTGCAACATTTCACTCTGTGAATGGATCTCCTGTAGGGCTGGTTTAGTGGTGATCAATTCCTTCAGTTTTGGTTTGTTTGGGAAAACCTTTATCCTTCTATTCTGAATGACAGACTTGCTAGATAAAGGATTCTTGGCTGTATATTTTTCCTGTTCTCGTTGAAGATTTTCTGCCATTCCTTTCTGGCCTGCCAAGTTTCAGTAGATATGTCTGCTACAACCCTTATGTGTTTACCTTTGTATATTAAGGCCCGTTTATCCCTAGCTGCTTTCATAATTCTCTCTCTATCCTTGTATTTTACCAGTTTCACTATGATATGTTATGCAGAAGATCGATTCAAGTTACGTCTGAAGAGAGTTTTCTGTGCCTCCTGGATTTCAATGTCTGTTTCCTTCCCCAGATTGGGGAAGTTCTCAGGTATGATTTGTTCAAGCACTCCTTCAGCCGCTTCTCTCTCTCTTCCTCCTCTGAAACTCCTATGATATGGATATTGTTCCTTTTGATTGAATCACTTAGTTCTTTAATTCTCCTTTTGTGATCCTGGATCTTTTTATTTCTCTTTTTCTCATCTTCTTCTTTTTCCATAAATTTATCTTCTAATTCACCTATTCTCTACTCTGCCTTTAATCCACACTGTGGCTGCTTCCATTTTATTTTGTACCTCATTTACAGCATTTTTTAATTCACCATGGCTATTTTTTAGTTCCTTGATCTCTGCCGCAATAGATTCTCTGCTGTCATCTATGCTTTTTCCAAGTCCAGCATTTAATTTTATGACTATTATTCTAACTTCTTGTTCAGTTATGTTGCTTATATCTGTTTTGATCAATATTTTAGCTGTCACTTCTTCCTGGAATTTCTTTTGGGGAGAATTACTCTGTTCCATCATTTAAAAAATTTTTTTAATGTTTTATTTATTTTTGAGAGAGAGAGACAGCATGAGCAGGGGAGGGTCAGAGAGAGAGGGAGACACAGATCTTGAAGACAGGCTCCAGGCTCTGAAGTAGCTGTCAGAACAAAGCTTGATGTGGGGCTCGAACTCATGAACCATGAGATCATAACCTGAGCTGAAGCCAGATGCTCAACTGACTGAGCCACGTAGGCGCCCCTGTTTCATCATTTTAGCTAGTTTTCTGTCACTTATGAGTTTTAAAAGCTTGTTATGTGCTCTGCACCTGTGAGCATTGCTATATTAAAGAGGGGCCATACAGTGTCCAGGACTTGACGCTTCAGGAGGTGGTTTTAGGAGAGTGTTACTTGCTCTCTGTTCTTATGACTTTGGATTTTATTTCCCTACTCGTAGTGATGTTTTGGACCCTCCACCAAGTGTGCTTTGATTTGTTCCTTGAAGCCCTGAAAAGGAAAACAAACAGACAAACAAACAGGAAACAAAAACATGCATACACACAAATAAAACAAACAAACAAAACAAAAAAACACACAAAAAACAAAAAACAATTGAAAAGCAAAAAAAACAGAAACACTAGCTACAAGTAAAGAACAGGGTGGAGGCGGTGCTGATGAAAGAGCACATACAAGGAGAGAATGAGAGGAGCAGGGAAAAAGAAAAAATAAACATTGACCAGGGAGGGAGACTAAACAGCCTAATCCAGGAAGAGAGAAAGGAAAGTAAAGAAGGAGGTGGGAGGGAGAGGGGGAAGAAACAAAGATAAAGTTACCCAGACAGAGAAACTATATGGCTTGATTATTCCAGAGAGAAAGAAAGGAAAAGAAAGAAGGAGGTATAGAACATGTATCAAGAAAATGTATTAAATATATCTGTTTAAACAAACCAACAACCAGAGTAATCAGTCTAGGGGAGGGAAGAGATAAGGATAGAAGGAAGGAAGAATATATCTAAATAACAAGAATTGTCCTAGAATTAATCCAAGCAATGCAACAGCGCTGGTCTGGAAAAGGGCGCTGTCTGGTTCCACAGCGTCTATCCGGCTCCAGTTCATATGCAGGCATGGAGGGGCGTGGTTTAGGGTTGGCAGGTTCCGCCTCCAGTGTGGGCTCAGTGGACTGATCCCCGAGGCCCCACCTTGGTGGTGGAGAGGAGAAAAATGGTGACCCCCCTCAGTCTCTTCTCCACGACTCAGTTTTCCAAATCACTCCTTTGGAGCTGTCCTCACTGTGCCATGGGTGCAGATGAGGTGATCTGTCTCGCTCCACCAACTCACCTGCTACAGCACTTGCCTGGAATTTAAACTCCTGCTCCATGCACCCTGGTACCGGGAAACCACCTCTTGATGCCCAATATATGGTTCCAGCTGGTTTTGTCCTGTGCCACAGCACCTCAGGGGAAGGGACTGGTTTCTCCTACTGCAGACTGTGTCCCTGACCTACCACTGAACCTTTCTCCCCAGGTGTGTGAACAGGGCAGCCAGCCCCAGTCCAAAGAAATCCCTGCAGTTAGAGATGGGATCCCTCTCCATCCTGGTCCGAGGTTTTTCTCTTGTCCAGATATAGTACTACACCTCCCCAGCCACTATTTCTCTTCCCTTTGTCTCTCCACAGAAGATCCCTCCCCTCTATGCCTATGTGGCCCATTTTATCTCTCCTAGTTCTCAATCACCCACCTATGGCCCATCAGGTGATCCTGGTTTCTCCCTGGTAGACTCAGTCTCTTTTCCTCCCAGACTCTTGGGGTTCAAAGTCCTTTGGCTTTAGCCCTTATTTGTTTGAGAGACACTGAAAGTGTGGATCCCTCTTCTTCTCCGCCATGTTGACCCCTCTCTCACAAATCTAAAGCTAAGTCAGCCTGACCTCAGGAGAAACATCTCACAGTCAAGGAAATCTAACATGCAGCAATCTCAATCCTCCAACTCAGCTCTGGCAAACTCACCTTATCCTAGAAAATAAGACCTCCAAGCTTTAATAGGAAATCCCTGATTCCCTAGCCAATTATGCTCTATCATGCCATATTTCCAAGTGTCTTCTTCTAATGCTCTTACAGAACTTGCTCTTGCCTAAATTCCTTGGAAAGTCTGTTCCACTGGTTCTAAGGCACTGTACTGCCCCAACTCATGGATTATGTTCCTTGAATAAAGAACATCAAACTCCTTACAAAATCGTTGTACTATTGTCATTTGACAGTTTATATGAGGATGCCTATTTGTTAAGGTATAATAGGCAGGCAGGTAAAGGGCCTATGAAATGAGAGTTGGTGGAAGATGTCGTTAAGAAGGGACAGGGGAAAGTGATAACTGAATTAATGAGCATATAAAGAACAAATAAAAGTAGGCAGAAAACCCTGTGTATTGGACTACCTATGTTTCCAATTTAATTACATGTATCAGTCTGTGACATAACTACATGAATCTTTGGTAATGCCTTTTTCCTAAGGGAAACGTTGTTGCTTCTGGCCTACAAAAGACAAATACATTTTCCAGGATCTTTTTTGTGTGTGTGTGTGTGTGTGTATGTCCAAAAGGAAATAAAACGAATATCACAGACAGTTTTATAGGAAAAAATAATGAAATAAAATGAAATTTGGCACACAGACACTAATGGTATCTTCCTAGGAGCATTAGTAGAGTGGCTGCAAGGTAGACAGTCAGAACTAGGAGGCTTATCTCTTCTTTGGTATGGAGTGGGAGAGGATTGGGGGAATGCTGGAAGGAATCCATACTATGTAGATGAGACAGGTTTTTCTTTGTTTGTTTGTTTGTTTACCTATCAGCTCTTTTCTAATTGATTTACCAGGAGAGGAAAATTGGGATTATGTGTGGAAAGCCATTGCATTCTTTAGTACAGTGTTCTTATTTCTATTAACTGAGAAGTTTTCTACAATTCTTATTCTATAGCAATAGAGTAAATTTCCTCCTTATCTGTACTGCATCTTCTAATTTTTGTGCATAGATGTATTATCACCATTACCACTCTATTTGATCACCTGTCTGACATCAGTATTAAACTAATCCTGGATGCACAGGTACCATGCCATTTTTACCTCACTTCCTCAGTGCCTAGCACAGCTCCAGGTATTTAATAAGAACTCATTGATACTTGTCAGATTTAATTGAATCAAAGGTGGTCATAGTGGGAATGGAGAGAGAAAAGAAAAGGTGTAAAATTCACTTTCTTTTCATACTCAGGAAATTAAGAGCAGAGTACTTAAAATAATTATGCTTCATTTTCTCACCTGCAGCCAGAAATCTGTTAGCTCCAGTTAAGCTTGTGCAGACATGCAAGCAGCACCACACACTCTACCTCTTTTATAGCTTAGATTAAAAGCCAAGTCTCTATCTCCATAGTTCACAGCCTAAACAAGCCAGTCTGGGTTTGTACCAGTCACCAGCTGCTCTTTGTCCTTGTCAGACAGAAAAATAGATACATGACCTATAGCGGTCACAAATTACAGTGTTCATACTACCCAGAATAGTACAAGCTGTTCTTTCTTTTCTCAACAGTCAATCAACATAGATGTGGAAAACTTATTAGAGCATCTTTGCTGTGATTCTCCTGACCCTTCAAGGTCTCTAGGCCTAACTTTCTTTTTCTAAATTAATTGAGGTTGTGGGTAGCCACTGTTGCTGATGTGAGATGAATACACACACAAGCAGATTTTATCATTAATCTCTCCCTTTAAAACTGTTCTATACTCTATTTTCCATGGCTCAGTTTCATCTATTACTACTAATTAGAGCCAGTTCCTACTTGCTCAATTCACCAGGTATTTATGAACCAAGCATCTTATGAGTGTAAGGCTGTGTCTGGAACCATTGGCTAGAAAAGGACAAACCTAAACATCATCTATGCTTGATCGTCAACATGATCATTACTGATCCATATAAGTGGGACAGCTCAAGATCATGGCAGGAGGGGCAGCTGGGAAAGGTGATAATCACCTTGTTACTGTTGGGGTTATTTAAGTAGAGATTTCAATCATTCATTCATTTCTTCATAAATTCAACCAGCAGTTTTTAAGTGCTCATGTAAACAGAAGTCTCTGTATTGTCCATTGTTTTATTCCCATGTCTAGTAAGGTGGCTGGATGAGAGTATAGAATAGGTGGTGATGGTGCTTCGGGAATGAGTTTAGAGGTATGATATTCTATATCAAAATTCAAACTCTCTAACTCTCCTGATAGAATTGGGCAAAGCTGATTATTCACAGACTGATCATTCCTGTTTCAAAAAGTAAATTTAAGCTATACCAAGAAAGACAACATGAGCTATTTTTTTCCATCCTGGGTTTTACTTATTCATTTTTTTATATTTGCTAGTGAGTTAAAAAAAAATCCTTTGTTAAAACAAAGTTATCTGTATCCAAATAAAGCTCAGATTCCTATTTGCTTGAAGGAAAATTGTCTTTATGATCTCCTGAATTTCAAGGGAAGCAGATGCAGAGGACTTATGTCCTCAAAAGTTTGGAGACCTCTCCTCTGGGCCTCTTCCTTTAGGCAAGCTGAGTTGATATCCTGAGAGTGCATTACCATATACACAGCAAGGGGCAATGTCACCCTCTAGTGGCTGACTTTTGTCAAGCTTTTTTTTTTTTTTGCTGCTATCCTTGCCTGGCAAATTGAAAGCTAATTTGTTCTTTACCTAACTTCACTGCTGATAGAGAGGAGCAACTTGACCTGAGTTTGATGATGACTTCAACACTTTTATCCTTGGAGTTGTCTCTTCTTTGACCATTATGTGCTCGCATGCAAAAAGTACTAGCCTCGGAATTAAAAAGAAAAAAACTGGTATTAGAATTCTAGGTTCAAACAAGAATAATGATTGCTATTTATTTTCTCAAAACCTCTGTATAGGGACTTCTGTGAAGATTAAAACAAGCAAAGGTTTCAAGATATCACATGAAACACACACAGTAAAAAATAGTACACATTAAAAAGCTATTATTTAAGAGGACTACTCATCTTTTTTTTCTTACTCTGGAATCAGAAATTCAAATTTAATAACCTGATGTATTCAAAACGTATGAAAAAGGAGGGGACACAGTGATTCTTGACAAATCTTTTTTTTAATATAGTTTATTGTCAAATTGTTTTCCATACAATACCCAGTGCTCATCCCAGCAAATGCTCTCCTCAATGCCCAACACCCATTTTGCCCTCTTCCCCGCACCTCCCCATCAACCCTCAGTTCTCAGTATTTAAGAGTCTCTCATAGTTTGCTTCCCTCCCTCTCTGTACCTAATTTTCCCCTTCCCCTCCCCCATGGTCTTCTGTTAAGTTTCTCCTAAACTACATATGACTGAAAACACATATCTGTATATCTCTGACTGGCTTATTTCACGTAGTATAATACCCTCTGGTTCCATCCACCTTGCTGCAAATGGCCAGATTTCATTCTTTCTCATTGTCAAGTAATATTCCATTGTGTATATTAACCACATCTTCTTGATCCATTATAGACTATTCTAACTTCTTATTCAGTTATATTGCTTATATCTGTTTTGATCAATTCTTTAGCTGTCACTTCTTCCTGGAATTTCTTTTGAGGAGAATTCTTCCGTTTCATCATTTGGGCTGGCTTTCTTTCTCTTGTAAGTTTTAAAAGCTTGTTATGTGTTCTGAACCTGTGAGTACTGCTATATTAAAGGGGGCTCATACACTGTCTAAGGCCTCGCCATTCAGGAGGTGTTTTTTGGAGAGCGTTACTTTCTCCCTGTTGTTGTGACTTTGGTTATTTTATATCCCTATTTGTAGTGATGTTTTGGACTCTCCACTGTGTGTGCTTTGGTTTGTTCCTTGAAGTAGCCCTGGGAAGGAAAACAGACAAACAGAGAAACAGGAAAGAAAACACACGAATGCACTAACAAATAAAACAAACAAGCAAACACAAAACAACAACAAAAACAAAAACCAAATATGGTCTAAAAGCATAAAACCAGAAACACCAGCTACGAAGAAAGAGCAGGATGGAGGCAGTGCTGATGGAAGAGCATATACAAAGAGAATAATGACAGGGGTGGGGAGAAAGAGAAAAATGAACATTGACCAGGCAAAGAGACTAAAACACTTAATCCAGAGAGAGAGAAAGAAGAATAAGGATGGTGGCAAGGAGAAAGAAATTAAGATGATGTTACCCAGCGAAACTATATTGTCTGATTCTTCCAGAGAGAGAGAAAGGAAAGGAAAGAAGGAGGTGTAGAACATGCATCAAGAGAATGGATTAAATCTGTTTAAGCAAACCAATAACCAGAGTAACCAGCCTAGAGGAGGGATGAGATAAGAAGGAGAAAAGGGAGATTATATCTGAATAACCAGAATTGACCTAGAGTTAGTCCAGGCAATGCAGAAGTGGTGGTCTGGAGTAGGGGGCCATCTGGTACACAGCATCTATCTAGTTCCAGTATATAAGGGGCTGCCTAGCATGGAAGGGAGTGGTTTGGTATAGGCGAGTCCCGTCTCCACTGTGGGCCCCTCAGACTGATCATTGAGACCCTCTTTGGTGGTTGTGGGGAGAAAAATGGCAACCCCCCAGTCCCTTCTTCACAGACCACGTGTCCCAAATCACTCCTTTGGATTCGTCCTCACTGTCCTGCGAGGGCAGACTAGGTGGCTGTCTCACTCCACCTTCTCCAATGTCCCATGCTTAGGTGTTTTTTAAGTTCCCATTCCATGTGCATTAATGATGCTGCCCACAATGTTATCCCACAAGCTGCAGCACTTCAGCACAGGGGACTGGTTGGTTCCTCCTGCTGCTGACTGCGCCCCTGAGGTACCACTGAACCTGGAGGGTTCTCCCCTCTTCCCCAGGCATGGGAATAAGGCATCCAGCCCCAGTCCAAAGAAAGTCCTGCACTTAGAGATGAGATCTCACTCCGAAAGCCCTGCAGTTAGAGATGGGATGGTACGATCCCTCTCCATCCTGGTTTGAGGTTTTTCTCTTGTCCAGATACAGTCCTACATTTCCCCAGCTGCTCTTTCTCTTCCCATTGTCTCTCCACAGAAGGGGATCCCTCCCCTCCACGCCTCCGTGTCCTGGCTCATTTTTATCTCCCCCAGTTCGCAATCATGCACCTATGAGGCCATCTTCCTAGTAGACTCTGTCTCCTTTCCTTCCAGATTCTTGGGGTTCAGAGTCCTTTGGCTTTAGCCCTCCTTTGTTTGAGAGATGTGGAAAGTACGAAGCCCCCTACTTCTCCGCCATGTTGGCCTAGCAATTTTATTCTCATGACAAATCTTTTAGTCCTCTTTAGAAAGAATCAAGTTAAAATGCTCTTAAAGAGGAAGTAAATAAAACCCACTCTATACACTTATCAGAACCTTCTGTGTATACTGTTGATTAGACTCCAATTTCCCCTTAATAAGGAACTGGGGTTTGTTTTAACCCATGTGTTGAGGGAATGGAAGGGAATTCAGATTTGACCAGCAGCAAAACTGAGAGTCTGACTTGAACAGATGGGACCTTTGGAACAAACCAAAATAAGTATTTTGTATTTCTTAACTTTGGACATGGCAGCTCAAAACCTGGGCTTCTGCAGATTTCTGTTGTCACTACTCTCCTGAGGAACTAGCATTCTTGAAGGACTGTGATAGTGTATGGGGTGGGAACTAAAGAGGGAGCTAACAATGTATCCTTCCATTTGTGCAACACTATTATATGCCCTGTGCAATATATCTCCAAACATGTATAAACCACTCTCCATCTATAAAAACAACTATAGCTAAGTTAATTAAAGGCATTTTGATTCCAATACCTGCACTCCTTCCACTTCACTGAGGTTTTCAAACAGACCTATATTTATTTCTTAATTTTTTTATTTTTTAACATTTATTTATTATTTAAAAAAATTTTAATGTTTTTTATTTATTTTTGAGACAGAGAGAGAAAGAGCATGAGGAGGGGAGGGGCAGAGAGACAAGGAGATACAGAATCCAAAGCAGGCTCCAGGCTCCGAGCTGTCAGCAGAGAGCCCGATGCGGGGCTTGAACCCACGAACGTGAGATCATGACCTGAGCCAAAGTCGGAGGCTTAACTGACTGAGCCACCCAGGCTCCCCTATTTATTATTTTTAAGAGACAGAGTGAGACAGAGCATGAGTGGGGGAGAGAAAAGGTGGGGGGGAAACTGAATCCAAAGCAGCCTCCAGGCTCTGAGCAGTTAGCACAGAGCCCAATGTGGGGTTTGAACTCATGGACTTCGAGATCATGACCTGAGCCAAAGTCGGACACTCAATCACTGACTGAGCCTCCCAGGCACCCCTTAATTCCCAATTCTTACACAAATTAGCTGTATGGCCTTTAGCAAATTATTTGATCTAACTGAGCTTGAATGTTCTCATCTCTGACTGACAATACAATGATATCTATTTCATAAGATGTCAGGAAGATTACATGAGATAATGAAGATAGAGCCTAGCTCAGAATCTGGCATCTATGTGTGTTTAATAGATGACAACTATTGCTGATTACTATTACTAAATCTTCTACAAGTAATAAGGATTGAGTACACAGTCAAGGCCTGAGTTTCGGCATCAATGAAACACAAACTGGAAAAAAAATGAAAATGAAAACATTTTCATTTAAAAACCTTTACAAGTTTTTTTTTTTAAAAAAACCAATGTTTATTTTTATTTTTGAGAGAGAGAGAGAGAGAGAGAGAGAGAGAGAGACAGAGTGCGAGTGGGTGAGGAGCAGAGAGAGGACACATAGAATCCAGAGCAGGCTCCAGGCTCCAGGCTCCTAGCTGTCAGCACAGAACCCCACATGGGACTCGAAGCCACAAGCAGTGAGATCACGACCTGAGCTGAAGTTGGACACTCAACCAACTGAACCACCCAGGTGCCCCAAAACCTTTACAATTTTTTGTATATTTCATGTTAAATGTGGGAAAAAACCCCAAATATCACAGCACAGCCCCACTCATTGCTGAGGAAGATAATATAATGGAAAAACTCATGTGTGGTCCTTGTACAAGTCAAAGTCATAACTGCATTCACTCTTCAGGGCTTATCTCAAACGCCATGGTTATGAGCAGGGTTTTAGTGCCTACCAGTGACTGCACAGAATCTATTGAGCAGCCTATGTCACGGTCCTCCTGGTAACTGGGCCATTTGCTTTAGGAGGTAGAACACAAACTATTCATCAGAGCCCTGCCAACCAATTGAAGAACTGCACATATTGCCCCTTTTCTGCCACAGAATGGCACTAGAGAGTAATTTGGGAATAAGCTCATAGAGGCCCTGGCCTGCTTCAGATCACAGAGCACATTTTGTTTGCCCAGAAAAGATGGCTCTAGTCAGTCAATTTCAATAAGAACATAGATGAAACTTTTTAAGTTTTTTAAAAAATTTAATTATCCTCTTCCCCTATAATTCCTGAAGCAAGCATTATGCTGTTTTTATTGTTATTGTTTGATAGAAACTGGTAGGGAGGGAGACACGATATCTTCCAGCTAACCACCAGGCAGTTTGGTATCTGTCACAAGCTTCTAGTAGGAATTTATAAAAGGCTAAGGCTTGTGCCAGTTTCATGAAATTTTAGGGGCAAAATAGTCCATGTTGAGAAAATTATGGGATAAGGATGGGAGGAAAGAAGGGGGAGAAAAATTTGGCTAGAAGCTTACAGGAATGAAGGAATTGCGGGGGGGGGGGGGAGCATGCAGACTGTGATCAAAAAGAGTGTGAAGAGAAGAATGATTGATCCAGTTCAGTTCCTGAAGATATGTCAAGAACAAATCCCATATCTAGGTAGATCTCTCCCTCACCTCTTTCAGGTCTTTTGTATTGAAATATTTTCTGGATACTGTATTTAAAATTGCAACTTCCTCACCTCTTCTTTATTTTTCTTCATAGCACATATCACATTTTAACACACTATATGCTTCACTTATTTATTTCATTTGTAGTCTGCTTTCCCTTTTCTGAGTGCAAGTTCCATGAGGAAGCAGAGGTTTTTCCTGTGGTCTTCATTATCTAGTGCCTAGCACATATTAGGCACTCAGTATATATTGATAGTACAACAAATAAATGTTGGACTTGCTGTTCTCAGCACCATATCTGTGGTAGGGCACTAAAGCTCCAGGAGTCATAAGTCCTGAGAACAAAGGGATCACACAGAGGTTTTAAGATGGGGGTTTTAATTCAGTAGGGTTTCAGAGTACCAGTGTGGTTAAGACTCAGCAAATAAAGTCCTTCCAGTCTGTGGGGTGGTAACCCAACTGACTTTGAGGAATAGGTATAAGATTGGAGTCACCAATGACCAAGACCCTACAATCACATCAGACCCTTAGGAGTGTCAGAAAATAAAACCCAGGATGAAGCTATATCCCCATCAGAGATAGTAGCCTTCAACATGTGTGTGAAATTTGAAGGTGAAACTTAGGACCCAGGTTACCAATGGCTACGGACAAGATTGGAGTGTGTGTGCCTTGATGTGGCTCTGGACCACTCCCCTCCCCCAACTCCCTGGAGAAAGTCAGTTCATGTTACAGCTTTGTATTTTTTGGCCCAGATGCACATCCCAAGTCTTGTCCTGGGATTATTTTGCAGGCACAAATAGCATCTCAAAATTCAGATGGGTGTCTGGGGTGGACAGGAGGTAGAAGACGTCTGATGATTGTATCACTCAATTCCTGATAAAGATGCTCAGTTGTCAGATCCTCTGAGGTCAAGTGCTTCTTGTACATGTTCATATCTAATCCTCATATGGACCTCACAATAGACGTTTTTAGACAGCTGAGGAGAAAGACACAAAGAAATGGAAAAACATTCCATGCTCATGGATCGGAAGAATAAATATTGTTAAAATGTCAATAGTACCCAAAACAATCTACACATTCAATGCAATCCCAATCCAAATTGCACCAGCATTCTTCTCAAAGCTAGAACAAACAATCCTAAAATTTGTATGGAACCACAAAAGACCCCGAATAGTCAAAGTAATATTGATGAATAAGACCAAAA
>CM053575.1:76842184-76861761 GCA_028646485.1 Cryptoprocta ferox
GCAAAAATGAACTGTTGGGACCTCATCAAGATAAAAAGCTTCTGCACTGCAAAGGAAACAATCAAGAAAACTAATAGGCAACTGATGGAATGGGAAAAGATAGTTGCAAATGACATATCGGATAAAGGGCTAGTATCCAAAATCTACAAGGAACTCACCAAACTCCACACCCAAAAAGCAAATAATCCAGTGAAGAAATGGGAAGAAGACATGAATAGACACTTCTCCACAGAAGACATCCAGATGGCCAACAGACACATGAAACGATGCTCAATGTCACTCATCATCAGGGAAATACAAATCAAAACCACACTGAGATGCTACCACACACCGGTCAGAGTGGCTAAAATGAATAAATCAGGAGACTATAGATGCTGGCGAGGATGTGGAGAAACGGGTATCCTCCTACACTGTTGTTGGGAATGTAAACTGGTATAGCTGCTCTGGAAAACACTGTGGAAGTTCCTCAAAAAATTAACAATAGAACTTCCCTATGACCCAGCAATAGCACTGCTAGGG
Source organism: Cryptoprocta ferox (assembly GCA_028646485.1). Classification (NCBI taxonomy): domain Eukaryota; kingdom Metazoa; phylum Chordata; class Mammalia; order Carnivora; family Eupleridae; genus Cryptoprocta; species Cryptoprocta ferox. Next base: position 76,842,704 of record CM053575.1, read on the forward strand.
ATTTACCCACCTCTGCCTTCTTAACTTGGTCTCAGTTCACACACGGAGACCCTGTATCTGTCCCCTACACCACACAAGGTCTTGGTGTGGAGGTGAGTTTCAAAGGCTTTCTGAGAAAACACAGGGCTCTCAGATCCTCATATCCCAGAGGACAGCTAGCCCCCCTCTTCCTGAGCCCTTGGTGCTGGGTAGGCTACCAGATCGTGGGAATGGTAGCCACATAAACCCCTGCCCCTAATGGATGGAGCTACCCTCATTCGAAAGAACAGTCTGTGCATGTGCAGCACACTCCAAGACCTGGTCGGCACATGAAATGCCTTTTGAATAAGTAGCACACCAAGGCCCTGTTCCCATCTCTCAATTGTCACATGAAGCACATTCGTCATATCTCAGAGACTCTGCTGCCCCTCGCAAGGGATATGATGGGCAAAAGCACACCAGAAGCCAATGTTCCCCTCTATTTCTTGAGGGAGAATGTGGGCCTCTTGTTCACAGGTCTCCAACGGGCATCGTTTTGAGCACTCCTGTAGCCAAAACCACAAAAACGTTTGTGATTCCTGAGCAAGCCAGCTTGCGAATACATTGGGCTAGTCAGGTTCTTCTAAACAGGATACAATTCCCATCCTTCATAAAGTACTGTGGCCCTCGGTGTATCCAGTTTCATGTCATTCCTTGATTATCCATCAAGGTTCATCTCGAGGTCCACCCAGATTAGTCTTTCAGAGTAGTATCTGCGACTAGCAGATGTTCAAAGAGGACCAGCCCTTGCGACAGTGGGACAGTGGTAGCCAAAGTGGCTCTGGCCATTTGTAGGGCTACATGGAAGTCAGAACCCTAGGGCCTCAGAATCAGTTTAGCCGAGAGCTGTTTGTGGGAAGGCTGGGTGAGACTTCTTAGCGGGGAGCTGACTTCCTTGCTTGGCTCAGAGAAATGAAGACAAACATCTCCATTCCACGTTGATCGCTTTCCCACTGGATGCAAATATTGAAAGCCCTTTGTTCCTGGCTCTAGCCATTCCCTCTCCCTTCGTGTGTTTCTCACTGCATCTTCATTCAGCCTTAAGTGGCATGGATCTGGCACTCACTCAGCAGGCATCCAGGTTGGGCATCAGGGTCCCACCCGGTCCATGCTCAGTAACAGCCATCCCCATCAGCTATCCCAAAGGAGAATAGCCCTTCTTTCCCTGAGCTTGGTGCGTGGCTGTTTGTAGCAAGGGGTGGGGGCAGGGGAGCCAGCTCGCCTCCTTGCTCTGCCTGATTGAGCTGCCTTCTTTCTGAAAAGGAGACAGTTCACAAAGGAGCAGTAGACTCCAGAAGCTGGTAGGCAGAGAAAGAGCCCTTGACAGGAAGAGGGCAACAATGTCCCTCTCCACACTTTGGAGCCACAGCTGGGGGCAGCTCCCAGCTACAACACTGTCACTGCTCATTCCATTCAATGAGGAAAAGAGCAAGAAAAACAGAACAAGTTCCAGGGCCCTCTAGGTCCTTCTGAAGGAAGAAGGCAGGCCTGTTGCTGACAGGGCTCCCAGATGGAGACTCTAGAGGGCGCTTTTGCCTAAGCCATCTGTGGTTTCTTCCTCTTCCCATAGCCAGCCCAGCTACCAAGAGCTGGTGCTGGGCAATCCCTTCTCAATAGAAATCACCTTCCAAGCTCTGCAGAGCTCTAGCCCTCCTTATCCACCTTGACACATGTCTGCTCTCATGTAGAAAAACCTTATTCCCGCAACCCGTTCAGAGTCAGTGTCTTAAGAGTCCTATCCTGTGTCTTCCACCTGGGACTGTGTTCCAGTCCTTCTGACGGATGGAGAAGTTTTGCCACAGGCTCCTTCTTCATGAATTCACTGGGTTTCAGATGTATGCAGCAACCCAGAGGCCCAGGGCATTTGAAGGGGCTCAGCAGAGGATGCTTGGTGTGTAGGTGGATCCAGAGATTTGGGCGGGAAGCTGGCCTCCTTCTGGGTGAAGGGCAAATGAAGCAAGACATCTTCTTTCCAAGTGGATCCCCATTCCCACTGGAAATGTAGAGCTTTGGCCGTCCCAACACCCACATCTGTCCCCTGGCTGTGTTTCTGACAATTGTTTGACCCCTCGGGGGCCATGGAGCCATCAATCACTCAAATGGCACCCCTGGTTAGGCAGCAAACTCCTCCTCAGCTCCTGTGCTCAGTGAGAGCTATCAGGCTCTGCTCTACCAAAGGTAAGAAATCCTTTAGTTCCTGTCTAATGGTGCTTGGCCCGCTATGGAGGATGAAGGGTAGCCAGCTTGCCTCCCTGACCTGGATGACAGACTTGCCTTCATTCTGAGAAACAGACAGTGTGCACATGTGCAGTATGAACCAGGAGGGGGCCAACATTGGAAGAGCCCTTGCCAGGAATTAGGGAACCAAATCCTTGTTGCAGATTACCGAGCAAGAGCCGTCAGAACCCAATAGCTACAGCTCAAGCACAGCTGATGGGAAAAGTGGCAGGGATAGACCAAGCCAGAAATCCTGGCTCCTTAAGAAAGAAGGCAGGCTTCCTGCTGGGAGGGCTCCCAGGTGTCATTCTTCAGAGGTTTCCTTTGGCCTAAGCCCACAGGCCTTTCTTATTCTGAATACAACCTTGTTGATAGGAGACTGTGCTGGGTATTTCATTCTCTAGTTTCTCCAAATCATGTGTGATGAAGAACTCTGGTAGTGTGGGTCTCCATTGCCACCCCTGAGCTCTTGTGATGAAACACAGTTTGCCTGGAAACTATTCTGAGACAGTGTCTCAGAGTAATATGCTCTTCTTTCAGCTTGGGGTTTCGTGGTGTCTTTGTGAAGGTGATAGAGGTATTGCATTTGGCCATTCTCAGTGTGGTTTCAGAATCATGTGGCCCTCCCCAAACCCAAGGTGTGTGCAAGTGCCAGTGAGAATGCCTTGTGGGTAGGCTAAGCCAGAAGTCGAGGGTGGATCCCACCTCCTGTGTGGGACAAGGGAAAGGGAAGGTCGTGATCTCCTTCCTCGGCTTCCTCCATGCCAGCTTGAATGCACAACTTTGACTCACCTTAGTGTCATTCCTCTCCCACTGCTGCTTTCCTAACTTGATTTCAGTTCACACAGGGAAACCCTGTGTCTGTCCCCTATGCCAACCATGGTCTCTGGAGTGGAGGTGAGTTTCCAAGCCTTTCCTGAGCCAATGCGGGGCTTGCAGAGTCTGATAGCCCAGAGGACAGCTAGCCCTCCTGTCCCTGAGCCCTTGGTGCTGGGCAGGCAACAGCATCGTGGGAATGGGTAGTCACACGGACCCTGCCCCTAATAGATGGAGCTACCCTCATTCAGAAGAACAGACAGTCTGTGCACATGCAGCATGTTCCACAGGGGCATCTGATCAGGGCACAAACAGCCTTTTGAATCCATAGTGCACCAAAGGCTCATTTCCACCTCTTGATCGTCAAATGGAGGCCCCTTCTTCATATCCCAGAACCTCTACTCCCGCTCTCGATGGATATGGAGGGCAGAAGCACACCAGAAGCCAAAGTTCCCCTCTATTTCTTAAGGAAGAACGTGGGCCTCTTGCTCACAGAGCTCCACCAGACATTCTATGGAGCGCTCCTGTAGCGAAAGCCCACAAATGGTCCCTGTGATTCCTGAGCAAGCCAGCTTGCAAATACATTGTGCTAGTCAGGTTCCTCTAAACATGAAGAACTCTGGCACTCAGTGTATCCAGTTTCATGATATTGCTTTATCATCCATCAAGGTTCGTCTTGTCTATACCAATTCAGTCTTTCAGGGTACTCCCTCTGGCTTGCAGATGCCCAATAGGGATGAGCCCTTATGACGCTGGGAAAGGCAGAGACAAAGGAGCCCAGGCATTTTGGTTTCAGGACTACATGGACATCCAGGCCATAGGGCATCAGAACGGGTCCAGCTGAGAGCTGTGTATGGCCAAGTTGGGCCAGATGTATTCACGGGGAACTGGCTTCCTTGCTGGACCTAGAGGAATGCAGATAAACACCTCCATTCCACAGTGATGGCATTCCCATTGGATAGAAATATTGAATGCCCTTTGGTCCTGGCTGGCCCCACTCCTGTGTTTCTGACTGCCTCTTCAATCACCCTCATGAGCCATAGAGCTGGCACTCATTCAGCAGGCATCCAGGGATGGGCGTCGGGTTCCCACTGGGTTCCCTGATCAGTAACAGCCATGAGCATCGGATAGCCCAAAGGAGAATAGCCCTCCTATTCCTGAGCTTGGGGCTTGGCTGTTGGAAGCAAGGAGTGGGGGGTGTGGAGTCAGCTCTCCTCCTTGCTCTGCCTGATTAAGGTGTTTTCCTTCTGGATAGCAGACAGTTCACATTGGAGCAGTTGGCTCCAGAACCTGGTCAGCACAGAAAAGCCCTATACATGAAGAGGGCACCAATGCCCCTCTCCATGCTTTCAAGCCACAGCTGGGGGAAGCTCCCAGCTCCAGCACTGTCACTGCCTACCCCATTTCATGATGGGAAAAGCAAGAAAAGCAGACCAAGTCCCAGGGCTCTCTAGTTCCTTCTGAAGAAAGCAGGCCTGCAGCTGACAGGGTTCCCAGATGGAGACACTAGAGGGCGCCTTTGCCTAAGCCCTCTGGTGCTTCTTCTTCTTGGGGCCAGATTGCCAGCAGGTGTTGCTGGGCACGCCCTTCTCCATAAATTTCCCCATCCGAGGTCTGTAGAACTCCAGCTCTCCTTATCCACCTTGACACCACATATCTGCTCTCTTGAAGAAACAAGTTTCTTCCCGCAATCCGTCACAGTCAGTCTCAAGAGTCCTATCCTCTGTCTTCCACCTGGAAGTCTGGTCCAGTCCTTGTGACTGGGGGGTAGTTTTGGCCACAGGGCTTCTCCTTCATTAATTCACTCGGTTTCAAAAGTATGTGACAATTCAGAGGCCCAGGGAATTTGAAGGGGAACAGCAGAGGATGTTTGGTGCATAGGCTGGGTCAGAGATTTGGGCAGGGAGCTGTCCTCCTTCTGGGTGGAGGGCAAATGAAGCAAGACACCTTCTTTCCAAGTAGATCCCCATTCCAACTGGGAACATCAGGATTTGGCCCATCTGGTGGCCATTTCCTTCCCATTGCTGTAGTTTTCACAATTTATTTGTTTTTCTCCCACAGTAGCCATGAAGCCATCACTCATTCAGCTGGCACCCCTGGGTAGGGTGCAAATTCACCCTTGGCTCCTGTGCTCAGTGAGAGCTATCAGGCTCTGCCCTACCAAAGAAAAGAAGGTCTTTAGTCCCTAGCTTTAGTCCTTGGCCTGCTCTGCGATGCAGAGTTAAGGGGGGCCAGCTTGCCTCACTGACCTGATGATTGACCTGCCTTCATTCTGTGAAGCAGACAGTTTACACATGGGCAGTATGAACGAGGAAGGGTCAGCATTGGAAGAGCTCTTGCCAGAAATTAGGGAACACAGCCCTTGTTGCAGATCCCTGAGCAAGAGCCCTCCGAACCCAACTTGAGCTACAGCTCAAGCTCTCCTGCCTCCCTCAACTGATGGGCTGTAGCTCAAGTGGGGTTCCGAGACACTAGAGGCTCAGGCCATTCTCTCCCTGAGCACATGGTGTTGCTTAGCTGCCTAGCGTACGCATGAGCCTGGGTATCCAGTGGGCCTCCCTCCCGTCACCAGTGGAGATCCCTGCCTTTGGAAGAACAGCAGGTTTTCATGTGGACAGGATGGTCCAGGATCTGGTCAGCACAGAAAGTACCTTTGGATGAAATCCTGCACCAAAACCTGCTTCCAAATACTTCCATATCCTGGGAGCACATCCCTCCTACAGCTGTATCACTGCTACCCCTATGTCCTGATGGGCAAGGGCAGGACACATACCCGGAGCCAGGTCTCTTCCTCTGATTCTGAAGGAAGAATGGGCACAGGCTTCTTGCTGATGGGGTCTACAGGTGGAACTTATAGACTGCACTGTTTGCCAAAGCCCACAGCTGTTTGTCCTTCTTTAGTCATTCAGCTAGCTGGGAAGACCGTGCTAGTCGAGTCACATCATTATCCCTGATTCAGAACTGTGCCCCCCCCCCATCCATTTTCACCCCTTTGCTCTATTTTAACTCTAAGCGCACCCTGGGGTCCATTCCATGTGATTGTCTTATAGTCATACCGTGGGCCCTCCACTGGAGATTCCAGTCTAGTCATTGTGACTGTGGATGATATTTGGCCAAAGGGCCCCTGGCTCTTCAGCAGGATAGTTTTCCCTGTAGAATAGTTCATCCCTGCATGAGTCTCACAGAACTCAGGTTTCTGGCCAAGTAGGCCTGTGGTTTTCTTTTGGTTTTGCTATGGACAAATCCTCAGAGCCTCTCAGGTTTCAAGCATTTTGAAAAGAAAACAATAACTATAAAATGGGAATTTGTTACAATGTCTGAATGATACTCAGGCCAAGAAGTTTTTATTTTCACCCCGTGAAACCCTAATGATTTATGCATAGAAAACGCAATCTTGCTCTTGTACCTCCCTCTTCATTTCTTCCAGGAGTATTGCACACTGGCCAGCATCCAGACTCAGTACATCCTCATTATAGGTTTTCCCTGGCTTTCTTTTCCACATCATCTCATGCTTATCCATTTCATATCAGGGTACACATGTGAGAGCACTTTAATTCTCCACATAAGGGCTGCGAGAAGTGAACTGCTAAGGAGGCAAACACCAGGTGCTGCCCCAGTGGGTTCCACCCTATGTGCCCATCCCTGTCTTCTGCCACTGTCCTTGGGGGCTGTTGTGGACCTATTCCTGTCAGCCAAAAGTGTCACTGTTGCTACTGATGAGTATGCTGGAGGAGCACAGTGCTGCTCAGGCCAATGCCAAGGTGGCCGCACCATGACCACAGAATGGTTTTGTTGGACAACTGAGGTTGCTTTGGCACTGCCTGATGCACAGGGCTCTTCATGCCTTGACACCTGACCCAGAAACCTCCTTGTGGTGGTGGCCTTCACCCACCCCCGATGCCTGTGGTCCCGATGGCCCCTGTGTGCCCCAGATGGAAGGTCAATCCAGGTCTGAGTATGTCCAAGTGCTGCCATTACCAGAAGCTGGGCTTCTTTGCCTGGGGCTAACCTCCAACATCCACAGGCTTGTGTGAAAATATATCCCTGGGCATGGGTTTAATGAGTGACAGCTCCGTGGCTCCAAAGTCTAAACAGGGACATAGTTAGACCTACAGCGCTGGAAATGGAGTGGCCATAAGGAGGGCCAAAGTTCAATCTGGAAAGGGGATGTGTAAATTCCTGTCCCCTCAGCCAAGACAGGAGGCTGGCTGCTTTCCCAGTCCTCTGGCCCAGGAAAATGCAAATGTTCTAAATGGGCCTTTCAAGTGACTTAGTCCTCTGAACGTCTGCATGCTTTGGACATCAACTTGCCAGGGCCCTGTGGCGAAACCTATGGCACAGTCACAAGATGGGACTAGGTAGTCCAGCTGAACACTAGGGATATTCCTCTGAGAAACCACATGGAATGGACCCCAGAGAGGACCTAGTGTGAAAAGAGAGCAAGGTGAAAATTGATCCATGGAGAGCCAGAGTTTTTCACTAGGAATGAGAATGGCATCATGTGGAGAATGAAGTGGCTAGTGGCATCTCCTAGCAAGCTGGTTCTCTCAGGATAAACAGGACCTGTGGACTTTGGTGAAGGGAGCCCCATACAGGATACCCCGGGAGGCCAGTCAGCAAAGGGTCTGCATTCTTCCTTCAGACAAAGAGGGAAAGCCCTGGCTTTGGGTCTGTTTCTTACACTTTCCCATTAGAGGACGAGCAGCAGTGAGAAAGATGTGGCTGTTTGGAGCTCCTGGCTGATGGTCAAGTCATTAGAATCCGGCCTTCGTCGAGTCTTCACTTCAAGGGCCCTGTCTGCACTCATCAGGGCCTGAATCAGAGTGCACATGCATGAACCATCTACTCTGCAGGATGAAGGCACCTCTGTCAGCCAGGGGAGGGAGGCCGGCTGGCTACCCATCCCTGCAATTGCTCTAGCTAACTAAACACCAAGCCCCCGGGGACAGGAGGGCCTGATTTTCTCTGGGATACCAGACACTGAGAGCTGTCAATTGGCTCAGGAACTGACTGGGAACTGTACACCAATATTTGGGACTGGGATGTGTACCTGACAGAGACCCATGGATCTTGGAATGTTCTAGTTTCAACACAGTACATTCTTCTGATGCTCTTGCTCTGAATGGCTCCCAGGTAGAACCTACTTTGAAAAACATAGCAATGAAATGCAAATAGGCACCCACAGGAGCAAAGTTCTTCATTACAGAAGAGAATAGGCTAAAGTTGGAATTAAGTGCCTACTACTATCTCCTGGCAGAATTTCTGTGTGGCAAGTAACAAACACCTGAGAGCTGGTATAAAAGGAAACCTCCATTGCCTACACCTGAGAATGACTTCTTCAGGAGGTCTGTATTGGTCCTTAAGAAACAGGAAACCTTGGATTTGGTGGTTTTTCCTTCCTTCCCATCAGGAAATAGATGCACCATTGATTTGGAGGGAAGAGGTTCCTGCACCTAGCTAGTGATCAAGTGTTTGGAACCTGGACCTGATGCAGTAGTTCTTTAAAGAGCCCTGTCTGTGCCGACCAGGTCCTGAAGAATAGGGGGCCTAAGGAAACCATCTGTGAGACAGAATGAAAGGGGGTCTACCCTTCACTGCACTTACCAGGGCTGGCCAAGCACCAAACAGTCAGCAACAAGAAGGCCATCCTTCCTTTGAGATAATACTGTTTGCTCTCACATAGCAAAGGACCAGAGTAGTAGTTTAGCACCAAACTTTGGGCTCTGCTTGTGTGAAGTGAGTGGAAGCCCATTTGTCCCTGAATGTGGCCCAGACCTTAGAAAATAGTAAATTGGAGGAAATGGCTACAAAGGAGGCCAAAGGTCTACATTACAGATGAGAATGGGGTAATGCTGGGCATGTATATCTACCTTCATTGGCTGCATATTTTTCCTGTGCATAACATTGAAGATTTCCTGCCATTCCTTTATGGCCTGCCAAGTTTCAGTAGATAAGTATGCTACTACCCTGATGTGTTTCCCTTTGTATGTTAGGGCCCTTTTATCCCTAGCTGCTTTCAGAATTCTCTCTTTGTCCTTATATTTTGCCAGTTTCACTATGATACGTCATGCAGATCAATTCAAGTTATGTCTGAGGGGAGTTCTCTGTGCCTCTTGGATTTCAATGTCTGTTTCCTTCCCCAGATTGGGGAAGTTCTCGGCTATAATTTGTTCAAGTACTGCTTCAGTCCCCTTCTCTCTCTTCTCTTCTCCTAGAATTCCTATGATAGGGATATTGTTCTGTTTGATTGCATCATTGAGTTCTCGAATTCTCCTTTCATGCTCCTGGATCAATTTAACTCTCTTTTTCTTGGCGTCCTCTTTTTCTATAATTGTGTCTTCTAACTCACCTATTCTCCTATCTGCCTCTTCAATCCGTTCAGTGGCCATCTCCATTTTATTATGCACCTCATTTATAGTATTTTTTAATTCATCACAACTATTTTTAAGGTCCATAATCTTTGTAGCAATAGCTTCTCTGGTGTCTTCCACGCCTTTTTCAATCCCAGTGATTAATTTTATGACTATTAGTCTAAATTCTTGGTCAGTTATGTTGCTTATATCTCTTTTGACCAATTCTTTAGCTGTCGCTTTTTCCTGGAATTTCTTTAGAGGAGAGTTCTTCCACTTCATCATTTTGGCTAACTTTCTGTCTCTTGTAAGTTTTGAAAGCTTGTTATGTGCCTGCACCTGTAAGTTCTGCTATATTAAAGGAGACTCATTGACTGTCCATGGCCTGTCCGTTCAAGAAGTGTTCTTTTAATGGTGTCCCATGGTCTCTCTTGTTGTGCCCTTGGTTATTTTATTTCCCTACTTGTAGTGATATTTGGGACTCTCCACCATGTGTACTTTGGCTTGTTTCTTGAGGTAACCCTTTGAGGCTGTCTTCTTAGTGAACTCTGTCTCTTTTTCTCCCATACTCTTGTGGTTCAGCATCCTTTGGATTCAGCCCTTCTTTGTTTGAGAGATGCAGGCAGGAAGTAAGGAACTCCCTATTTCTCCACCATCTTGCCTCCTCCCCTACCCTAATTTTTTTAATGGCATTCTTTTGAAAGACAGAATAAGTAGAGAGGTTACAACAAAACAAAGTAGATACGATTTATTTTGTATCTTTAAAAAAATGTTTATTTATTTATTTATTTTGAGAGAAAGAGAGAGAGAGAGAAAGAGAGAAAGAAGGAGATGGAGAATTCCACATGAGCTCTACAGCTGTTACCACAGAGCCTGTGGGACTAGAACTCACAAACTGTGAGATCATGACCTGAGCTGAAACCAAGAGTCAGACACTTAACCAACTGAATCACCCAGGTGCCCCTTTTTTGCATCTTCAGAGATCTAATGGCCTTGGTATGAAACAAGATTGTCTAAGCTAAGATTTAGGACCCAGGAGTTTGGGCATGGCCTAAGCCCAGCTTCCATGGAGTCAGTGGTCAGCTGAGAACAAGTACTCATGCAGGTGGCAGAGATTTTCCCAGAATGAATGGGAGAACAAGAGTGCTCAGTCTAGCAATGAAGAAGCCCATGGCTGTGTTTAGCACCACTTCATCATGCATTTAGCCATACCACTTTGGGACTTAACCTATAAAAGCAGGTAAAATGTGCTCTGAACTCTGAGAGGAATCCCAGAGGCAGGCCCATAACAGGATGAGAGTTTGAGATGAGTAGATGTTTGAGTTGCGAGTGACTGAGACCTGGCTGCTTTTTACCTCTCTCAACTAAGTGTCAGGGTGAGAGAACAGCATAAGGTGGGTGGTGAGTTGCACTTTGCCTATAGCCAGCATGAAGACATTGCAATAAATGCACCACCACCAGGAACTCTCCCACACATTCTCTGTACTTGGTTTGTTGGGATTCTTGCCAAATTTATGAAAAAGGCTGAAAATCACCTGGAAATGGTGACTCCTTCCCAAACTTCCAGTCACCTATATTTCATCTCCTTCCTTTTTCTCTTGTTTCTTATTTTTGTCTCATTCCTCCTGCTCTTTTTTCCTTTTCAGCTTTCTCTCAATTTTGTCTCCCTTTTTTCTTTCCTTCTTGCTTTGATTTTTTCCCACCTAATCTACTGTGCTGTCTGTGTGCCCAAACTCTATCTCCTACCCTTCCTCTTTTGAGGAGCCAGCTCTCCCCCAATTCTGAGCCCCATGACAGAGGTGGTGCTGACTCTAAAGCAACTGATGACTTCACTTGAGGATCAGGTTGTTGGTTAAGCCCTGACTTTTCAGGTATTTGAGTCAGTGTATGTCCATTATTTTGCCTAAGCTACTTGCGGTCTTTGTCACTACCAAAATAGGCTTCTCACACCTCAGCACTGGCTACTGTCATTATCTCTAAAATGAGATTTCATCCCCATCCTCCTAAAGTACAAATCCCAACCAGACCTTAGTGCTCTCATGTTGGTCACCACAGCAAGCCGGTTTTCTTCCTGTATCTAGGTCATGAGCCCTCCTAGGTATCCCTTGGCATCCTTTGTTTCTTTAGTCACTGCACTTGTCTCATTACATGATATGTGTGTGTGTGTGTGGTTTTCTATGCCAGTTCCCAGCCCCCAGACACCTGTACTCTTCCCTGAGCTCTGTGATGGCAGGGGTCACTCTGGCAATCTCCCCAGCTCTTGGCACAGAGAAAACTTTCCTTTCTTATCTTTCCTGCTGCCTGTCTCCTCCTTGCTTGTCCCTTCTTCTCCCCTAACAACTTACTCTCCCACCCTTTCCCCTCTTCCCATTTAGCCAGCTTTTCTCCAGGATCTTTCAGGGACTCATCCTGGAGCTGGAAAATTGTAAGCCCTAATGGGGATGGCCAAGATGAGCTACAGTTTCCCTAATGCTGACCAAGCCCTATAGGCCAAGGGCCAGAGCGACTCTGTTGCCTCCTGAGTCTCCCTTCAATAGAGTCTTAAAGACTTGTTGGGAAAACAGACCCTTTCAGACTCAGTACAGGAATAAAAACTCAGAGTTGTGTTTTTCATACATCTATAGTCTTTTTTATTTATTATTTTTAAACGTTTATATTTGAGAGACAGAGAGAGACAGAGCATGAGTAGGGGAGGAGCAGAGAGAGAGGGAGACAGAATCTGAAGCAGGCTCCAGGCTCTGAGCTGTCAGCACAGAACCTCACATGGGGCTCAAACTCACAAACCATGAAATCATGACCTGAGCCGAAGTTAGTCGCTTAACCGACTGAACCACCCAGGCACCCTAATACATCTATAGTCTTGTACTGATCTCAGGAAGCTCCAGGTCCATGGGTAAACAATGAGACACCATGAAAAATCACATGTAATTAAACAGTGAGTGCTGTGGTGCCATCAAATGTACTGAAGGAACTCAGAGAAGGAAGGACAGCTGAAGGTCACAGGGCAAGCACTGGGAGGGAGGAAGACTTGGAGATGGACAGGATGTGGATAGGGGTTCTAGTCTCAACACTTACTTGCTGTGTAACCTTGAGCAAGTTGTTTTCTTTTCTTACTTTTTTTCCTAACCAGTAACATGGAAATACAGAATATGCAAGTACTAACTCCCTGGATAGTTGTGAGAATTAGCTGTTGATGTTTTGTACACCCCTGAGATAATGGTCTTCTCCTTTTCCCCATCCCCTTCCTTTGAAACCCTCCTGCCATCTTTGCAAAGGCATGGGGAAAGCATGGCATGGCTGACTGGGGAAACTGAGGAGTCTTCTCCTGGCACCACCTTCTCTGTGGCTTGCTCACAGCAAGTCTGGTCATCATTCCAGGAAAGGCACATGGCATGCAATGGACAGACATACTAAACGGTGATCTTCACCACAAGTTTCTAGCTATCACCTTGGCATTGGGGCCTCCTCAGGCCTGGAAAGGAAGGTTGCTCAAGTTCAGGTGTGTCTGGGTCAAGCCTGAGCTTTTCCATCATACCCTGATACCTCCCCTCACCACATGCGATCCTGGCTTGGAGTCAGTGTCCAGCAAACACCCTATGTCTAGCTGGGTCAGGACTTTGTCCCAGCCCTGTCCTCCACCACCAATTGCCTACCTACCTATGTACTTAACTAACGAGCTATATCTGAAGCTGCAACTCACAGTAACATTGTTGATGTCCATAACAATAAACCCAATTGTTTCAATCTTTCAGCCATCTTCTGATGGGTCTTTTAAAGACTCTTTTATGGATTCTTATATCTCTGAGGAGTTTCATATGTAAATGAGGCTTCTAAGACTGGTGTTCATGGCTGAAATGTGTTTTATAAGATAAGATAGTACTTTTTTACAAACCAGAATAAATTAGCGTGAGTGGACAATAGAAGTAGAAAGGTTAATCTTTATACAAGGGAATGTCAAGATTCTTTGTGATTGGATGATGGGAAAGGGCTGCACTCCATGAATCTGGATGGGGAGATGTTCTTTTAACTTTCAAGTGAAGGTTTTCTTTGAGAAGTCTTTTGTGAATATGGAATAGTGAACCCAGGCTGAGAACTGAGAAAGGATTGCTGCCCTGGCCTCAATCTTCTCTGTTCAAGAAGATGACAGCCACAAAATCATTCACTTCAGTTTCTCTTGATGTGAACAATCTGCATTGTGTACATATAAAACAGTTTAAAAACATGTGCTTGGTTTTAATCACACTAAGATCTCTACAAAAGCATGTGTAATGTGTCTAAAAGACTAGGATAGTTTAGAAAATATATATATTTACTTTCAAATAGGTACACAAAAAAAACTGTTTTCCTACTGTAGCATCTGAAATTATTGCTCTCTACTCATTTAAGGCAAATATTTATTTTTGAGGTGAAGCTAAAATATTAATTTTATAAAACAATTATAGAGTAGTTGTCAGCAAACATGAGATTTCCATGGTACATTAAGAAAAGACTGAGCAATTGCCCAGAAAGTTAACCAAAAATATCCAGATAACCAAAGCACTTGGGTTTTTAGCTCTAATTGAATCATAATTGCTTTAATCTTCACTTACTTTTTAGTGTAGACTATTCATTTTCACACCTGCTAAGTGAGGCTACACCAAGCCCAGAAAACCACAAGCCCTGCCTTTCAAAGATGATAGGTCTGTGGAAAGAAAGAAATGGACAGTGGAATATCTGTGAGTAAATGATGCTAGCGAGGGATTTCTCCTGGATGTACTCCACACAACCCACACACACTTGGCCAGAGAGGGGCATGGAACCGATTTTGATTGTCACTGTGGAACTAAAGCAAAGGCTGTGACAAAAGGCCCTCTGGGACTAAGTTACCTAAGCCCTTGTCCTTCCTCCTAACACTTTTTGGGTCAGTTCTTGTTGTCCAGTGTCCCTGCACCACACTGACCCCAACACCTGTCTTCCTGGATCAGTGGACAGTTTCAACAAGTCTCTCAAGTCCCTCTTACCATCATCCCACCTCTATCCCTTCTTTCTTCATTCCCCTTCCCTTCCCTTGCCCTCTTTTCCTTTTCCCCATTCCCCTTCCCTCCCTCTCCCCACCACACTCTCTCTATTTAGTTTCTCTACTGGACAATAGCTCCAATTTCTTGTGCTAATCCATGAAAAAATATGAACCCAGCCTCTTTTACATAATCTGAAAACTCATCTCCTTCCTTCTTTCGATCACAAACCTTAGCCTGGAAGAACTCATGGCTTTTCAACCCTGTTGCTGACCATGCTGGATTTTTATTCTTCTGTCTCCACTGAAAGAAGACACTGGTGGCTTAACTGAACCCCTCCATTCTCGAGGGTTGAGAAAAAAGAAGGAAAGAGAATGGGACCAGTATAAAGAAAACAGGCAAAGAGAGACTGGTATACATGAGTGTCATTAAATGATTAAAAAACAAAACAAAACAAAGCAAAACAAATCAACTCTTTTGGAGCTTTGTAACAATGGCATCAAGATGATAAGAATGGTTAAGTTGTGAAAAGAACCCAAACCACTATGTGTATCTGGGGAACATGCTTATCATGAGCAAGAAATTCTGACTTATACACCACCAACTCCCACTTTAGAAAAGATCAATGCATAGGTTTACATGGTTTAAAACAGCTCCTCATTTGAGGCATCCCTCTCCTTCACCTTTTTAAAACTGAACCAGGATCCCATATGGATCCTAGATATTTTTCCTACACAGTGTCCTGGAGGGAAAAGGAATAGGTTCAGGAAATACATCTTTAAATAGGCTCAGGACAGAGGTCCAGGCTGAAGATATCCATTTAGGGGCTATCTATAACTAATCTCAAAATTATTAGAATTCCCCAAATATTTTTTAAATTTTTTAATGTTTATGTATTTTTGAGAGACAGAGCACAAGCATGGGAGAGGCAGAGAGAGAGACACACACACACAGAATCCAAAGTAGGCTCTAGGCTCTGAGCTGTCAGCAGAGAGCCCGCCATGGGGCTTGAATTCACAAACTGTGAGATCATGACCTGAGCCGAAGTCGGACACTTAACTGACTGAACCACCCAGGTGCCCCTCCCCAATAATTTCTTAAATAATTTTTTGATTAAACTCTAATCTTTCAAAAGTGAATGGCATTGAAATCATGGAAAGAGCCTAAATGTCCATCAACCGACGAATGGATCAAGAAGATGTGGTTTATATACACAAGGGAATACTACATGGCAATGAGAAAGAATAAAATCTGGCCATTTGTAACAATGTGGATGGAACTCAAGAGTATTATGCTAAGTAAAATAAGTCAGGCATAGAAAGACAGATACCATACGTTTTCACTCATATGTGGAACAGGAGAAACTTAACAGAGGACCATAGGGGAGGTGAAGGGGAAAAAATAGTTAAGGAGAGGGAGGGAGGCAAACCATAAGAGACTCTTAAATACTGAGAACAAACTGAGGGGTGATAGGGGTGGGGGAGAATGGAAAATGGGTGATGGGCATGGAGGAGGGCTTTTGTTGGGATAAGCACTGGGTGTTATATGGAAACCAAATTGACAATAAACTAAAACAAAAAATAAGTAAATGACAATGGTCCCAGCAGACAGAAGTAAGGCTGGCATTCAGTCCTTTTCCTCCATGCCTGAAACCCCTATGACATAACCCTGCCCCATCCTCCTGCATGGTTTTTATGCAGGGATGTTCTTTCAGATGATGTACAGGTTAATGACAGGGGCATCACAGTTCAGTTATCTTCAGGATAAAGGTGAGGATAAGCACACGCAGAGTAATGTTCTCCATTGCACTTGGTATTAGATGGATTTGGCCTAAGAAAGGTCAGTATGGCCAAAGTGGCAATGGAAAGAACCAGATTAAGGAAAGTCATCAGCAACATTAGAGAGCCCTGGCTGAGACATTCTCTTTTCCAATGAATAGGAAGCCCCAGATTTGCAGCTTAAGTAGTCAACATTATTGCTTGGCAGAGAGGAGGAGGTAGTGGAGTTCAGTGAAGAGTCTTTTTAAAGGCTGCACCAGGACAGATGGAGCACCTCTCCATGCCAGAAGTCTGGCTTTGTCTGGTCATTGACTCCACCCTCCAGGACAGCTCCAGAGAGGACCTCACACATTCTTATCCCATAGCTAGTGAGGAATCAAGTAGAGGGTATGAGACTATATATTTTCCTTTTTGCTTTAACACTTTGAGAGTACTCCTATTTTCCCAAATGAAGGATTGTTTAGAATTCTAGTATTTATTCTCCCCACCTGCCCATGTGCCAAATCCGTTGCTGAAATGAGACTCTAGGATCATTATGGCTTATGATCATATGTCAGCTGAGTTTACTGGCTCCTTCTCCTCTCCCACTCTGGAGGTGTCTCTTCATTTGTGTTACCATTTCTTCCATCAATGTTAGTCAAAGTGGCTTCCCTGGTTATGGGGATGTTGAAATGTCAAGAGGGATCTGACATGGAAACTCTGAGGAGAAGGAGGAAGAAGGCTGAGAGGAATGATCAACAAGTTTTTCTTACTGGACTGTGGAATTCTGCAGCTTCCCTCCCTGTCCTGTATTAAGAGGACAGGCAGGCCACTGCTGATATTATGGGAGAAGGTAGGTTGGAGGCAGGAGACTGTGGAGGGAGTAAATAGAAAGAGAGACAAAGACTCTTGGAATGATTTTTCAAAAACTTCTTAATAACTGATTGTATTTAAAAATTCCCACATTTTAATTGGGGGGAAACAGTCTTAATAGGAACACACATTTCAAGGGTTATCTATGGCCTCTACATGGCACAATAGAAGGTTAATGGCTTTTGGAGTCAGAGACAGACATCCACACTCACTGGATGTTCTCTGTCTAAATGCAGACCCTAGTCTTCTTATCTTTTAAATGGGGATGATAATATTGCTTACTGTAAGAAATAAGATTATGTATGTAAATATTCTAAGCTCCATTAGTGGTTTTTAAACAAATAAAAGTTGTTAAGTTTTATTATTTCCCTTTTTATTATTCCTCAAATAATTAATTGAACATCTAGCATAATGATTGGAAAATGGTAGTCACATAATATATATTTGTAGGGTAGATCCCTGAATGAATGAATACATGATGAAATGAATGAAAGAATGAATACCATATTACTAAAAAAATCTTTAGACCAAAGAATGAGTTGCTAAGAAGTCTATCCCTGTCCCCTGCTGAGCCAGCCAGCCAACAAGAGGGCTTTCTGATCCATTTAGAAGCTGAGTGGAGGCTGTTAAGGTAGGTCTGTGTATATCCTTAGGGGTTTCATGTTTTGTTGAGAGCTTGGAAGGAACAAAGGCATCAGAATGGGAAAGAAGGTCACAGCTGCTTCCCAATCTTAGAGTGAGGGAGAGAGAGAATGAGAGTGACTAAGAAAGCAAGCTGGGACAGAAAAAGCACCCTAAAGACACCCTACAATACCCAGACAAGTAGAATCAGAGCAGGGATATGCTTCCTGGAACAAACAGCACTTCTTAAACCCAAAGACATCCTGAACATAAAGTACTATAAATTATTGATAGTAATTAGTTTTTCCAAAGCCATGAAACACCTGGAATCAAATAAACATAGTGATCCCAGTATTCATGGGATCTTCAAAATAATAGTTTCATTAGCTCATTACGTCTATGGATTTGTTCCTTGTAGGATATTAATAGGTAATAGTGAGATAATGCAAATTTAACTTTGATTATTTGTTTTGTCAGAAGACCGATCACCAATATTCAAAGTACAGATAATCCACATTAAAGTTATGCGTAAATGTTATTAAATTTTATTAATAAGGTAACTAAATTAGGGGCACCTGGGTGCCTCACGTGGTTGAGCGTCCAGCTTCAGCTCAGGTCTTGATATTGTGGTCCATGAGTTTGAGCCCCTCGTCGGGCTCTGTGCTGACAGCTCAGAGCATGGATCCTGATTGGAATTCTGTGTCTCCCTCTCTCTGCCCCTTCCCAGCTCATGCTCCATCTCTCAAAAATGAATAAATGTTTAAAAAATTTAAAGATAACTAAATTAAAATATAGTTATTAAGTATAATTTATTGAATTTTAATACATTTTACTAAAATATGTTACTTATCTACCTAAAATTAATGTAACAATGTAACATTGTGCATCAACCATACTTCAATCAAAAGTGAAAAAAGATTTAATTTTTAAATTTATATATATATGTATACACACACACACACACACACACACACATATATATATATATATATACTGACTTGCTAACATATTTACAGAAGAGTTAAGGGATTCGTGTTTCACATTTGAAGAAAGAAATTGCTAGGAATTTGACGAATTGGTTTGAGACACGGTTGATTCATGTCATTCTTTCCAGAAACAACTGCTACTCTTCTTCCTCCTGAGTAGAGTCAGTGATCTCAATCATTATTGTTGGTATGGTTACTGTTATTATTATTACCACGAGTATCATTACTCTTCATCATAACATACCAAAAGTATGTTGTCCTAGGCATTTGGAAAGGGCCCAATGTGGGAGCACAGAGTGTTTGCAATTGTTAGGGAATCAAAGCATAAATGAGGGGTCCACTCTGTTCACTTCTTCCACAACCAAGTGGCTTCTTTCAGCACTCATACTATAAGGCTTTGCCAGAAACATATATATATATATATAT
>CM053575.1:76862261-76881570 GCA_028646485.1 Cryptoprocta ferox
CAGCTATTTTGAAGGTCCCTAGTCTGTGTATCAATAGCTTCTTTGATGTTTTTTTCAAGTCCAGCAATTAATTTTATGAGAATTGTTCTAAATCCTTGTTCAGTTATGTTGTTTAAGCCTGTTTTGAGCAGTTCTGTGGCTGTGACTTCTTCCTGGAGTTGCTTTAGAGGAGAGTTCTTTTGCTTCGTCATTGTGGCTAGCTTTCTGTCTCTTGTCATTTTTAAAAGCTCTTTATGTACTGGGCACCTGTTAGTATTATTCTGTTAAAGGAGGCTCATTGACTGTCCAGGACCTGTCGTTTCAGAAAGTGTTCTTTTAATGGTGGTGTCCCTCAGCTTCTCTTGTTGTGCCTCTGATTATTTTATTTCCCTGGTCAGTTATATGGGACTCTCCACCATGTATACTTTGGCTTGTTTTTTGAGGTATCCCTGAAAAGGAAAAAGACTAGCATACAGGGAACAAAAGCACGCAAACGCACAGACAAATCAAACAAACAAGCAAGCCAAAAGGGGAAAGAAGTAAAGAAAAGGAAACGAAAGGAAAGAAAAGAAAAGAAAAGAAAGAAGAGAAGAAAAGAGAGAAGAAAAAGAAACAAAAACAAAAAGAAAAAAAACAAGAACAAGGTGGGGACAGAGACAGCAAAAGTCTGTGGGCAGTCTAAAAGGATGTAACCAGCCAAGAGGAGAGATAAGAATATGCTACGGGATATGTATCTGGATGGCAGCAGAAAAGAAGGAGAAGCAAAGAAAAAAGGAAAGAAAAAAAAAATAGACAACTCCCCTGTGCGGATGGGCGTGGTCTGGAGTCAGGTCAGGTCTCGGGGGCTGCTCTCTCCCAGGCCCCGCCTTGGTGGTTGCGGGGAAAAGTAGAAGTATGGCGCCACTTCAAAGCTTTGCCGGATCCTAGCGTTGCAACCGCCCTTCTGAGTCTGATCTCCCTGTGCCAGGGGCGAGCCAAACTGTATTCTCCAAGTTCCGCCTCACTTCCAAATCACAGTCCGTGCAGTTTAACACCGTCACCGGGGATGAGATGCGTTCCCGCTGGCGGCCGGCCTCCCGGCCCTGCTTGCGGTGCCCTTTTCACGGAGCCGCCGCCGCCGCCGCTCCTGGTGCGGCTTGGAGTGGATGCACCTGCCACTGCGCCCAAGGAAGAATTCGCTGGCCAGATGGGATGAATTTCTCTCCCGGCGCTCGGCAGTTATATATGGGGAGACGGGTGAGTTTTTCCTCCCTTAGAGATGGTTCTAGGTGCGTTTTCCGCCTCTCTTTCTCTTCCCCTGGTCTCTCCAGGGCACAGCTCGCTCTCCCTGTGTTGGGCTCTGGGGCTCCTTCCCCCTGCACCACTGGGACCCGCCCGTCCTCTAATTTCCCAGATCACAATCACTCACTCAGGCATCTTTGAGGTTGTCTTCTTTCTGGCATCTGTTTCTTCTTTCCCCCACTTGCAAATCCAAGTTTTATCCCTTCAGTCCTTCTCAGTTCAATCCATACGGGTGTGTGCGGATTACAGAGCTCCCTGCTTCTCCGCCATCTTGCCTGCTCTCGCCAAAGTGTTCAATTTTAAAGTCACTTTAGTTTGTCATATTGTGGATATGTCACAATTAGATACAGATTTAGGTTCATATTTCAGCAATTTATTTGGGTTTTGAATGTTTAGAGTTACATTTTAAGTTTAAATGTGTTATGTAATTATGTAAATTATTTACATTATTTCAAAAGCTAATATGGAAAAAACAAATATAATTACATTAGTCTAGCTTCTATCTCTGCTCCCTTCAATCTGTTCTCTCGTCTACTTGATGTAGATATTTAAAACATACAGTTGATCTTTCTAAGTTTTAATATAAGGAAAAATACATTTAGGTATTCACACGCTTTTATTGAGATAAATGGTAACCGATTACTTATAGGTGTTGAATATTTAGATCAATTTGAGGAAAGCTGATATCTTAACAATATGGAACTTTTACTACCAGACAGAGAACTGGTTCCAAACTTAGGCTCAACAGCTCACAGCTAGAAAATCAATACTCAAAAGGCAAATGATGAAAAGGAACCAGTAACCTGGGACGATCCCAGTTTGTGGGATTGAGCCTAGCGTTGGGCTCTGTGCTGACAGTGCAGAGCCTGCTTGGGATTCTCTCTCTCTTTCTCTGTCTGGCTTTCTCCCGCTTGTGCATCCACATAGTGTCTCTCTTTCTATCTCTCAAAATAAATTAGTAAACATTTAAAACAATAAAGGGGAAGGCACAGGAAATGGAGGTGGTTACATGTAAGAGAGGCTGGTGATCAAGCAGTTAATCATATGTTAACATGAGCCTGGACAGACTTGCTGGCATCAGTGGCAGCTGTTTTCAAATGTGCCCAGGCTTATCTGCTGGGAAATTCAGGTCCTTCATCCCTCAAGGCCAGGGGTCTGCAAAATCTCGAAGAAACTGTTAGTTCTGGGGATTTAATTCAGCAAGTGCAGAGTGCTTAAGCTTGAAGTAAGTTAACCCTTAAGATCAGTTGGAGTGCTGTTATACTTCAAAACCATGAATATGGTATATCTCTCCATTAATTTAGGTCTGCTTTCACTTCCATCAGGTACAGTCTATGATTTTAAATGTTTGTATTACACATGCTAGTTGTTATATCTATATATTTTATTTTTTAGCACTAAATAATTTTTTAACTCTATTAAATTTTTTAATGAATTAAATGAATTTTTAATTTTTAACTTTTAATAGATTTTGAATTTTTAACTGTTAAGTGACATTTTAAAATTTAACTTTCCAATTTTCTAATACTAATATATACAAATCCAATAGATTTTTGTAAATTAGTCTTGTGTGTTAGGATCTTTCTAAACTCAATTATTGCTCTTACTAAGACGTGCCTCTTCCCCGTTTAACAGCAGTCTCAAAACATATCACAGAATGCCTTTAAGGAAAGTTTCTGACTTTGTGTCCTGATAACAATCACAAATTGAAAAACAGACCTCTGTTGTTTCTTAGAAACCCAGCTTATGAAACAAGAATTGCCATTTGACAAATTTCAATTGGATTTGTTTTATGTCATCAAATTTTGCTGCTGTTAATTAGCATGGGACTTTCACCTTGCAACTGCCTAGAGCTGATGGCCTTACATAAAATAGGATATGTATATATCCATATATATATATATATCCTTATATATATATATCCATATATATATATATATATATAAGATATACCTATATATGTATATATATGTGTATATATTTTTCTTTTTTTCTTTTTATTTTTTTAAATTTATTTTTGACAGACAGAGACAGCAGAAGCAGGGGAGGGCCAGAGAGAGAGGGAGACAAAGAATACGAAGACAGGCTCCAGGCTCTGAGCTAGCTGTCAGCACAGAGCCCGACGCAGGTCTCGAACCCATGAACCGTGAGATCATGACCTGAGCCAAAGTCAGACGCTCAACTGACTGAGCCACCTAGGTGCCAGTTATTTCTAACAATAATAACGCAGGTGCAAATTGAAAAAATGTAAAGGGGATACACAATGCCCTTATTGCTCCACCTTCCACAGAGGCCTTAGTTGTTGAGAGTGGGATTCTTGCAAGCACAGAGTTTTTCTGTTTCCCATTCCATGCTTTTTCCCTTCCTGTTACAATTGTTACCATCTTTAGAAATCTACAGAAAACAAAAACAAAACAAAAAAACATGCTGCTTGCGCCTTACTGAGGTAATAGATATCAGGAGTCTGCCTTTCCTGGCACCATGGTCATTCCAGTCCAAAAGTCAATTCTGTAGGGTAAGTCCCGGAGCCTGCTCTCTTTCTGAGAATTTTTAGTTAGTTCTCACTCTGTTTCCAGGTGCCTATTGCCCTGTTTCCTGAAACAGCATCTTACTGTATATGGATCCCACTATGCTGTTCCTACTTCTAAATTCACCCTCTCCAAACAATCACAGACTCCAGACCTGCTTCCCACATCTGTAGCAAATAAATTTAACCCATTCACCTTGTAAGTAACTAAGGTAACTGACTTAAAAACAAAACAAGACCAAAAAAAAAAAAAAACCCTCAGAATGCAATAATGGTTCAATATTATCCTGACCACTTTGCACTTCAATTGTTACATAAATTTCAGGGCAGTTGTCTTTGTAAAATATTAGAAGGGAAGATTTATAAGCCATATGGATGGAAGATTCCCTCCTCTCCATAAAATATTCCTACCAACTGTGCCCCACATTTTTCTTCTCTCAGTAAATGGCACCACCTACTTCCTATTTGCTGAGGTCAAACACATCCTTGGTTTTGTTTTGTCTTGTTTTTCTTTTATAGTTTATTGTCAAGTTGGTTTCCATATAACACCCAGTGCTCATTCCCACAAGTGCCCTCCTCCATGCCCATCACCCCCTTCCCCTCCCCCCATCAGCCCTCAGCTTGTTCTCAACATTCAAGAGTCTCTCATGATTTGCCTCCCTCCCTCTCCCCACCTATTTTTCTACCTTAAAGCCCACATTAAGTCCATAAATCTTGGTTTGTACTCCAAAGAGGATCTCAGTCTCTCTATATTCTGTATTTACTTTGCTGCGTCCTGTTCAAGCAGTAGTCTGTCTCTGGAGGTATTGCAGCATCACCCCCACTTGTCTCCCTGCTCTGTCCTCCTCTATCCTCCACAGAGGAGCCAGAGACATGCCATTAAAATACAGATAAAACTACATTGCATTACTATTTAGAACCCTCAGTGCCTTTCCACTGAACACATTCCTCAACCTGACAGGAGCTGTACAGGCCATAAATGGTCTGGCCTCATGATGTCTCTCATCTCACTTCCTACTCTTCACCCCTCCTTACCAGACTCCAGTCTCCCTAGACTCATGACTTCTCGGACACACCAACACTTTCACATGTTGGGCCATTGCTGTGCCAGATCCTGAGAGCCAAATCTTTCTCATCCTTTACATCTAGGTTCAAATGTAAACTCAGGCATTCATTTCAAAGCATTTCATCCTTTGTAAAGGAATATGCCTCAGGCTAGTACCTCCAGTTTATAATGTTCCTATCATTTATTCCAGCTGGTATTATCACTTTTATTTGTCTCCTTGTTTTTTCTATTATCTCCAACTATTGGAATAAAAGCTTAGTGATGGAAGGGACTGAGTCACTTTGGTTCCTTGCTAGATCCTCTCCCCATCAGAGTCCAGAACTTCTAGCGCAGGCACTTAAGAAATGATACTTATTTATTGAATACACAGATAAAAGAATGGGAGGACTTGCAGAGAAGATGGTATTTGAGACATGTTTGAAAGCACAGATTAAATTTGACTGGGAGCAGGGGAGAGAAGGATAATAATCAACAAAGTTTACAGCTCAACAAAGTTACAGAATCAGTCATGTAAGAGATGTACAGGTAGTGGCAGAGGAGGTAGGACAGGCTACTGGGGCAGAGTTTGGTGGAAGCACATGTGTAGGGAAGGTGCCTGAAGGGTGTCTATTAAAAGTATCATATGATATTTCCACCTTTATTTTCTATTTGGGGTTGAATTATATTCAATAAAATTCACATGTTGAAGCTCTAACCTCCAGTACCAGAGAATGTGTCTGTATTTGGAGATAGGACCTTATTTAAAGAGGTGAATAAGGTCAAATGAAGCAATTAGGATAGGCTATGATCCAATCCAACACGTGTCCTAATGAGGAGAGGAAATTTGGGCACATGGAGAGATAGCAGGGATATGTGTGCACAGAGGAAAGAACAGGTGAAGAGGCAGCAAAAGAGGAGCCATCTGTAAGCCACAGAGAGAGGCCTCAGGGGAAAACAATGCTGCTGGCACTTTGATCTTGGACTTCCAGCTTTCTTGAAAAAATTTTATGAGAAAATTAATTTTTGGGGTGCCTGGATGTCTCAGTCGGTTAGGTTTCTGACTTTGGCTCAGGTCATGATTTCACAGTTCATGACTTTGAGCCCCACATGGGGCTCTCCGCTGACAGCTCAGAGTCTGGAGCCTGCTTCAGATTCTGTAGCTCCCTCTCTCTGCCCCTTCCCCACTCATTCATTCTCTCTCTCTCTCTCTCTCTCTGTCTCTCTCTCTCACAAATAAATATTTAAAAAAGTTCATCACCAAAGAAAATTAATTTTTGTTGTTTAAGCAACCCAGTCTGTGGCATTTTGGTTTGGAAGCCTGAGCAAATTAATATAGTATCCTTGCATTGAGATACCCTGTATCTTCTTGACATGTAGCTAAGAAACTAATACCCAGCTCTGCTTCATCATTGGCCCCAGTTTGGCCAATGACAGTACTCCCTCCGCCAGGATAAAATGGAGGGCTCAGTATGCACATGTGAACCAAACAAGGAAGTCCTCCACGAGATAGACTATAGGACATAGGAAAACACAGATCTTCCATCTACTGACTTGGAATATGAGATTTGAGGGCCATGTGAGCCTGGTACTGCTGATTTATCTGTCCTAGGAAGAATAAAATTGACACAGAGTACAGCAGAGCAAGAGATATAGAGGACTAGGGGAATGATTTTCATTATTCTTTGGTCAAAATATGCTTAATTAATTTTATCTTTGAGATTTTCAGGTTTTTTTAAAGTTTATTTATTTTTTGGACTGAATTCTCCAATCAAATGACACAGGGTAGCAGCATGGATAAAAAAACAAAATCCATCTATTCGCATTTTACAAGAGACTCATTTTAGACCTGAAGCCACCTTCAGATTGAAAGTAAGGGGATGGAGAAATATCTATCATGCGACTGGTAGTCAAAAGAAAGCCAGAGTGGCCATACTTATATCGGACAAATTGGACTTTAAAGTAAAGGCGGTAACAAAAAATGAAGAAGGACATTATATAATAATTACAGGGTCTCTCCATCAGGAAGAGCTAAAAATTATAAACGTCTATGTGCTGAATTCGGGAGCACCCAAATACATAAAACAATTAATCACAAACCAACAATCTTATTGATAGGAATGTGCTAATTGCAGGGGACTTTAACACTCCACTTACAGCAATGGATAGATCAACCAGACAGAAAATAAGCAAAGAAACAATGGACCTGAATGACACATTGGAATAGATGGAATTGATAGATATATTTAGAACTCTGCATCCTGAGGCTATTGAATTCATCTTCTTCTCGAGTACGCATAGCACATTCTCCAAGATAGATCACATGCTGGGCCATAAAGCAGCCCTCCATAAATACAAACGAATTGAGATTATACCATGCACACTTTCAGATCACAATGTTATGAAACTTGAAATCAATCCCAGGAAAAAGTCTGGAAAACCTCCAAAAATGTGGAGGCTAAAAACCACCCTACTAAAGAATGATTGGGCCAAACAGGCAATTAGAGAAGAAATTAAAAAATATATGGAAACAAATGAAAATGAAAATACAACAATCCAAACTCTCTGAGACGCAGCAAAGGCAGTCCTAAGAGGAAAGTATATTGCAATCCAGGCCTATTTCAACAAACTACAAAAACCACAAATTGAAAATCTAACAGAGCACCTAAAGGAACTAGAAGGAGAGCAGCAAGAGCACCTCAAACCCAGCAGAAGACGAGAAATAATAAAGAACAGGGCAGAAATAAATAATATAGAATCCAAAAAACAGTTGAACAGATCAATGAAACCAAGAATTGGTTTTATGAAAAAATAAACAAAATTGATAAACCTCTAGCCAGGCTCCTCAGAAAAAAAAGAGAGAACACCCAAATAGACAAAATCATGAATGAAAATGGATATTACAACCAATCCCTCAATATACAAACAATCATCAGAGATTACTATGAAAAATTATATGCCAACAAACAGGACAATCTAGAAGAAATGGAAAAATTCCTAAACACACATGCACTCCCAAAATTCAAACGGGAAGAGATAGAAAATCCGAACAGACCCATAACAGGTGAAGAAATTGAATCAGTTATCAAAAATCTCCCAATGAATAAGGGCCCAAGGCTAGATGGCTTCCCTGGGGAATTCTACCAGACATTTAAAGGGGAGTTAATACCCATTCTTCTCAAGCTATTCCAAAAGATAGAATAGAAAGAAAACTTCGGAACTCATTCTATGAAGCCAGCATCACTTTGATTCCCAAACCTGACAGGGACCCAACAAAAAAAGAGAACTACAGGCCAATATCCTTAATGAATACAGATGCAAAAATGCTCAACAAGATACTAACAAATCGAATTCAACAGCATATAAAAATAATTATCCATCATGATCAAGTAGGATTCATTCCTGGGTTGCAGGGCTGGTTCAATATTCGCAAATCCATCAATGTGATACATCACGTTAACAAAAGAAAAGATAAAAACCATATGACCCTGTCGATAGATGCAGAAAAAGCATTTGACAAAATACAGCATCCTTTCTTAATAAAAACCCTAGAGAAAGTTGGGATAGAAGGAACTTACCTAACCTTATAAAAGCCATTTATGAAAAGCCCACAGCTAATATCATCCTCAATGGAGAAAAACTGAGAGCTTTCCCCCTGAGATCAGGAACACGACAGGGATGTCCACTCTCACCAATGTTGTTTAACATAGTGCTGGAAGTCCTAACATCAGCAATCAGACAATACAAGGAAATAAAAGGCATCAGAATTGGCAAGGATGAAGTCAAACGTTCATTTTTCCCAGATGACATGATCCTCTACATGGAAAACCTGATCGACTCCACCAGAAGCCTACTAGAACTGATCCATGAATTCAGCAAAGTCGCAGGGTACTAAATCAACGTACAGAAATCGGTTGCATTTTATACACCAATAACGAAGCAACATAAAGAGAAATCAAGAAACTGATCCCATTCACAATTGCACGAAAAACCATAAAATACCTAGGAATAAACCTAACCAAAGATGTAAAAGACCTGTAGGATGAAAACTATAGAAAACTTATGAAAGAAATTGAAGAAGACACAAAGAAATGGAAAAACATTCCATGCTCATGGATTGGAAGAAAAAACATTGTTAAAATGTCACTATTACCCGAATAGCCAATGTAATATTGAAGAAGAAAACCAAAACGGGAGGCATCACAATCCCAGACTTTAGTCTCTACTAAAAAACTGTAGTCATCAAGACAGTTTGGTATTGGCACAAAAACAGACACATAGACCAATGGAATAGAATAGAGAACCCAGAACGGGACCCACAAATGTATGGCCAATTAATCTCTGACAAAGCAGGAAAGAGTATCCAATGGAAAAAAAAAAAAACAGCCTCTTTAACAGATGGTACTGGGAGAACTCGACAACAACATGCAGAAGAATGAAACTAGACCACTTTCTTACACCATAAACAATAATAAACTCAAAATGGATAAAGGACTTGAATGTGAGACAGAAAACCATTAAAACACTAGAGGAGAAAGCAGGAAACAATCCCTTTGACCTCAGCTGTAGGAATTTCTTATGTGACACATCCCCAAAGGCAAGGGAATCAAGAACAAATATGAACTATTGGGACCTCATCAAGATAAAAAGCTTCTGCACTGCAAAGGAAACAATCAAGAAAACTAATAGGCAACCCACGGAATGGGAAAAGATAGTTGCAAATGACGTATCGGATAAAGGGCTAGTATCCAAAATCTATAAACAACTCATCAAACTCCACACCCGAAAAACAAATAATCCAGTGAAGAAATGGGCAGAAGACATGAAGAGATACTTCTCCAAAGAGGACATCCAGATGGCCAACAGACACATGAAATGATGCTCAGCATCACTCATCATCAGGGAAATACAAATCAAAACCACACTGAGATACCATCTCACACCGGTCAGAGTGGGTAAAATGAACAAATCAAGAGACTATAGATGCTGGCGACGATGTGGAGAAACGTGCACCCTCTTACATTGTTGGTGGGAATGTAAACTGATATAGTCGCTCTGGAAAACAGTGTGGAGGTTCCTCAAAAAACTGTCAATAAAATTCCCCTATGTCCCAGCAATAGCACTGCTGAGGATTTACCCAAGGGATACAGAAGTGCTGATGCATAGGGGCACATGTACCCCAATGTTCATAGTGGCACGCCACTTTCAACAATAGCCAAATCATAGAAAGAGCCTAAATATCCATCAACTGATGAATGAATCAAGAAGATGTGGTTTATATATACAGTGGAATACTACATGGCAATGAGAAAGAATGAAATCTGGCCATTTGTAGCAACGTGGATGGAACTCGAGGGTGTCATGCTAAGTGAAATAAGTCAGGCAGAGAAGGAAGATACCATGTGTTTCACTCATAAATCTAACAGGAGAAACTTAACAGAGGACCATGGGGAGGGGAAGGGGGGAAACGAGTTAGGGAGAGGGAGGGAGGCTAATCATGAGAGACTCTTGAATACTGAAAACAAACTGAGGGCTGAAGGGGGAGGGGGAAAAAGGAAGGAGGTGATAGTCATGGAGGAGGGAACGTGTAGGGAAGATCACTGGGTGTTATATGGAAGCCAACTTGACAATAAACTATAAATAAAAAATAAAATAAAATAAAGTTTATTTATTTTGAGAGAGAGAGAGAGAGAGCAGAGGAGCATGAGTAGGGGAGGGAAAGAAAGGGAGAGAGAGAGAATCCCAAGCAGGCTCCATGCTGTCAGAGCAGAGTCCAATGTGGAGCTTAAACTCATGAACCAAGGACCTAGGGATCATGACCTGAGAGCAAGAGTCAGATACTTAACCGGCTGAGCCACTGAAGCATCCCTGGGCTTTTTAGTTTCTTAAGCTAATAAAATTCCATTTTTGCTTAATTTATGCAAAATGGAGATGTGAAAATGAACTGGCTTGATCATACAATTGATGGTACAATTTCTAACATTACTCAGTGCTATGTCTGCTAATGTTTGGTATTTATCCTTTCATACTTTTCCTATAAATATACAAATATAGGTACATAATTAAATATAAGCATCAAATCAAATATAGGTATAGATATAGATATAGAAACAAATGTATCTTTTTTCAACAATAAGTTTTGTGGGTCCCAGCCATACCACTACATTGAGATCCTTACAATGAAGTCATACAGAGATGTGGTTAAGAAGCCAGGGTTTGCCAGGCTGCCTAGATTTATATCCAGTCTACCTTCAGGTATGACTTTAAGCAAGACATTTACCTTTCTGAACCTCAATTTCTTCGCCTTTAAATGGGAACCATAGTAGTACCTAGTTCCTAGGATTGCGTGAGCATCAAATGATATTATGCAAGAAAAACATCCTTATCTTCTAGTGAGTATTGTCTATATTTCTTAGTTATTATAATTATAGTTTTTTTATTCACAAAGCAGCATGAAAGATTAGAGAGATCATTTGGCAGAGGCATTATTGGTGGATTAGAAATGGTAAGAAATGGAGACCGTTGCTGTTCTCCAGTGAGGGAGGACCTGTCCCCAGGTCCTCTCCTGAGGAGGAGCAGAGGGAGCAGTGGAGTTGAAAGGAGGCCAGAGGAATGCAGGTGTTTTATGTTCAGAGCAGGTGCCATTGGGAAAAGAGACATGCAAACTACCCCTCAGGTATATGGAGTATTCTGATGTTGAAGAGAGAAGAAATTTGCAAATGTTATCCAAAAGGGAGACAAATATGTTCCACGGGACCAAAGAATGGTTTCAAGCTAACACGCAAGTAAAGATAAAGGGACAAAGAAAGCAGGGATCTTGAAAGACCCCTACCATTGAGGATTTCATTGCAATGTGAGATTCACTCAGGTTCGGGGAGATATCACTTCAGTTATTTCAGGAGAAAACACAGATGCCCTTATCCACCTTAATAGATGAACCCATTAACTTCCAGGTCTAAGTTGGAGCCAGACTCTTCATGAAATTCAGGGCCTGGTGCACACTGTGCTCTCAGCCAAACAGATTTCTTTTTTATTTTATTAGAAAGGATCAGAGTGAAGATATTGATTGAAACAGGGCCCCAACAGATCCTTTCAGTATTGGAGGGATCAACTAGATGCATTAAACTCATTCCTTTGGGGGCAATGTGGTGTAGAAAGGTCTGCGAAATAACAAACTAGGATGGACTCACTGCTAAGAGACCCGCATCCTCTCCGCATCAGACAACCAAGTCACAGGCCTCAAGAAGCTGCTTTCTCCTCCCAAGCAGAACTGTCCCTAAACCAACAGACTGTAAAAAGAGTGTGGCAGGGGTCACTGTGTCTTTAGTTTTCTTAAAATCTCTTACAAATTTACCATTTTTAAATGTATAATAGAAAGAATATCAGTTTTCTGGCCTGTAGGGGTAGGTTCCAGCCATAGTTCCTCCATTTCTGAAGTCAGACAATTGCATTCAAATCCTGGTGCTGCCACTTTGACTGCCTATGTTTGTGAGCATATTTGTTAGCTTCAGCATACCTCAATATCTGTGTTTCCAAAGTAAGGACAACTGTAATACCTACTATAGAAGATCATGTTGTAGATTAACTCTGAATCCATGTTAAATGCTGAAACAATGCCTTTAACTTAACAAATAGTTAATTTTATCTACTATTATAATTACTACACCATATACACCTGAGATGCAAAGATGAAAAATAGTCACTGTCCATTCCGTTCTGAGAGCTTGCAGGTTAGTGCTATGTAAAATGGATATGGCACTAAGGCTGGGGCTTTACCAAAATGTGGTTGCTTATTTTCAGACTAACTATATTTGATCATGGTAAGGGGCTAGCCTGAAAACTTCAATCTAGTGAGATAGTGCTATGATAGCGGTAAGCTAGCAATCATGAGAATTGTACTCTGGGTTTCTAAAAGCTTTTGCAGCAGGAAAACATTTTTTTGATTGATTTTACAAACCACATGCAGGAACTTATGTGTTATAAGGAACACAAGGGTCTTTCTTTACAAAATACCACCAGGGGTACCTGGGTGGCTCGCGCAGAGTCTGCTTGAGATTCTCTCTCTCCCTCTCTCTCTGACCGTACCCATCTTGCACACACACACACACACACACACACACACACTCTGTCTCTCAAAATATATAAGAAAACATTTTAAAAATAAAATAAGATAATAAAATAAAATAAAATAATCATTACCATTCCTTCCACTTAAAAAGGATTTTGAGCTGCAAAAATTCTGATCCTTTGTTAATTGGAAGTTTGCTTCCAAACAATAAAAAAAAAAAGTTATAAAGTTCAGGTCTATTCAGCAAGTTAGTTCATCATGTCTAGAAAAGTTAATAAGGAATATTTGATATAGTACCTTTTTAACCTCATAAAAATATAAAAACAAAATAAACATCAGTGGAAAATCTATTTGTAAATGAGACACCAAGATGCATACATTTTCATTTTATTAATGGAATTTGCTTCCTGAAATTACTATCAAACTTGAATATTAAGTGCAATAACCATGTGGTCAAAACAGCAGCTGACTGAGAAAAGCAGTGGCTAGAGGAGAGAGGATGGTTGTAATTGCTTCTAATGGGATAATTGTTTCCCTCTTACCCAGTATTAATTTCAGTCTGGGCACAAGCGAACTGAGCTGGTCTATTCTGGGTTAGACTTAAATTCAGTGCAAAAGAAAGAACAGATAAAGTAGAAATAAAGACCTCTAATATATCCATAAGTTGCTTTTATTCTGGTTTATGTTTGATTGTGTGTATGTGTGCTTAACTCATTCATTGTTTCCAACAGATGTTAATATTCCATATCTAACTGCTCCACTCCCCCTTCCTGGCATTATTCTTAGGAGTTCACTGTCCATGTGACTGCTCAACACCTGAATTCACAATGCCTTAACTGCCACGTCACTAATATATTTTCCTCTACCGGACAGTAGTCAGTATTTACCCACTTCCAGGCTTATAGCCAGGGCCTTCTCTTCACGAATAACCCACTGTCAAAATAAATTCCAATTTCACACGCTCATGACAAACTCTCATGCTTTCAGCCTACTTATTTTTGTAGCCTCATCAACCTCATCTAGACCTTGTATCATTGACCTTATGACTTTCTAATTATCTATATCTAAGTGCTTAATTTGTTATAAATACAGATAATTAATTTTCTTCACAATTGATCTTAAATCAATGATCTCTCCTTGTAATTAGAGTAAGTTAATCTCAAATTTCTGGTCCAACTTTCATTCCATCGGAGTTACTAATCCTTTGCCATGGAAAATCTGAAACAAGCTCTCTTCATCTTGACACAGGTATATTGCTGAAGAAAGAAATTAGACAAAGGGATTGGTCAGTTCCCCTGTAAATTCATGATCACCCACCTCAACACTAGTTGACTATATTATTTGTTTCTTACATAAGCTCACTCATCTATTTTCCTTACATAACTCTTATATTCTCCATTTTATTTAAGCTTTATTCAAATAACCACTTTCCCATTGTGAGCACTAAGTAATGTCTTATCCTTATTAAGAAAACTTAAGTAATGAAATAAGAATTCCCTTTATGTCCCAGAGACAAGAAGGGATTCACTTTTTTAAATTTTATCAATTTTTTATCTCCTTCTGTTTAACAAAAACAGTATTTCTCCTGTTAAAATAGAAAACACATACAAACACACTGGAACTGAACAATAAGTAAATGGATGGCAGATGCTAGAAGACAGCTGTCTCACTGTTGGAGCAGGAGATACAGTTAGATAGCAAATAGAGGAGGCTAGACTGATTTGTGTGATACTGAATTAGATGGAGATATAGTATGAACTCATATTTATTTTAACATAGATAGAAATAGTTGCATATAGAAGTTTTTAAAGTTAGTGTATATACACAAGTTGCTATATACCTGTATGTTTCCTTGCTCTGTCAGCTGAGGAGGCCTACAAGAAATGAGAAATGACCTTCTAGCAGTAAAATGCACACTTAGAACTTTGATCTTGGTTTCTAATACCATTCTTCAATAAAAGGAATAGGACTTCTTGTAGAAATGGGGAATTGTATAACTAGCACAGAAATATAAAAGAAGATCCTGAAGCATACTGTAATGTCAGAAAGAAAGTGCTACACACATACATGAGACACATGGGACAATTGAAGGTGCTCCAAGTGGCCAAAGTTGGAACAATTTGAGCCAAAAATAAAAAAGATAAGATGGTATTGGATTATATAACAAAGTATAAAGTCACGAGTCTATACTGATGTAAATAAATGATTGAATAAATAAATAAGGAGGGAAAAGGAGCCAACTATCCTATGAAGAAAAGTTCCAAATAATTTATGAAGACTCTTTGCCCTCAATATGGTAGAATATAATTTCTCAGTCTTTAAATTTGAGCTGCTAATAGTGACTCTGTTCCAAATAATACAATATAGAAATGGGGAGGACAACTTTACAGTGAAGAAACCTGACAGGCACTCTTTCAGCCAGGTAAATAAGGTCAAAATAAACAAAGAAAAGGCATGGTGATAGTATGTATCCTTGATATAATGCCATGAGCATGACATTTTACCTCTGTGGTTTTCATCCTCAAAATCTATAACTGCAGTCTAAGCATGAGAAAAATATCATAAAAAGTGCAATAAAGGAACATTCTACAAAATATCTACCTAGTACTCCTCTAAACTGTCAAGGCCATCAACAACAAGGAAATCAGAGAAAACATCACAACCAAGAGACCCCCAAGGAGGTAACTAATGACAGCTAAATGCAATGTGGTATACTGAATGAGATCCTGGAACAGGAAAAAAGGACATTAGGCAAAAACTAAAGAAATCTTAATAAAACATGGACCTGAGTTAGTAATAATGTACCAATAACGACCCATTAATTGAAACAAATATACCATACTAATGTAAATATTAGTAATAGACAAAACTGGGTGAGGGTTATAAAAGAACTCTCTGTATTATCTTCATAGTTTTTGCAAATAAAACTATTCTAAAAAATAAAGTTTATTTTAAAAATAGCAAACATCTTGATCCTTTTCTATGGCCTATCATCACTCAAAGCGCTAAATATTTTTTCTTTTATAGTTTATTTTCAAGTTGGTTTCCATATAACACCCAGTGCTCATTCCCACAAGTGCCCTCCTCTATGTTCATCACCCGCCTTTCCCTCTCCCCCTCCCCCATCAGCCCTAAGTTTGTTCTCAGTATTCAAGTCTCTCATGGTTTGCCTCCCTCCCTCTCCCCAACTATTTTTCGCCCTTTGCTCACTTATGAGTGAAAACATCTGGTATCTGTCTTTCTCTGCCTGACTTAGTTCACTTAGCATGACACCCTTGAGTTCCATCCACGTTGCTACAAATGGCCGGATTTCATTCTTTCTTATTGTCATGTAGTATTCCATTGTATATATAAACCACATCTTCTTGATCCATTCATCAGTTGATGGATATTTAGGCTCTTTCTATGATTTGGCGATTGTTGAAAGTGCTGCTATGAACATTGGGGTACATGTGCCCCTATGCATCAGCACATTTACCCTTGGGTAAATCCCTAGCAGTGCTATTGTTGGGTCATAGGGGAGTTCTATTGTTAATTTTTGGAGGAACCTCCACACTGTTTTCCAGAGCTGCTGCACCAGTTTACATTCCCACCAACAATGTAGGAGGGTGCGCATTTCTCCACATCCTCGCCAGCATCTATAGTCTCTTGAGTTGTTCATTTTAGCCACTCTGACTGGCATGAGGTGGCATCTCAGTGTGGTTTTGATTTGTATTTCCCTGATGATGAGTGATGCTGAGCATTATTTCATGTGTCTGTTGGCCATCTGGATGTCCTCTTGGAGAAGTGTCTATTCATGTCTTCTGCCCATTTCTTCATTGGATTATTTGTTTTTTGGTTGTGAAGTTTGGTGAGTTCCTTGTAGATTTTGGATACTAACCCTTTATCCGATATGTCATTTGCAGCTCTCTTTTCCCATTCCATCGGTTACCTATTCGTTTTTCCGATTGTTTCCTTTGCAGTGCAGAAGCTTTTTATCTTGATGAGGTCCCAATAGTTCATATTTGTTCTTGATTCCCTTGCCTTTGGGGATGTGTCGAGTGAGAAACTGCTGCGGTTGAGGTCAAGGAGGTTGTTTCCAGCTTTCTCCTCTAGGGTTTTGATGGTCTCCTGTCTCACATTCAGGTCCTCCATCCATTTGGAGTTTATTATTGTGTATGGTGTAAGAAAGTGGTTTAGTTTCATTCTTTTGCATGTTGCTGTTCAGTTCTCCCAGCACCATCTGTCAAAGACCTAAATATTTACAATAACTTTATTAAATTAGTATTGTTAGTCTCATTTTTTTCTTATAAAGAAAATATCATACAGAGATTAAACAATTATCTAAGAATATACAGTTAATAACATTAGCATTGTAATTTAAAACCAAGATGTCCCAGAGTCCATTTTTTTAATCACTATGCTGTATTACCAAGCCTATGCATTTATTCTGGATTCAATCTCTTACTAGTCTTATAAAATTTGTTTCTTGAATGATTAACCGTTTTCCTGTACCTTTCCTCCTTCTCTCTCTCTCACGGATCATTCCCATAAGCAATTTTTAATTTAAAGAAATTTTAAATTTACTTAAAAAATGTTTAACGTTTTTTTATTTTTGAGAGACAGAGAGAGACGAAGCATGAGCGGGGGAGGGGCAGAGAGAGAGGGAGACATGGAATCCGAAACAGGCTCCAGGCTCTGAGCTGTCAGCACAGAACCCGATGTGGGGCTCGAACTCACGGACTGCAAGATCATGACCTGAGTCAAAGTCGGACGCCCAACTGACTGAGCCACCCAGTCGCCCCTAAATTTATTTTTAATGACTTGATGTCGGAAATTCCCATGAAGGTGGTGCCTTAGTCTGAGTTGCTCAAAAATAAGAAAAATTTATTTCTCGCAGTTCTGAAGAGTGGAAACCTGAAATCAGGGTGCCAGCATAGTCAGGAGCGGGTAACAGACTTTTCATTATATCTTAACATGATGGAAGGGGCAAGAAAGCTCTCAGGCCCCTTCTGTGAGAACATTAATCTCATTCATGAGGGCTTCGTCTTCATGATTTAATTACCTTCCAGAGTCTTTCCCCCCTCCTAATATCATCTGTTGGGCATTAGGATTTAACATGCAGAATTTGTGGAGACACAAACATTCAGACCATAGGAGGCAGGATAAAAATCCATTTTGTGTTTGTTTTTTGTTTTGTTTAATTTTCCACTGCCTATCTAGTTCTTAGCATGAGGTATAGAGCACATAGACAAATACCTGTGGAACAAATAAATATCTCAATTAATACCTAAGGACCAAAATAAGGTAAAAATGAGACATGAAAGAACTAATAATGTGAGAAAATTCATTACAGAAGAAGAGAGAACATCCCCTTTGTACGTGCTCAGTGATCCTACATATACTATTAATATGCCCTGATCAGTAATCTTGTCTTTGTCTAATCAGATCAGCATCTTTTCCTCTTGAGAAAGTGCAAGGAGAAATAAAGGGCAGAGAAATTATTTCCACTATCAGTGGATTGGCTTCAAACAGATCAGACAGCAGGATGGAGACTTAGCCAGAACAAGGTTTAGTTATAACAGCATAAGAACAAGAAAGTAATCTGGAGAAGAGACAGCATCCTGGCATCAACATCAAGATACAGTCTCAGACAAACAGAGAAAAGGATTTGGAAACAAAGAGCTAGGACCTAGAATATTCAGCATTAACAGTAATAATGTTAACAAGCATTAACATTCCCTTTTTACTTATCCATACATATATTTTTTATTAAGAATCTTACTTTTGTTTTGTACCAGGTAGGCACTGGGGATAGAATGATCAAGAAGTCACCAAGAATAAATTTATGCTGAGCTAAATCAACTGGTCTGGGACAGGATATAACTTCAGGATAGTGATGCCCTGATACATATACCTCTCCACGGTTTTCTTGCCTGAATTATGTAGCCATGACTTTGTCGTGGTGCCCCCAAGCTTGGCATCACCAGTATTCAGAAGAGACTTATCCTTTTTCTTTCATGCTTTGAAGCCTGCTTTATTTATTTCTTTATTATTTTTAAAAATGTTTATTTATTTATTTATTTATTTTAACTTTATAGTTTATTGTCAGGTTGGTTTCCATATAACACCCAGTGCTCTTCCCCACAAGTGACCTCCACCATAAACCATCACCCCCCTTTCCCCCTTCCCCTTCCCCCCTCAGTTTGTTTTCAGTATTCAAGAGTCTCTCGTGTTTTGTCTCCCTCCATCTCCCTTACTCTTTTTCCTCCTTCCCCTCCCTCTGGTCCTCTGTTGGGTTTCTCCTGTTAGACCTATGAGTGCAAACATATGGTATCTGTCCTTCTCCGCCTGAATTATTTCGCTTAGCATGACACCCTCGAGGTCCATCCACTTTGCTACGAACGGCCAGATTTCATTCTTTCTCATTGCC
>CM053575.1:76882070-76914657 GCA_028646485.1 Cryptoprocta ferox
ATCAATATAATTTCTCCCTTGATATTTCTCCTTGATCTGCTGATCCAATACATGTCCAATTTACTGCCTACCTTCCAGGATGCCTGCCACCTCAGCTACCACCCCTAACTTTGGGTTCACTCCACTATCCAGAACCCAGAAGTTGCCTCAGACATCCTTATATTTTACCAGAAACAGACCAAACCTTACCAGGCTCTTGTTAGAATGGAAGAAAGACTCAGCATTGCTTTCTTTCACTTTCAGTAAATATTATTAAGTGCTCAACTAAAAATAATTTAGTCCAAAAATGTGTCTCCCTCTCTCATCAAGCCCCCTCATTTTGTTACAAAGACAATTGTGGAAGAAAGTGCTAAGAACAGCACAAATCCATTTTTGGTTCAGAAACACAAGATTAAAAAATACTACTCAGGGGAAAGCTCCCTGTGGCCACACAGGTTGAACATAGAACTGAGACAGAGAAGAAAGAGATATTTCCTTTCACCATATCTGTCCAGTGATAATAATAATAATTTATTTGTTCGCAGGGGTTTCCACAACCTCTCAAAACCTAGAGAGATAAGGATTAGATTTGAAACAGTCTATTGTAGACACAGGGCTTAGAATAGTGGACATTCATTGAAAATCCCAAGCCTTCTCATAATCTATAGGTCTAGACCCCTTTCTCAATGAGCCTGAGGTTACAAACATTTCCGGAGCCAAGAGAGGAATTAAATCTCCCACCTTCTCTTGCCCCATCCATCTTCTAATATTCCTACTGATCAAACTGGCAGTCAGAGAAGTTCAGAGACATTAATGGAAGGGAAATGGAAACCTCAATTACTGGTGGACAAAAATCAGAAACATCCCCAGAGATCAGACATTCTGTCCCTTCATTTCGACATCAAGGAAACAAGTCCAGAGAAATCAAAGGATTGCCTGTGGTTCCAAGTGTTGTCCTTGTTATACTCATCAGGCTCCCTGATGCACCTTCAATTCAAGTTTTTCTTGAATAAGCTGCACTTCCTAGAGTACGAAAACCATACTTGTTACATAGGAAAGGAGATGCACATTTTGTGAGCTCATGTTTTGTTGTTTTTGTTGCTGCTGCTGCTGCTGCTGTACCCCGAAAAATTAGCTTCCTCTGAATAAAGGTTGA
Source organism: Cryptoprocta ferox (assembly GCA_028646485.1). Lineage (NCBI taxonomy): Eukaryota > Metazoa > Chordata > Mammalia > Carnivora > Eupleridae > Cryptoprocta > Cryptoprocta ferox. Next base: position 76,883,206 of record CM053575.1, read on the forward strand.
TAATAACCTATCTCAAGGATTGGGAAATTTTTCTTCCATCTATTCTGAGTACAGTCTGTATTTGATGATGGAGACATTGAGACCCTGACAAGGATTTAGGCCCTTTCAGAGTCATTACGATCTATTCTCCTTGGAGTCAGAGGGATTTCCTTTGCTCAAAATCTTTATTAAAATTGGAAACCTTCGTTCAACTCCCATCTCTACCATGAGAACTCAGATACTGAAGGCAAAGGGATAAATTCACCAAATCCTGAATGCCAGTTCACATCTCGTATCTCTTGTCACTAAAGGTTCTGTAGGAAAAGCCACTGAGGAAGCCAGAGGTTCTGCTCCAGGAATGCAGCAGTGTGTGGATGCCCCTCTCTGCAGCTGCACACAAGCATCTCTTGCTGTTTCCCTTCTGATATCTACCTCCAGGATCTGCCAATCACCTTGACATCTCCAGAGAGTACTTAATCAGAAAGCAGAGATTGATTTCCAATGAAAGGTTTATGGTCTTGTTGAGCCAGCTGCACTCTGTCCATGCACATTATTTCTCCCTATCCCTGTGACACGGGCATGTAATTATTCTCACTCCCTCTGCCCTGGTGTGAGGCCACAAATCTGGGCAGGCTCATTAAAGTGTCTACACATCGAGGAGCATCTTGTTAGGAAGATTCATCAGCAGTCAAGACTCTCTGCTGTCTCTGCTGGAGAGGTGACTGACACAGCAGAAGAGTTACTTGTTTCTAATCCACTTATTTACCATACTTAGACAACTCTGGGAACAGAGAATGCCAGAGACTAGACTTTGACAGCTTGTGGGGGGTGGGGAGAAGAGAAAGAGAGGTAAGGAGGAATGCAAGGAGAATGGACATTCCATCCCAAGGTCCTGGAGTCTGTATCTTTTCTTTCTACAGTCACCACACCTAGGCTACTAGTTCAAGTCCAAACCAAGCTCTCAGAAATGCTGCAGTGGCTAAGGACATTATTCTGTTGACTGAACAATGATTTGAATATGATTGTTTTGGACCATAGGAAGAGACATTGTTTCCCTACTTTGAGAACTTGGATGTTCAGAGGGGGAAAATTAGGGTGTAGCTTAGGTTAGATTTTTATCATTACCTTTAGTCTTTTTGAACCTTGGTTTCTTCATTAGTAAAATGACAATAAATGCATGTATTTATTTCCTTCTCAAGGTTGTTATGATATGAAGTGAAAAAATGTATAAGAAAGTTTTTGAAAGATCCCTAAATTTTTATCTGTGCACAAGACACATTAGGGAAGAAAAAGTTTCTACATTAATCCCTGGAAAAATTTTAGCATTGACGTCATATTTTATTTGTCTTGACAGTGTGAGGGTTGGATGAGTCAATGCAGAGAAGGCAACTTGCAAAAGGAGCCAGAACCCTCATCAATCTAGAGGTGGTTTAGCATTCATCACTTCCTACTTATAGGAAAGGCATCTGTAAAACTCAGGGAGCATACAGTGATGTAGAAGAAGGAAAACAAGAACAGCAGGAAAAGGAGGAGGAGAGGATTCTTCCCAGATTTTAAGTCCGAACATCAGAAGTTCTCAAGTTTTCATAATACAACTGCTCTGACATTTGCTCTGATGGTACGAAATCAAAGATGGAGACGACTCTAGGTGCCTTGCTATAAATCAAAGGATGGTTCTTAACTATAGTCATGGTCTTCTTCAGTGCCACAGGTCCACAGTAATAAATGAAACAGAACCAAAAATAACACATGCCAGTATTCCTTCAAAATGTCCTTGATGAAGCAGTAAAAATTATAAGTGTTAATAAATTTCATCTCTTGAGTGACTATGTTTTTAATGTTCTGTAAGGTGAAATGAGGAATACATCTCAAACACTTCTGATGTATGCTGAAGCATAATGGTTATCTTGAGGAAAACCATAGACACGATTAGTTGACTTGCAAGGTGACCAAGTCATTTTTTTCATGAAATGGATATTTTCTAAAAATTAATGAAACTCAAGGAAAGCAATTAAAGTGATGTTATCTATTGTTGAGAAATCTGAGCTTTAAATGAAAATTTAAAATTTGTAAAAATTATATCTGCCAACAGAGCTTGATAGATTTTTCAATACTTATAAATATACAGATTTTTTCTCATTCTTTATATTTCTAACTCCTACTCATCCTCTAAAACTCAGCTCCTTCCTTTTGTGTTCCCTCAGATGCTTTCCACAGCATGCTTTTCTTGCTGCAGGTTTACATGTATTCGTGTGTGTTTCTGCATGTCTATATATCTATATATCTACACCTACATCTGTATCCATCTCTATTACCTATCATTCTCCTATTATCTATCTATATCTATCATCTATCTATCATCTATTTATCTATAATCTACCTATCTGTATTTAAATGTTCATTCTACATAAAAGTTTTTTTATCACTATTCAATATGACACTAACATTGAGCAGAAACACAAAAACTATATACTTTCCCATAATATTTTTTGTTCACATAAATAATTCAGGAATGTTAGTTTTTAACTAATTCTGTCAATATTTCCTGTTTTACACCTCATTGAGGACCAAAATAAATTTGAATTTATTTGAATTAATTTTATGGAAAATATGGAAATACTGAAAGCAAGAAGGAAAACACACTAAGCACTTAGTATATCCTGAATCTTAATAAGAACTTTTTTAAAAATTTTAATGATTATTTATTTTTTGAGAGAGAGACAGACAGAGCACAAGTGGGGGAAGGGCAGAGAGAGAGGGAAACCAAATCAGGCTCCAGAGCCTGACGTGGGGCTTGAACTCATGAGCTGTGAGATCATGACCTGAGCCAAAATCGGGTGCTTAACTGACTGACCCACACAGGTGCCCCAATAAAAACTCTTGTTTACTGTATCTATGGTCATCTCTTATTAATTTAATTTTGACCCCTGTATTTCTATCAAATGACCCTTCATACTATCACCAGATTAACATTCATGATACAACTCTTTTTATCACATTCTCTCCAGAATACCAAAATTCCTATGATTTTTCATGATCCAGACTAGAAAAATAAAATTTGTGCTTCTGGTAACAATAACAAATATTAGTAGAACATTCCATCAATTAAGGATGACTAGAAAAGCTTTTAAAAATGTAGGCGGGGGGGAATATGAAAGCATTAGACAGCTCCAAGTCAGGAAAGAATTGAGAAAACAAAATTCTGGAGGGAAACAAAGATTCGGAGAAAACATGTAGTGCTGGTTGTACCCCAATATTTTCCATCCCTAAGTGGTTACTGAATGCTTGAAAAAGTAGAAGTGTGGAAAATGGGAAGCCTAGAACACAACTAGAGCTTCTAGAAGTCTAATGGAGATAGGAAAATAAAGTGGGAGTTTAAGCTTACCAAGGAAGAAGTCTATCAAACAGCCCATGTATCATATTGGGACCACAGAGGGCTATGCATTCAGAGTTAAGTTGAACTAGAAATAAAAGACCCTAAGAAAGTCTAAAGTCCTGCTTCAAATGATCTTAATTTCTGATTAAAATAAGGTTAACTTTCTGTATCTTATTTATCTCCCAGAGACAGGTATGATTTCACTCTAGAGAAAGAGAACATCAGCCAGAATTTGAATGATCTTTACAATTGTTCATACACACATTTGCTAGTCAATGAATGTTTATCAGGTATACTGGGAGAAAATACCATGTGACTGAAAACACAAAGAAACAGTCAAAAAGACCACTGACATGGGAAATAGACCCATTGGATGAATAGATGCTGGTTTGTGTCAGAAATGGACTATAAAATAAATATAATGAATATATTCAAAAAATTAGATAACAAAGTACACATTTTTATATGAGAAATAGAATTTATAAAAGAAACAGAAATAATAAAAGTAAAGTAAAAAAGAATCAGTTTTCTTAAAAGCCAATTATAAAAGTAAAGACAATAAGTGAAATTAAGAAATTCAAACTAAATTGGTTTCATAGCAGATTAACCAGAAATAAAGAAGGCACTAAGGATTACTGAATTGAAGTATATCTTTATTTAAATATAGATAAAAGGATGTAAATATAGAAACTACCTTAAGAGATATATGAGAAAGAATGAATATACATTCATACACATAGGTCTATATTGTGCAACATTTGTGTTGTGTGTATGTATATGTAATGTATATGTAAGTGTGTGTGTGTATATATCTGTGTGTATATAAAGAGAGAAAGAAACAGAGATACAGTATAAATAAATATGGGGTATAAATATTATATGAGGAAATATCTTTAGAAAATTTAATAAAATAACTAAAAGTCATTATACACAGGCTTAAGATGTATAAAGAACCTCAAGAAGACTTAAAGGAAAAGACACACAGTTACATTAAAACTAAATTGCTAAAAACTAAAAAAAAAAACCACTTTTTTTCTATTTTAATTTTAATTTATTTTTATTTTTTAACTATAATTTATTGTCAAGCTGGCTAACATACAGTGTATACGATGTGCTCTTGGATTTGGGGATAGATACTCATGATTCATTCTTTACATTCAACACCTAGTGCTCTTCCCAAAAAGTGCCCTCGTCAGTGCCCATCACCATTTTCCCCTCTGCCCCACACCATGAACCCTCAGTATGTTCGCCATATTTACGAGTCTCTTATGGTTTGCCTCCCTCCCTCTCTGTTGGTAACTAATTTTCACCCTTCCCCCATGGTCTTCTGTTAAGTTTCTCAAGTTCCACTTATGAGTGAAAACATATGATAATTGTCTTTCTCTGACATGTCTTCCATCCATGTTGCCGCAGATGGCAGATTTCATTCTTACACATTGCCAAGTAGTATTCCTTTGTATATATAAATCACATTTTCTTTATCCATTAATCAGTTAATGGACATTTAAGCTTTTTCCATAACATGTCTATGTTGAAAGCACTGCCATAAGCAGTGCTTTAGGTATGTTCCTTCTATCCAGACTTTCCTGAGTGTGTTTATGAAGAACACATGCTGTATTTTGTCAAATGCTTTGTCTGCATCTATTGACAGGATCATATGGTTCTTATCCTTTTTTTTTTTAATTAATGCGATGTATCACATTGATTGAGTTGTGAATATTGAACGAGCCCTGCATCCCAGGAATGAATCCCACTTGATCATGGTGAATAGTTCCTTTAATATACTGATGAATTTGATTTGCTAATATCTTGTTGAGAACTTTTGCATCCATGGTCATCAGGAATATTGGCCTATAATTCTCTTTTTTTTGTGGGGTCTCTGTCTGGTTTGAGAATAAAAGTAATGCTGGCTTCAAAGAATGAGTCCAGAAGTTTTCCTTCTCTTTCTACTTTTTTGGAACAGCTTGAGAAATATAGGTATTAACTCTGCTTTAAATGTCTGGTAGAATTCCCCGGGGAAGCCATCTGGTCCAGAACTCTCTTATTTGTTGGGAGATTTTTGATAAATGATTCAATTTCTTCACTAGTATGGGTCTGTCCAAATTTTCTTTTTCTTCTCAATTGAGTTTTCGTAGTGTGTGTGTGTCTAGGAATTTGTCCATTTCTTCCAGGTTGTCCAGTTTGTTGGCATATGATTTTTCATAATATTCTCTGATAATTGCTTGTATTTCCGAGGGGTTGGTTGTGATGTTTCCCTTTTCATTTGTAATTTTTTCTCTTTGGGTCCTCTCTCTTTTCTTTTTGAGAAGTCTAGCTGGGAGGTTATAATTTTTGTTTATTTTTTCAAAAAAACAGCTCTTAGGGACACCTGGGTGGCTCAGTTGGTTAAGCGTCCGACTTTGGTTCAGGTCATGACCTCACGGTTCGTGGGTTCGAGCCCCGCATCGGTCTCTGTGCTGACAGCTTGGAGCCTGGAGCCTGCTTCAGATTCTGTGTCTCCCTCTCTCTCTGCGCCTCCCCCATTCATGCTCTGTTTCTGTCTCAATAATAAATAAACGTAAAAAATAAAAAAAAAAACCCAGCTCTTAGATTCATTTATGTGTTCTACTTTTTTTTCTTGGATTCTATATTGTTCATTTATGCTCTAATCTTTATAATTTCTCTTCTGCTGCTGGCCTTCGTGTGTCTTTTCTGTTCTGCTCCTAGTTTTTTTAGTTGTGCTATTAGATTTTGTATTTGGGCTTTTTCTTTTTCTTTTCTTTTTTTTTTTAAGAGATCTGGATTGCAATGTATTTTCCTCTTAGGACTGCCTTTGCTGCATTCCAAAGGGTTTGGACTGTCTTTTTTTTTTTTTCATTTTAATTTGCTTACATATACTTTTTAATTTCTTCTTTATTTGTCTGGTTGACCCATTCATTCTATAGTAGGATGTTCTTTAACTTCCATGCATTTGGAGGTTTTCCAAACTTTCCTATGGTTGATTTCAAGTTTGATAGCACTGTGATCTGAAAATCTGCATGGTATGATCTCAGTTCTATTATATTTATTGAGGGCTGTTTTGTGACCCAGTATGTGATCTATCTTGGAGAATGTTTCATGTGCCCCTGAGAAAAAGTGTATTCTGCTGTAAGTTCTGAATATATCTGTCAATCCATCTGGTCCATGTATCATTCAAGGACATTGTTTCTTTACTGATTTTCTACCTAATGATACATCCATTGCTGTAAGTGGGGAATTAATTACCTGCAGTAAGTGTATTCTTATCAATAAGATTGCTTATGTTTATGATTAATTGATTTATATATGGGTGTTCCAAATTGGGTGCACAAACATTTATAATTGTTAGCTCTTCTTGATGGATAGATCCCATAATTATGATATAATGCCCTTTTTCATCTTTTGTTACAGCCTTTAGCTTAAAATCTAGTTTGATACAAGTATGGCTACTGCAGCTTTCTTTTGACTTCCAGATCCCCTCATGTTCAATCTGAAGGTGTGCTCAAGTTTAAAGTTGGTATCTTGTATACACCAAATCAATGGGTCTTGTTATTTTTTATCCATTCAGATACCGTATGTTTTTTGATCGGATCATTTAGTCTATTTACATTCAGTGTTACTATCGAAAGATATGGATTTAGTGTCACGGTGTTATCTTTAGGTTTCATGCTTGTGTTGATGTCTCTGGTCCTTTATAGTCTTCACAACATTCCATTCACAGGGTCCCCCTTAAGATCTCTTGTAGCGCTGGTTTAGTGGTCATGAACTCCTTCAGTTTTTGTTTGTTTGGGAAAACCTTTGGCTCTTGTATTCTGAATGGCAGCCTTGCTGGATAAAGGATTCTTGGCTGCATAGTTTTCCTATTCAGCACATTGAATATTTCCTGCCACTCCCTTCTGGCCTGCCAAGTTCCAGTGGACAGGTCTGCTACTGCCTTTATGTGTTTACCTTTGTAGGTTAAGACCCATTTGTCCCTAGCTGCTTTCAGAATTCTCTCTTTACCTTTGTATTTTGTCAGATTCACTATGATGTGTCATAGAGAAGATTGATTCTTGTCAAATATGAAGGGAGTTCTCTGTGTCTCCTGTATTTCAGTGTCTGCTTTCTTTACCAGATTGGGGAAGTTCTCAGCTATAATTTGTTCAAGTACACTTTCAGCCCCTTTCTCTCTCTCTTCTTATGAAACTCCTACGATATCGATACTGTTCCATTTCATTGAATCACTTAGTTCTCTAATTATCCCCTCATGTTTTGGAATTTTTTTATCTTTTTCTCACCTTTTTGTCTTTTTCTCACCTTCATCTCTCTCCATAATTTTATCTTCTATTTCACTTATTCTCCTTTCTGCCTCTTCCATCTTCACTGTCACTGCATCTAGTTTATTTTGCACCTCATTTACAGCATTTCTTAATTCATCATGACTATTTTTTAGTTCCTTGATCTCTACAGCAATAGATTCTCTGCTGTCTTCTATGCTTTTTTGAAGCCCAGCGATTAATCTTATGACTATTATTCTAAATTCTTGATCAGATATATCTGTTTTTAACAATTCTTTAACTGTCATTTCTTACTGGAATTTCTTTTGAGGAGAATCCTTCTGTTTCATCATTTTGGCTAGTTTTCTTTTCCTTATGTGTTTTAAAAGCTTGTTATGTGTCCTGCACCTGCAAGCACTACTATATTAAACATGGGTCATACACCGTCCAGGGCCTAGCCTTTCAGGAGGTGTTTTTTGGAGTGTGTTACACACACACACACACACACACACACACACACAAATTTAGGCTTACAAGTCTTCACTAGTTAATGCTTCCAATCATTGAAGAAAGTAACATAAAGTTTACACAAAAGCTTCCAAAAATAGCCCAGAGGGAAAATGCAAATGCTATTCTAAATATCAAAGGAAAAATCATGATCTTACTCTCAAAGGCCTTAGAGTTGAAGTGCAACAATTATCCATATGCACACATCAATTATAAAACACTGAAAGGCAGTTTGTGGTTAAGTCCCAAAGTCGTTGGTTGTGGAAACATGTGTGTTAGGGTGGGCTAAACTGCAATCACCAGTAGATGTAACTGGCAATGGTTGAACAGAAATTCATTTCTAGCTTAGGTAAGAGTGAAGGTCAGGTGTTCCGGAGGGTGGAAAGTTCTCCTGTCAGGCCCTGGAGAGCTGCCCATGGCTCAGACACATTATGGACCCTAAACAAAAAGGAGCAGTGAGAACAATCAGTTTTTCGTTTTGGGTAATAGTTACCTCTAGAGCTCTTCTAAACAAACCATCCTAGCAACTTTTGAGCAGGCCAACGTAGTTTCATAAAAATATTCCATTTGTTCAGTATGAAACACTTTTCAGAGAAGGTGTCTGTTCCTTAGGGACTCCTTCTAAAATCTAATTGAGGACAATCTTTCTGAATTTCTTTAGGCTTCACCTTCCCTGAGGAAGTCACTGCACTAAAATTAGTGTACTTTCCTATTATAGCATCCTGACATAATTCTGCATTACTCATGAGAACACAATGTTTTATTAGCACATACTCAAAGTATTTCCAGCTAAAAGGCGATATGTGAATCTAGATAACAATGACAGTTTTGCACTTCTATACCTCTCCCAGAAGCTTGTCTTATTAAAAGCTAATGTCATGGTGATGCAAGCACGGTCATTAAGTTTGTTTGGTCTTAATTTTGAACAGAAAAAAATGGTTTTCCTTACTTCTTACACTTACTGAGGGATATATTTTGGCTACCAGTACAGACACTCTTTTCATTCATCCAATTGATTAGTTATTTAATCAGCAAACATTCCCCAAGTGCCTACTATTTGCCAGGCTCTGTGCTGAGTAAGCAAAGACAAATAAGACAGTCCCTGACTTTCAGAAGCTCTTAGCATCTCCTTAGCAGGGAGATGGCAATTTGCAATAAAGCAAGATGAATGGCGACAGAATAAAGCAGGAACTCAAGGGAGAACATGAATTTGTCCTCATAGGAAGGAAAGAAGAGTGAGAAAAACTTCATGGAAGATATGTAAAACTAACCCCAGCCTTGAAGAAATGGTGATATAGGAGATGAGCTTGTCTCTACAAACACATCTTGCACATCCACTGTAGATCTTCAGCTGTTCTAGGTACTGGGGAAGAAATGTCAATAAGACATAGTTTCTGACTGAGGAAGTTCTCTATATTCAAGGGAGATATACACACAAATGATAGCTGTAAACTACTGGGGGTATTAGGATGGAACGAACATAGAGTACACAGAATGAAACAACCAGACTAGGAGTCACGGAAAGTTTCCATGAGGAAGTGACAGCTGGGACACCATGTGGCTGAAAAGCTGGTCAGGTGAACAAGGGAATGAGTCCACTCACAGACTAAATAGCACAAGGCTAAGACATGGGAGTGAGAATTTGGGCATGATATTGAATGCAATCATTCAGCCTGACAAAGGGAAGAGGGGGCACAAGTGAAAATGGCCAGAAAATGAGGAATTTCTTATAAATAGAAAGAGAAAGTTATAGAAGGGGTTTAAGAAAGGGCAAATCACAGCCTGCTTTTCACTCGTATTTAGACAATAATAGCTAGTGACTATTGAGCCTTTGTTCTGTGTTGGGCTTGAGACCAAGTGCTTTGATTTCTCTCTGTTCCCATAGTAAAGAATAAACTGAAAGGACAAACTGGAATATGGAAGACAGTGAAGAGGCCAAGAGGGAAATGGCATGCATGGGGCCTTGTTATTAGTGCTGTGAATCCCTGTCTCTTCATTTCCCATAAGTGTAGTTTATTTCCTTTCCCTTAATAGATCCTTGAGGACATTATTCTTGTGCGACAGTCCTTACTTTATTGCCAAGGAGCAAAATGAAGAACAAGACATGAGTTGGGGGTTACTCTCTGTGATATTCGCTTATATACTGTTTTATCCCACACACTCTCATTTGTGGCTTAGGAAGGTCTTATGACATCTTTCAGCCTTAGTTTCTCATCTATAAAAATAGAAATAATAATACTGATTTATAGCTATAATTATATTAAATAAAGTATTTGTGAAGCATATTTGAAATCTAATAAATAACTTTTCCCTCCTCCTCTCCATGAGGTCATAACAAACAAGCTCTCCTGATCATATTCTGTTTCCCAATTGTTTCCAGTCCTCTTCCTGACCTTAAGAAGATTAACGCATGATAATGTACTGAATTGAGTTCAGGGGCAAGAACTTCATTCCAGCAGAAGAGGATCCATCATTCCATAGTAGAAGAGATCATCTTTGACCCTCAGACATCAGCCCAGAAGACAAAAATTGTCTTGGTTAGAGCCCAAAGTTGAGCCGAAATAGGCAAAATCATCATGGAGGTGTAGCAAGCTGGGATGGCCAGGATGTCACTTGCTTTACAACACTCAGTGCTCAGGTCAATACCTGGTGGATCCCTGGCAGGGAACACATAGTCCTTGATTGATTGACACTGACCTCCATTCTTTCCCCCAAGTGAATGCATACACCATGGTTTCAAATAACTTTGGAAAATTCACTGTCATCTTGTTTCAAGATCTATACATTTATGCATAATGTTCTATCCATGTAGAATACCCTTTCTGGCGAGCCTTATGGGGGCAATGACAGCAACAAATATGACAACAGCATTAACATTTGTATGGGTGCTCTAAAGTTTACAAAACACTTTCACAGCAATTCTTTCATTTGATCTTTTGATAATGGTAAGCAAAAACTTGTTCCTATCTTAGAGATGAGAAAAATAAGCCTCAGAGGCCTTTAAGTAAGTTTAAGTGGCTCACAAAACTTGTAAATCCAAACATGATCATATTTTCACTGCCTTCCCAATGCCTCATGTATTGTACTGTCAAAGAGGTAAGCTATACTGACAAAACAGATATTTGACTGCTAGGGCTATGATACTGCAGAGAGAAGTTTAATCTTTATATAGATTTAAGTAAAGAGTAAATATTTTTTGAGGAAAAATATCATTCTTTGAAATAACTAGGCTAGCCTCCCTACTGGCCATGTCTACAGTAGCCATCAGCAGAGAAGGAAGAGATGCTGAAATAAATCATCTTAAAATGCTCAGATACCCTGATATCCTAATCATCTATATAGAAAACCATTGCCAATTTTATGAGGTTATTTTTCTCTGATTATCTCATTCTTTATGTGTATATGCATGAAGCTAACACAAATATATTTACACCCTGAAGAAGACACTGAAGATAAATTCCATGGCTGAGACGTTTTTGATTCCCTTATCTGGCATGGTGTTACTCAATTTAGAAACTATCAAAGCAACCAACTCAGTCACCTGCATTGGGCTTTTATAGTTACATAAATTTATTCTTCCAGTGCTTCACTCAAAAGTTGGCCCAATAATTTTCTAAAGTGATTCCCAGCTAAGCAGTTCAAGCACATCTTCCAACTTGAGTATTGCTGCCCCATCCCAAATGCTCCTTGGCTCTTCATTACTTTTAATTACCAGGGATCATCTTTCTACTTCTTCTCTCTTTCTTGTGGTCCACTGAGCCTATCCAAAAAGTAATGCCATATCAGTCTTCCTGGAGCACAGCTTTGACATGATCACATTCCATTCAAAAACTTTTTGTAATTAACCACTGCCTATAGAATATGTCCCACAGTCTAACCCAGATTTGTCTCCACAGTAGGGCAAGGGCTAAGACAGTAAGCTCTGGAGCCAGACCACTAAAATTTGAATCTCAGATCCTCCAAATCTACTGCTTCCCAGACATTAGTCTATGTATTGCTCCATAACTTAATTTCTCCATCCATATTACAGAAGTAATTATAGTACCTACCTCATAGAGTTGTAGGAATTGAGATGTCTTGTACTTATATAACAACCATGAAATAAATGCTATTTATTATTATTACTCTTATCAATATTATTATTACTCTATTCTTCTTGGGCTTCCTCATAGCTGAGCCTTTGCTGCTTGACATGTAGTTACCTCTCTCTGAAATGTCTTTAAGCCACATTAAACTCAGATAAGGGAAATTAGTTTAGTTTTGTGTTCCAGTACCAACTGGCTGGTGGTGGACAGCTGAGGGATAAGTGGACAAACATCTCAACTCAGGGTAGATGGTGGTGGTGGGGTGGGAAGGAGGCTATAATCACTTGTTAATGGGGTAGCAGAAGCATATATGAGAGTATTTGCCATCCCTGCTCCAAAAACTCTCATTGTCAAGTCTACTTCAAATGCAGTGCCTCATGTTTTCCCAACTCAAGTGTCTTAATCATAATCATATCTGCAAAGTTCCTTCACCACAAGGTAATGCATTGATGGATCCAGGGAATAAAACATGGAATGCCCTTTAAGATAGCATTATTCTACTATACCCCATAGAGTAATACAGATAATATTAAAATTTTATATAGTGGTTGTAATGGACAAGGTACTGTTTTAAGTGTTTTTCTTCATAAATTAATTAATTGAATATTTCTAATGAGGTAGGTACTATTATTATCATTCTTCTCCTAATTGAGGAAACTGAGACACAGGTATGTTAAGTAACTTGATCAGAGTGCAGCAGTAAATGCTAGCACAACCAGAATTTGAGGTAGGTACTTCTGAATCCATGTTTTAAACCATTATGTTAAATATCTTGTTAAACAACATTTTCTGATCTGAGACTTTAACAGCAAAATTTGTTTTAGGAGGCTTGTAATTCACATGAGCTTCTTGCTATCATCGAATATTGCTTCTCAGTGTTCACATGCATATACATACCTCTGCAACATACAGAAACATATTGCATCACGGCCCATTATTTTAGGTCTCTGAGTTATGCTTTATTTACCTCTGAAAATCTTAATGATTCTTATGATCATTTCATGTGTGTCAGTTTTTGAGGATCCATTGTTCTTGTGATTAACCAGAAACCATGCTTTACATATTTTATGCAGTACTACTGATTAAAGTCAGATGCACAAAAATCAAAACCTCTCATATTCTCTGAGTACAGGCCAACTAAGGCCCGCCTTGGTGATAACATTGTCATTGACGGCCATACAGGACTCAATGCAGTTGAATCTATATTGGGCTCCATCTTCACCTCTACCTCCTTCAGAGGCAACATGAAACATTTTTAGCCTTTTCCTCAGATTAATGGGAGAATTGAAGAGTTTTTAACAATGTAAGTAAAGTCATTTTATTTAGTTTTGAACAGATCACTTTTGCTGCAGGTGGGAATGTTGGACATAAAATGGGCTGTGTAGACATGGAGGGGAGGCATCCCCTTCTGTGGAGAGATAAAGGGAAGAGAAAGAGTGGCTGGGGAAATGTAGGAGTGTATCTGGACAAGAGAAAAACCTCAGACCTGGACGAAGAGGGACCCAATCTCTAACTGCGGGGCTTTCTTTGGACATAGGCTGGCTGCCCTGCTTACACACCTGGGGAGCCCATTTTATCTCCCCCAGTTTGCAATCACCCACCTGTGGCCCATCAGGTTGTCCCAGTTACTCCCTGGTAGACTCAGTCTCTTTTCCTCCCAGACTTTTGGGGTTCAATGTTCTTAGGCTTCAGCCCTTCTTTGTTTGAGAGATGCAGGAAGTACAGATCTCCCTACTTCTCTGCCATGTTGGCCCCTCCTCCCTTTCAGAAGCTAATCTAATGAAGAGGGGAGCCACACCTGGGGAGGAGGCGAACCACCCCCTGGTTCAGTGGTAGGTCAGAGGCACAGTCTGCAGTATGAGAAAGCAGTCCTATTTGAAGTGCTGCTGTACAGGACAAAACCAGCTGGGACCACATACCAGGCAGCATAGAAAGGTGCTTCCCCAGTGCGGGGGTGGACAGAGCGGAGGAGTTTAAACTCCAGACAAGCGATGGGACATGGGAGTTGGCGGAGCGAGACAGACCGTCTCATCTGTACCCACGACATAGTGAAGATGGCTGGAATGAAGTGATTTGGACACAGGCTCCATGGAGAAGAGACGTGGGGGGTCACCATTTTTCTCTCCCTCCCCCCACCACCAAGGCAGAGCCTTGAGGATTGCTCCACGGGGCCCACAGTGGAACTGGGACCAGCATACACCAAACCACGGCCTTCCTCGCTGGGAAACTGTGTACCTACTGGAGCAATATAGATGCTGAGGAACCAGACAGCTCCCTCCTCCAGACCAATGTTGCTGCATTGCCTGGATTAATTCTAGGACAATTCTTGTTATTTAGATATATTCTTCCTTTCTTCTTTCCTTCTTATTTCTTCCCTCCTCTAGGCTGGTCACTTTGGTTGTTGGTTTGTTTAAGCAGTCATATTTAATCCATTCTCTTGATACATATTCTACACCTCCTCCTTTACTTTCCTTTCTCTCTTTGGAATAATCAAGCCATATAGTTTCTTTGTCTGGGTATCTTTATCTTCATTTCTTTTTCCCTGCTGCCTTCTTCATTTTCCTTTCTCTCTCTCTCTGGATTAAACCATTTAGTGTATCTGCCTGGTCAATGTGTATTTTTTCTCCCCTTTACCCCTGTCATTTTTCTCTTTGTATGTGCCCTTCCATTAGTACTACCTCCACCCTGTTCTTTACTTGCAGCTGATTTTTCTGGTCTTTTGCTTTTGGATTGTTTTTTGTTTGTTTGATTGATTGTTTTATCTGTGTGTTTGCGTGTTTTTCCTTCTTGTTTGTTTGTTTATTTGTTTTCCTTTCCAGGGATACTTCAAGAAACAAATCAAAGCACACCTAGCAGGGGGTCCAAAACATCACTATGAGTAGGGAAATAAAATAACCAAAGTTACAAAAACAGAGAGCAAGTAACACTCTCCAGAAAACACCCCCTGAAGGGTGAGGCCCTAGACAATGTGTGACCCCCTTTAATATAGCAGTGCTCTCAGGTGCAGAGTATATACATACTTTTAAAACTCATTAGGGACAGAAAACTAGCTAAAATAATGAAACTGAAGAATTCTTCTCAAAAGAAATTCCAGGAACAAGTGACAGCTAAATAATCAATCAACATAGATATAAGCAATATACCTCAAAAATAATTTAGAATAATAGTCATAAGATTAATCACTGGGCTTGAAAAGCATAAAAGACAGCAGAGAATCTATTGCTGCAAAGATCAAGGAACTAAAAAATAGACACAATGAATTAAGAAATGCTGTAAATGAGGTGCAAAATAAAATGGAGGAAGCCACAGCATGGATTGAAGAGGCAGAGAAGAGAATAGGTGAATTAGAAGATAAAACTATGGAAAAGATGAAGCTGAGAAAAAGAAAGATAAAAATAATCCAGGATCACAAGGGGAGAAATAGAGAACTAAGTGATATCGGTATCATAGGAGTTCCATAAGAAGAAGAGACAGAGAAAGGGACTGAAGGTGTACTTGAACAAATCACAGCTGAAAACTTCCTCAATCTGGGGAAAGAAACAGACATTGAAATACAAGAGGCACAGAGACTCCCTTCAGATGTAACAAGAATAAATCTCCTTCATGGCATATCACAGTGAAATTGGCAAAATACAAGGATAAAGAGAGAATTCTGAAAGCAGCCAGGGATAAACGGGCCTTAATATAAAAAGGTAGACACATAAGGGTAGTAACAGACCTATCTCTGAAACTTGGCAGGCCATAAAGGAATGGCAGGAAATCGTCAATGTGATGAATAGTAAAAATATTCAGCCAAGAATCCTTTATCCAGCAAGCCTGTCATTCAGAATAGAAGGAGAAATAAAGTTTTTCCCAAATAAACAAAAATTGAAGGAATTCATCACCACTAAACCAGCCCTACAATAGATTCTGAGGGGGACCTGTGAGTGAAATGTTGAAAGGAACACAAAGTACCAGAGACATCACTACAAGCATGAAACCTACAGATAACACAATGATTCTAAATCTGTATCATTCAACAATAACACTGAATGTAAAAGGACTAAATGATCCAATCAAAAGACATAGGGTATCAAAATGGATAAAAAAAACAAAATCCATCTATTTGCTGTCTACAAGAGACCCATTTTAGACCTGAGGACACCTTCAGATTGAAAGGGAGGGGATGGAAAACTATCTATCATGCTACTGAAAGTAAAAAAAAAAGCTGGAGTAGCCAAACTTATATAAGACATATTAGACTTTACATTAAAGCCTGTAACAAAAGATGAAAAGGGTCTATATAATAATATATATATAATAAATATATATTATAATATAATCTATATAATAATAATATATAATAAATATAATAATTACAGGGTCTATCCATCAGTAAGAGCTAACAAGTATAAATGTCTATGCACTGAATTCAGAAGCACCCAAATATATAAAATAATTATTCATAATTATGTTATTGCA
Organism: Cryptoprocta ferox; assembly: GCA_028646485.1. Classification (NCBI taxonomy): domain Eukaryota; kingdom Metazoa; phylum Chordata; class Mammalia; order Carnivora; family Eupleridae; genus Cryptoprocta; species Cryptoprocta ferox. Next base: position 76,899,867 of record CM053575.1, read on the forward strand.
CAACATAACCAATCTTATTGGGAAGAATGTAATAATTGCAGGGGCTTTAATATTCCACTTACAGCAATGGATAGATCATCTAGACAGAGAATCAGTAAAGAAACAATGGCCCTGAATGATACACTGGACCAGATGGACTTGACAGATATATTTAGAACTCTACATTCTGAAGCAGCAGAATATACTTTCTTCTCGAGTGCACATGGAACATTCTCCAAGATAGATCACATACTGTGTTACAAAACATCTCTCAATAAATATAGAAGAATTGAGATCATACCATGTACACTTCCAGATCACAATACTATGAAACTTGAAATCAACCACAGGAAAAGATATGGAAAACCTCCAAAAGCATGGAGGTTAAAGAACATCCTACTAAGGAACAAATGGGTCAACCAGGCAATTAGAGAAGAAATTTAAAATTATATGGAAACAAAAAAAACAAAAAACAACAATCCAAGCCCTTTGGGATGCAGCAACAGCATTCCTAAGAGAAAAATACATAACAATCAAGGCGTATCTCAGGAAACAAGAAAAATCCCATATACAAAAACTAAAAGCACACAAAAAGGAACTAGAAGCAGAACAGCAAAGACACCCCAAAACCAGCAGAAGAAGATAAATAATAAAGATCAGAGCTGAAATAAACAATACAGAATCAAAGCCAAAACAACAACCATAGTAGAATAGATCAATAAAACTAAGAGTTGGTTTTTTGAAAAAATAAACAAAATTGTAAACCTCTAGCCAGGCTTCTCAAAAAGAAAAGAGAGAGAACCCAAATAGACAAAGTCACGAATGGAAATGGATTTATTACAACCAATCCCTCAGAATACAAGCAATTATCAGGGAATACTATGAAAAAGTATATGCCAACAAAACAGCCAACCTAGAAGAAATGGACAAATTCCTAAACACACACGCACTACCAAAATTCAAACAGGCAGAGAGTGAAAATCTGAATAGACCCATAACTAGTGAAGAAATTGAATCAATTATCAAAAATCTCCCAACAAGTGAGAGCTCTGGGCCAGATGGCTTCCCTGGGAAATTCTACCAGACATTTCAAGCAGAGTTAATACCCATTCTTCTCAAGCTATTCCAAAAAATAGAAATTGAAGGAAAACTTCCAAACTCATTCTACAAAGCCAGCAACACTTTGACTCCCACACCAGACAGCGACCCAGCAAAAAAAAGAGAAGTACAGGCGAATATCCTTGATGAATACGGATGCAAAAATCCTCAACAAGCTACTAGCAAATAGAATTCAACAGCATATAAAAAGAATTATCCACCATGATCAATTATCCATCATGATCAAGAAGCAGCAGGGCTGCTTCAATATTTGCAAATGAATCAATGTGATACTTCACATAAATAAAAGAAAGGATAAGAACCACATGATCCTGTCAATAGATGCAGAAAAAGCATTTGACAAAATACAGCATCCTTTCTTCCTAAACACCCTCAAGAAAGTAAGGAGAGAAGGAATATACCTAAACATCATAAAAGTCATATATGAAAAGCCCACAGCTAAATTCATTCTCAATGGGAAAAAACTGAGAGCTTTCCCCCTGAGATCAGAAACACGACAGGGATGTCCACTCTCACCACTGTTGTTTAATATAGTGCTGGAAGTCCTAGCATCAGCAATCAGACAACAAAAGGAAATAAAAGGCATCAGAGTTGGCAAAGATGAAGTCAAACGTTCACTTTTCACAGAGGACATGAAACTCTACATGGAAAACCCGACAGAGACAGACTCCACCAAAAGTCTGCTAGAATGATACATGAATTCAGTAAACACAGGATACAAAATCAATGTACAGAAATCGGTTGCATTTTATACATCAATAATGAAGCAACAGAAAGAGAAATCAGGAAACTGATCCCATTCACAATTATACCAAGAACCATAAAATACCTAGGCATAAACCTAACCAGAGATGTAAAAGGTCTGTATGATGAGAACTATAGAACACTTATGAAGGAAATTGAAGAAGACACAAAGAAATGGAAAAACATTCCATGCTCATGGATTGGAAGAACAAACATTGTTAAAATGTCAATACTACCCAAAGTAATCCACACATTCAATGCAATCCTAATCAAAATTGCACCGGCATTCTTCTCAAAGCTAGAACAAACAATCCTAAAATTTGTATGGAACCACAATAGACCACGAATAGCCAAAGTTAAATTGAAGGAGAAAACCAAAGTGGGAAGCATCACACCCCAGACTTTAGCCTCTATTACAAAGCTGTAATCATCAAGACAATATGGTGTTGACACAAAAAAGGAGAAATAGACCAAAGACATAGAATAGAGAACACAGAATTGGACCCACAAATGTATGGCCAACTAATCTTTGACAAAACAGGAAAAAGTATCCAATGGAAAAAAGACAGCCTCTTTAACAAATGGTGCTGAGAGAACTGGAAAGCAACATGCAGAAGAATGAAACTAGATCACTTTCTTACACCATACACAAAAATAAACTCAAAATGAATGAAAGACCTGAATTTGAGACAGGAAACCATCAAAACCTTAGAGGAGAAAGCAGGAAACAACCTCCTTGACCACAGTTGCAGCAATTTCTTACTCGACACATCTCCAAAGGCAAGAAAATCAAGAACAAAATTGAACTATTGGGACCTCATCAAGATAAAAAGCTTCTTCAGTGCAAAGGAAACAATCAACAAAACTAATAGGCAACAGGTGGAATGGGAAAAGATAGTTGCAAATGACATATCGGATAAAGGGCTACTATCCAAAATCTATAAGGAACTCACCAAACACCACACCTGAAAAACAAATAATCCAGTGAAGAAATGGGAAGAAGACATGAATAGACACCTCTCCAAAGAGGACACCCAGATGACCAACAGACACATGAAAGACGCTCAATGTCACTCATCATCAGGGAAATAGAAATCAAAGCCACACTGAGATACCACCTCATACCAGTCAGAGTGACTAAAATTAGCAAATCAGGAGACTATACATGCTTGCAAGGATGTGGAGAAATGCGAACCTTCTTTCACTGTTGGTAGGAATGTAAACTGGTCCAGCCACTCTAGAAAACACTGTGGAGGTTCCTCAAAAAATTTAATAGAACTACTCTATGACCCTGCAATAGCACTGCTAGGCATTTGTCCAAGGGATACAGGAGTGCTGATGCATAGGGGCACATGTACCCCAAAGTTTATAGCAGCACTTTCAACAATAGCCAAATAATGGAAAGAGCTTAATGTCCATCAACTGATGAATGGATCAAGAAGATGTGATTTATATATACAATGGAATACCACTTGGCAATGAGAAAGAATGAAATATGGACATTTGTAGCAACGTGGATGGAACCAGAAGGTATTATGCTATGTGAAATAAGTCTGTCAGAAAAAGACAGATACCATATGTTTTCACTCATATGTGGATCTTGAGAAACTTAACAGAAGACCATGGGGGAGGGGGAGGGTAAAAATAGTTATAAATAGAGAGGGAGGGAGGCAAAACATAAGGGACTCTTCAATACACAGAACAAACTGAGAGTTGATGGGGGTGGTGGAGGAGAGGGCAAAATGGGTGATGGGCATTGAGGAGGGCACTTGTTGGGATGAATACTGGGTGTTGTATGGAAATCAATTTGACAGTAAATTATATTTAAAAAATATTAGCTTTCTGAAAATCACTGCACTATCATAATAGATATATTTTGCTTTGGCTCTGTATATCCAAAAAAGTACACCTTATGTTCTTCCCTTCTACTTGGAGTAAACCTCTCTCATCACTCCAACACTGTGGTTTCCAAAAGAGCTACCATATTTTTTATTGACCCAGTTATCCTGGACACAGTCATTGGTTTAAAAACAAACCCTTGACCTAAGCTGGATAGGTTGGAGAACTTTTCATTTCTTTTCTTTTTCTTTTCTTTTCTTTTCTTTTCTTTTCTTTTCTTTTCTTTTCTTTTCTTTTCTTTTCTTTCCTTTCCTTTCCTTTCCTTTCCTTTCCTTTCCTTTCCTTTTCTTTTCTTTTCTTTTCTTTTCTTTTCTTTTCTTTTCTTTTTTATCCCGAGACATAAGAGAGTCAGCCTCAGTCTCTACTGGTGAAAAAGTTTTTGTCACACCTAATGGCACATGTCCAAGTGCCAGATTGAATTCAGCAATGTAAGAGTTGTCTGTCTAAGGGACAGAAGCCAATCTGCAAGAAGCATACATGAAAGGGAAATAGTCCTGATGCCTAGCAATGTCTGGAATTTAATTATTCATGAGTCACAGCTGCATCCTAGCCCTTATTGTAGTTTACGTTTTAAGACAATAAATTACATTATTTTGCAAAGGTAATATCTCATTATCAGGTAGACACTTGATATGCAGTTATGCACTAAGTGAATTCTCACACTCTATAACTGAGAGAGCCGCTATGCCTGATGATGATTAAGAAGTGACTGAGAAAAGGAGCACCTGGGTGTCTCAGTTGGTTACTATCCGACTTTAGCTCAGGTCATGATCTTGCAGTTCATGAGTTCGAGCCCTGCATTGGGCTCTGTGCTGACAGCTCAGAGCCTGGACCCTGCTTCGGATTCTGTGTCTCCCTCTCTCTCTATCTCTACCCCTCCCTTCCCCTGCTTGCACTCTATCTCTCTCTCAAAAATAAATAAACATTTAAAAAAGATTAAAGATGTGGCTGAGAATGGAGGTTCACTGTACTCCTGGGCTGAAAACTTCTCTCTAAAGGGGTATGTCCTGCACTGAGGGAAGTGGCAGAGAGTCAGCTTAGGAAGGGTGTGGATGTGTGTGGTTTTTTATGAATTATGTGTTATAGTTTGGCAATTGCCCTCTAGGATCTGGGGTTACTACTATCTCTTACAAGGTAACGAAGTTGTGTGATGACACTACCTTTCTTAATCTGTTGAATTCTGCTGATTTAGTTTTAGTCAATCAAGTGAAGAGGGAGTGGGAGAACGAGCTCTCCTGCCTTTCCAGGAGAAGCAGCCTTATGACCAAGGGCCTCTCCTTGACCACATAGTTTACTTAGGACCTGCCTGAGTCAGGTTGAGCTACAGAATTTGAGGAAACATTGGCTTTGGGGGTGGAAGGATACCTATAAATGCAACATAATTCAAAACAGTATTTCTTTATAAAATAATTATTTCTTCCTGATTACCAGAGCTAACTTAAATGTGTTTTTTTAAATGAATTTTTTTATACTACCAGGTTCTTTAGAGACAGTAACGATAAAATGTTTATGTATTGTCACCAATTATATACCAGAAGGGTGTTGACATTAGCCCTATGTTGTCCTTAATTTCCCCATTGAGCTTACAGGGTGTACATGATCATGCTACTTTACAGGTGAAAAAACTGAGGCTCAGAGAGATTGTATTATTTTAAAAAGTTATCCCACTGGTAAAGGGAAGAACTTAACCTCAAATATGGGTTTTCTAAAGACAAATCCATAAAGAACTGACTTCTGAAATTCTCCTAATATTTAGGTCTCTGTAGCTATAACCAACATAGTTATTTCATGGGACAAAATGGCCTGGTGAGCTTGCAACAGAGAGGGATTTTTTCTGGGAGCTCCAGCTTCCCCACTTCACCTTCCCAGCCCAGGGTCATGGGGTCCAGTTGGAGGCAGTAGACTGGATATGATGACCTCTAGAATCCCCAACCCCAGCCTGAGGATATCCATTTTAGACAGGGGTTGTTCTCTGCCACTTTGTATATCAGACTGCAGTTATCTTCAAGAGCACAATTCTAATGAGAGAAAACTTTGGTGATTTTCAAACAGGAATTTCTATGCCTGTCTGAGTTGATAAGCAGGCTCATGTCTTCTTATTCATGAGCCTTTCTCCTAATGCACCCTGATTAATGCTGAGTCCCAGTGACCAGTGACTGCTGGTGTGGAAGCATTCAGAACACATTGTCTTACACCAAGGTCTCCCCAGATCCTCTTCTAAGGCCCTTGTCCCTACCATGAGCCTTGACTCTAAGGACAGTGCTACTGTCACAGCCAACATCTTCCTACAGTGCTAAGCACTTAACCCTAACAGGCAGGTTAAGAGAGGACCCCAAAGTGAACTTCTTCTAAGAAAAAAGTGTCTTTGCTATTCAAGTGTATTTCTAACACAGTGTGCCCAAGCTCAGAGCCTAGCCTATAAGAAGGTCACAGTCATCTCAACAAGGTAGTCACCATTCAATTTCATGAAGGGATTGACTTTTTTTTAACCTATGCTAGAGAATCATCAACGTTGGAAAAGCAGCCTCTGGGTTTGTTTATCACACTGCAGTCTGGGCACCTACCATAAAACTTGGGGCTGGGGCTGGCATTGGACCAGAAATAGGAGGAATTTCCATTTATTTTCACCTCACTATCAAACTCATCTATGGAGTTCTGAGATGGGATAAGTGTGGGGGACATCAGAGGAAAGATAAGACCCCAGTTCCCTATGACCCAGCCAACATCCTTCCATCCCAGCCTACTGAGATCTTTCTCATGTGCTAGCTGTTTTTCTTCCACTAAGTTCTCAGGTATGACTCCCTTCCTTTCTGTCTTTATACTCGCTTCGCTCTGTGTTTTGCAGGCTCTCTCTTGCACTCTGTTTTTTTCTTTCCCTTCTCTTACTGTGATATACTTTGTGTCTCTTTTCTCTCCCTAATTCCCCTCCACCCCTTCATGTGCATACACTTTTTATTCCTTTTATTCCTTTTCTCCTTTTATTTTCCCTTTTTTGTTCTTCCATTTATTGTCTTCCCCATTTTCAACTTCATCTTTCATTTTACCTTCCTCATCACCCCATATCTGTCTTTGTCTCAAATTCTTCTGATTTCATCTTTGTCTGTCTGCCTTTCTCCTTCCTCTCCTCTGAACATCAGACCGTGCCAGTTACTTCCTGTCAGGTGTTCATCTTGAATACCAGGTTCTTCCCCCAAAACAAAACAAAACAAAACAACAAAACAAAACAAATACAAACAAACAAACAAAAACATGTTCTGGGATGAGGATTCATTCACATTCCAAATGTCAGCTGTTTTATTCATCTGAACCCTTGCCCACACTCATCCCACTCATTACCTTAGGGGAGACTTGGTTTCCTACCATGAAATGAAATCAACATGGCTGGAACCCACTGAACAAATTTTCCCTGAGTCAGAAATTTAGCAAGGGTGGGAAGTTCTCCAGGCATAATACAACAAAGGTCATTGCCAGGACATCTATAAATAGAAAAGACATTACTCCCCTGTAAGGATTCCTGTTTCAGGCCTTGTGGGGTGATAGATTTAGTTAACCTTTACATAAAGCCATCACAAGATCATCTTTCCCCAACTCTTGGAAGTGAACGTATGTCTTAAATTCTATAGAAAGCATGGCTAACTTTCTTCATTAGCTTACTTTGCCAGCTAAATACCTAAGGAGTGGTGTGAAAATTGAAGACTACTTTCAAGATCTAGTGATTCACAGATACCCTGGCACTTAAAAATGTCTCAGCACTTAAAAATATCTCAGCACTTAAGGTTGAAAATTTGGGGCAAAAAAAGTCTATAGAAAATGACTACTTTTCCCAGGTCTTTCCTAAGAATGTAGCCATAGTTGGAAGATGGTTCTGGCTCTACCTCAGCCATTTTTCCAGAGTTCTTTTTGGACCTGGAAATTTCACCACCATGTTTTCACCACTGTTTGTGCTGCTCCAAGATAGAGGTCTATTTTTTAAGACACTCTGTGAGTTGTTTGGAGCCCAACTCTGTTTCCCTTTAGAAATACAATGAAGTGTTTCAAATAGGGAAATATTTTATCCCTAATGCACAGTTCTATGTCTGAAATGTCATTATTCAATCTATAATTAATATAGTGAATGAAATAAAATCTTACAAGAATGAAAGTCATGCCCACGCTGCTTCCACAGGGAACTAAGCCTTTTTCTGTGTGGACATGGTGAGTTGTCATATCCCAGGCCTCCCATCCTATATAGGTGAGGTAATATGTCATTGTGGTTTTGATTTGTGCTCCCCTGACTATTATTGATGTTGAGAATGTTTTCATTTTTTTTTGGTTTTGGTTTTGAGTTGTATGAGTTCTTTATATATTTTAAATATCAGTCTCTTATCATATATATTATTTATAAATACCCTCTCCCATTCAGTAGGTTGTCTTTTTGTTGTTGACAGTTTCCTTTGTTGTGTAAACCTTTTTTTAGTTTGATATAGTTCCAATAGTTTATTTTTGTTTTTTTCCCCCTGTCTGAGGAGACATAGTCAGAAAGTTGTTGGTAAGGCTGATGTCCAAGAGATTACTGGGTAGACTTCCTTTTAGGAATTTTGTGGTTTCAGGTCTTATGTTTAGGTCTTTAAAAATATTCGGTTTTTATATGTCCATCCACCACAGAGTTTATAAGAGTCTCTGGGGCAGAGACTTGATAAAAAGAACCTCATCAGAACTTTGCACAGAGCGCAGGTGAAAATTCTTCCCTGATTTTTATACTGTAAAATATCAGAAATAATGATTCTGTTTCTCTTTCACCTAGGATCCATAAATCAGCAGCTGTGCCAGAGATGAAAGAGCAGACCACATTGGAGCCAGTCTATGTGCCCCCTGCAGCCTGAAGCTTCTCTCTACTATTCTCTCAAAAGGCAGGTACCAGCCCTCCTGGAACATGCATCTGCCTTACATTAGAGCTGTTCTCAATCCTCTTTGTCACATCTTGGGTAATGACTGTGAGTTTTGGGTGTCTAGAGTAAATTGTAGTGACAGGAGTCACAGAGAGAAGCTGGAAGGATGCTCATCCACTGCTCTGATAGGTGGATACCAGATCTTCCCCCCTGTTTTGTACCTTCTGTGACTGGGATCCTGATCTTGTTTTCATAAGGAACATAAATTGCACCCTGTGTGGCTGAAGAAGAGAAACAGAGAACCCTGTACATCCTATTGGGCAAGACTATATCTAGTCTGAGTGATAAGTCTCTTTGATATCCTTGGGCATAGTGATTCGACTGAAAGACCATGGATGAAAAAATAAATGTTTACCAACATCTAGAAAAACAAAGAGGGCTTTTAAAAAAGTCCTCATCTCCCAGGCAGAATCATAGTAGCTGAAAATTTATCTTCCCATTAGTCCCTCTAATGAGTATTTGAAGGGCCACTCAGCACTTCTGTAATCTAGAAGCTAACAGTTACTAAACCATCCTACATGTTCAGAAATATCTTCCATTTGGCTGAAGCTGAGCTGGAGCCAGAAAAAGGATTGTGTTAGATCATAGCCAGCGGCTGAGAGAATCAAGGGCCCTTGTATGGAGCTTCTGGTGGGGGAAACTATGCCTCCATGCACTTCTGAATTTAGGTTGAATGGTTCAGAATTTGCTGACCTAAGTAGATTGTTCTCCTAAAGGCTGTCAACAAATATCTTATGTAGGTACTAGAGAGATTTGGTTAAACAATTTACTCAGCAAGACTTTTACCAGCATGAATGTCTGATAAATCTATGGTGTGAGCCCCATAATTTGCCCCCAGCCTTGAGAAGACACTTGGCAGTTACCAAGCTTTTAATCAACATCTTCCTACCTTTACTTATTTATTCCTAGATCCATTCATTCGTCTGAACATTTATCAGAAGCAATGCACTGTGTAAGGCCCAGAGTCAATAAAGCATGGTTTATTGACTTGGGTTCTACTCCTAACTACTATATTGATCGTGAAAGACCTTAGCTAAATAGCACAATCAATACGAGCCTAAGCTTCTTTAACTATAGAAAGAACCTAATAACACTTCCCTCATACTTCAGATTCTTGTGAGAATTAGATGAGCTAATGTATTTAAAGCTATTATACAGTGTGTAATGAGTACAAAAACATGATAACCATCATGACTGTTAATGTGTAATATCTAGACCCAGTAAGCTCACAGATTTAGGAATGCAGATTTCATGGCTCTTCCACAGAACATGTCTGGAATAGATCTTTTCCCTAAACTCTTGCTACTAGCCAAGCCATGTCCCAGATGCTTAGGCTAAATTAGCAGTGGAAGTAGATCACCTGGGATTCAAGCTACTATTTCACTTTTTCTCATGTACAGAGCAAGCTATTTTTGCAAAGCATGCTAAATCATTTCCATGGAAACCATTTCATCATCTGGGACTCATCTCACTGATAATGCTGTGGAACTTTGTCATTGATACCTTCTGGAAAAAAAAAACTGACAATTTGGTGTGCATGGACACTCATGTGTATGTGTGTTCAGTCACACAATACAATCTTTCTAATGTCTTTTTTCCTTAGAACTTTTGCAAAGCAGATTCATTATTGCTTAGGAAAGCATGATATCAACGTAATCATGTACACCAGCAAAACTTCTATCGAAGGGTTGATTTACATTCAATCAGGTTAACAAGAAAAGGGGTGGATCCAGCGGTGTATTAAATATAGAAATAGACCACTGGTGGCAGGTAGTCACCATCAATTAAAGATTTTTTAATAATATAATTTATTGTCAAATTGGTTTCCATACAACATCCAGTGTTCATCCCAACAAATGCCCTCCTCAATGCCCATCACCCACTTACCCAACTCCCCTACCCCCCATCAACCCTCAGTTTGTTCTCAGTATTCAAGAATCTCCCATGGTTTGCCTCCCTCCCTCCCTCTCTGTAACTTTTCCTCCTCCCTCTCCCCCATGGTCTTTTGTTAAATTTCTCCTGATCTACATATGATCATATGAGTGAAAACATACAGTATCTGTCTCTCTCTCCCTGACTTATTTCACTTAGCATAATACCCTCTAGTTTTATCCATGTTGCTGGAAATGGCCAGATTTCATTCTTTCTCATTGCCAAATGGTATTCCATTGTATATATAAACCACATCTTCTTGATCCATTCATCAGTTGATGGACATTTAGGCTCTTTCCATGATTTGGCTATTGTTTGAAAGTGCTGCTATAAACATTGGGGTACATGTGCCCCTATGCATCAGCACTCCTGTATCCCTTGGACAAATTCCTAGCAGTGCTATTGCTGGGTCATAGGGTAGTTCAGTTGTTAATGTTTTGAGGAATCTCCACACTTTTTTCCAGAGCGGCTGTACCGGTTTGCATTCCCACCAACAGTGTAAGAGGGTGCCTGCTTCTCCACATCCTTGCCAGCATCTATAGTTTCCTGATTTGTTCATTTTAGTCACTCTGACCAGCGTGAGAAAAAAAAATAAATTTAGAGGAAACCAACCATATCACTTTCAACTCCCAATGCCCAATTTTGTGGGAAATTATGACAATGTGTTATCTGAAACATATCCTTAGGCTTAAAAGCCCTTTTTCTTTTTGTCACTTACAGGTTGCTGTATATGGCTGTTCTCTGCTCACCTCTTTCTCTCTTTCTCTCTCTCTCTCTCCTTAGCATAAACTCCATTCAAATCCTGTGTTCACTGATCTTCTACTATGATCCAAGCACTGTAAGAAGTGCTAGGATTGTACAAAAAATTGGAAAGGAAAGAAACATGCTCATAAAGAATTTTAAAACGAATAGTAAAGGTACACATGTATACAAATACTTAGTGTGCAAGCCCAGGTCAAATTTCATAGAAAGGTCATTTGTTAAGATGATAACTATACAGCTATAGTCAAACTAACTTAGCTTTCAATGTTTTTGTTTCCTCATATGTAAATTGATGGTAAAATACATAAAATGGCTTCAATGAGTGAATAAAAGTTCTCTATGCAAATATAAGATGCGTGTAGACATAACATTCTGCAACACACATTAGAAACCCTAATTGTGAAGGGTGTAGCTGAAACGGGTCCTGGATTCCAACAGTCACATTCCAGTACACAAGGCTCTGAACGCATATTGCAAGCAAAAGGGATGACATAAGCAGAATAAGATGACAAAATGCTGCCTGCTTGGAGGAATAGTCAATAGCAGAGTTGAACAGGAATCTGGGTTGATATACAGAAACAGAGGGGAGAAGAAACTGGGAAAGTAAGTTGGGGTCAGCAACTGAAGACCTTGTGTGCCCAGATTCCAGAGAGATATGGATATTTCCCTAAAACTATATAGAAGATATTCAAGACATTTGGACACAGTCATGATATAAAATACAATAGGGGCACAAATTCAGAGACCTCAGGCTGAGGTCAATGTACAGATGTTTTCTTTATTCGAAGAAATGTTTTATTATCATTTAAAAATTAACTTATTCTCTATAGTTAGGGTCTGCTCATCACCAGTTTGCTATAGGAATCACCCTATTGTTTTATGACTGCAAATTTACACATTTATGTTATCTCTCTATCCTAAGAAACAATGGGGTTTTAATATCTGATTATGTAAACCCTTTAGAAAAATTAATCTGGTGCCAGGATAGAGAATGCAATAAAGACCAGATGAAGAGGAAAAAGTTACGAGGGGTGAATTTCATATACCTATACATAGATTTCCAAGCACCATTCTTCTGGATAAAACCTAGACTGTGGTGTTGCAGCCTTGAGGCTGGAAGATTTCAGTGTACGGGATTCAAAGTCTGGAACACTGCTACATCAGCTATTCATATGTCTAAAAACCAGCTTTAATCACTGATCATTTACCTCAGGACATGTCTTATATGGAGCATAAGGTACAGAGACATTTTAAGGAGGAATATTTCTATATTTTAAGGCCAAGTTTAAATTTCTTATAGAGAATGAAATCAAAGAAATAAATATGCCTTGTCCACTATGCTCTGTAGGCCATATGCAAGGCTTTGGGGGGAATTCCAAAAATATATAATATATACTTCTGGCCTTCCAGAAGTTCACAATCTAAATGAGAAAGCAGGACATAAATACACAGAAAAAAATGTGATTGAGGGATTTAGTTAGAGTAGAAGGGATGTTTCAGAACAGAGTATGGTTGATTGCCAAATGGACTTAAGTTCCACTTCTCTATTAACTAATTAACTGTGTAAACTTAGACACGTTGGTTAATCTCCTTGAAAATATTTTCTCATGTATACTCTTAGAATTAAAATTATTATATTTTATTCTTTTCCAGATAGTTGTGAAAATCAAAGAGAATCAAAGAAACAAAAGTTTGGAGTGTAAGGGACCTTAATAACATCTAATCATCTCTTCAATTTCCAGATAGGGGAAACTGAGTTCCATGATATATGTTCCAAGGTGACTGAGCTAGTAATAATAATTGATACTATAAGCTTATTTTTTGATGTACACATATTTATCCTATTAACATTTGTTGAGAGTCTATGTTCAAGGTCCTGTTTAGGCTTTGCAGACAGAATAGCGAACAAAATGGACATCATATCTTTTGCTCTCTAGGAACTTACAGTCTCTCAGGGAAGACAGACATTACATAATTACAACCGGGATAGGGATACCAAACAGAAAATTTATAGTACTAGGCAAACATATGACAGAGGTAGTAGGCCTAGCCGGTGAGATCAGGGGGGGCCTCTTGAGACAGGACATCTATGCTTAGAGAAAAAAGTCATACACCTGTATTTTGAACAAATTGGGACTAGAACACACGTCTTTTGAATTGAAGGTCATTGTTCTTTCTTTAAAAGTTTTTACAGACTTCGGACTTAATCTCCACATGTAAACAACTATAAAACTACACAAAAATATACAAAACAACTAATTTCATGCGCTGCATAACAGACAATAGATTACTGATTCCTGAGATAAGGAAACACAGGAGGTGAGCCTACAATCACCTGACTTTCTATCTAGGGGCGATTTCAGGACCATAGTGCAAGGCAATGAAACCTAACAGAGCCTGAAAGACTCACTATACTGATGAGACAGAGATCAGAGTTTGGGGAGACCAGGGTACCCAAAACTTGCAGAGCAGAGTACCAAAAGAAAGAAGCTATGCAGAGAAATAACCCCACAAATCTGCATAGTGTTCCTCTTAAGCATTTGGCTAAATACCAATCCACATATCCATAGGGTAAAAAACACCATGACTCTAGGCAAAACCAAAATAAAAAATACAAAAATAAGAACTTCCGAGGAAAAATGATTTCTTTCTTCTTTTTTTTTTAAATGATTATACTATAATTAACCAACAGTGTTATATTAATTTCATGTATTTAATATAGTGATTCAACAATTCTACACATTACTCGGTGCTCATCAAGATAAGTGTACTCTTTTTTTTTAAGTTTATAGTTTATTGTCAGGTTGATTTCCATATAACACCCAGTGCTCTTCCCCACAAGTGACCTCGCCATGACCATCACCCCCCTTTACCTTTCCCCTTCCCCTTCCGCCCTCAGTTTGTTTTCAGTATTCCAGAGTCTCTCATGTTTTGTCTCCCTCCCTCTCCCTAACTCTTTTTCCTCCTTCCCCTCCCCATGGTCCTCTGTTGGGTTTCTCCTGTTAGATCTATGAGTGCAAACGTATGATATCTGTCCTTCTCGCCTGACTTATTTCGCTTAGCATGACACCCTCGAGGTCCATCCACTTTGCTACAAATGGCCAGATTTCATTCTTTCTCATTGCCATGTAGTATTCCATTGTATAGATAAACCACATCTTCTTGATCCATTCATCAGTTGATGGACATTTAGGCTCTTCCATGATTTGCCTATTGTTGAAAGTGCCGCTATGAACATTGGGGTATATGTACCCCTATGCATCAGCATTTCTGTATCCCTTGGGTAAATTCCCAGCAGTGCTATTGCTGGGTCATAGGGGAATTTTATTGACAGTTTTTTGAGGAATCTCCACACTGTTTTCCAGAACGGCTGTACCAGTTTACATTCCCACCAACAGTGTAGGAGGGTGCCCGCTTCTCCACATCCT
>CM053575.1:76915157-76939335 GCA_028646485.1 Cryptoprocta ferox
GGGGATGTGTCGAGTAGGAAGTTGCTGTGATTGAGGTCAAGGAGGCTGTTTCCAGCTTTCTCCTCTAGGGTTTTGATGGTTTCCTGTCTCCCATTCAGGTCCTTCATCCATTTTGAGTTTATTTTTGTGTATGGTGTAGGAAAGTGGTCTACTTTCATTCTTTTGCATGTTGCTGTCCAGTCCTCCCAGCACCATTTGTTAAAGAGGTTGTCTTTTTTCCATTGGATACTCTTTCCTGCTTTGTCAAAGATTAGTTGGTCATACATTTGTGCATCCAATTCTGGGTTCTCTATTCTATTCCATTGGTCTGTGTGTCTGTTTTTGTGCCAATACCATACTGTCGTGATGATTACAGCTTTGCAGTAGAGGCTAAAGTCTGGGGTGTGATGCCTTCCGTTTTGGTTTTCTTCTTCAATATTACTTTGGCTATTTGGGGTCTTTTGTGGTTCCATACAAATTTTACGATTGTTTGTCTAGCTTTGAGAAAAATGCTGGTGCAATTTTGATTGGGATTGCATTGAATTTGTAGATTGCTTTCAGTAATAATGACATTTTAACAATGTTTATTCTTCTGATCCATGAGCATGGGATGTTTTTCCATTTTTTTGTGTGTCTTCTTCAATTTCCTTCATAAGATTTCTATAGTTTTCATCATATAAATCTTTTGTATCTTTGGTTAGGTTTATTCCAGGGTATTATGGTTTTTCGTGCAATTGTGAATGGGATCAGTTTCTTGATTTCTCTTTCTGTTGCTTCATTGTTGGTGTATAAAATGCAACTGATTTCTGTACGTTGATTTTGTACCCTGTGACTTTGCTGAATTCCTGGATCAGTTCTAGTAGGCTTCTGGTGGAGTCGGTCGGGTTTTCCATGTAGAGTATTATGTCATCTTCGAAAAGTGAAAGTTTAACTTCATCTTTGCCAATTCTGATGCCTTTTATTTCCTTTTGTTTTCTGATTGCTGTTGCTAGGACTTCCAGCACTATGTTAAGCAACAGTGGTGAGAGTGGACATCCCAGTCGTGTTCCTGTTCTTAGGGGGAAAGCTCTCAGTTTTTCCTCATTGAGGATGATATTAGTTATGGGCTTTTCATATATGGCTTTTATGATGTTTAAGTAAGTTCATTCTATCCCGACTTTCTCGAGGGTTTTTGTTAAGAAAAGATGCTGTATTTTGTCAAATGCTTTTTCTGCATCTATTGACAGGATCATATGGTTTTTATCTTTTCTTTTGTTAATGTGATGTATCACATTGATTTATTTGCCAATATTGAACCAACCCTGCAACCCATGAATGAACGAAACTTGATTATGGTGGATAATTCTTTTTATATGCTGTTGAATTCGATTTGCTAGTATCTTGTTGAGGATTTTTGCATCTGTATTCATCAAGGATATTCGCCTGTAGTTCTCTTTTTTTTTTCTGGGTATCTGTCTGGTTTGGGAATCAAAGTGATGCTGGCTTCATAGAATGAGTTTAGAAGTTTTACTTCTATTCCTATTTTTTGGAATAGCTTGAGAAATATGGTTATTAACTCTGCTTGAAATGTCTGTTAGAATTCCCCAGGAAGCCATTTGGCCTAGGGCTCTTATTCGTTGGGAAATTTTTGAAGACTGATTCAATTTCTTCACTGGTTGTGGGTATGTTCAGATTTTCTATCTCTTCCCATTTGAATTTTGGTAGTGCATGTGTGTTTAGGAATTTGTCCATTTCTTCTAGGTTGTCCAGTTTGTTGGCATATAATTTTTCATAGTATTCCCTGATAATTGCTTGTATTTCTGAGGGATTGGTTGTAATAGATCCATTTCCATTCGTGATTTTGTCTGTTGGGTTCTCTCTTTTCTTTTTGAGAAGCCTGGGTAGAGGTTTATCATTTTTGTTTATTTTGTCAAAAAACCAGCTCTTGGTTTCATTGATCTGTTCAACTGGTTTTTTTTTTTTTTTTTTTTTTTGGATTCAATGTTCTTTATTTCTGCCCTGATCTTTATTATTTCTCTTCTTCTGCTGGGTTTTGGGTGCTCTTGCTTCTCTCCTTCTAGTTCCTTTAAGGGTGCTTTCAGATTTTCTATTTGCACTTTTTATAGTTTCTTGAAATAGGCCTGAACTGCAAAATACTTTCCTCTTAGGACTGCCTTGGCTGCATCCCAAAGAGTTTGGATTGTTGTACTTTCATTTTCATTTGTTCCCATATAATTTTTAATTTCTTCTCTAATTGCCTGATTGGCCCAATCATTCTTTAGGAGGGTGGTCTGTAACCTACATGATTTTGGATGTTTTCCAGACTTGTTTCTGTGATTGATTTCAAGTTTCATAGCATTGTGATCTGAAAGTGTGCATGGTATGATCTCAATTCTCTTATATTTATTGAGGGCTGCTTTATAACCCAGTATGTTGTCTACCTTGGAGAATGTACCATGTGCACTCGAGAAGAAAGTCAATTTCATAGCCTCAGGATGCAGAGTTCTAAATATATCTGTCAGATCCATCTGGTCCAAGGTGTCGTTCAGGTCCATTGTTTCCTTAGTGATTTTCTGTCTAGTTGATCTATCCTTTGCTGTAAGTGGAGTGTTAAAATCCGGTGCAATTAGCACATTCTTATCAATAAGACTCTGTTTGTGATTTACTGTTTTATGTATTTGGGTGCTCCCGTATTCAGTGCATAGATGTTTATAATTGTTAGCTCTTCCTGATGGATAGACCCTGTAATTATTATATAATGCCCTTCTTCATCTCTTGTTACTGCCTTTACTTTAAAATCCAGGTTGTCCGATATAAATATGGTACTCCAACTCTCTTTTAACTTCCAGTCTCATGATAGATATTTCTCCATCCCCTCACTTTCCATCTGAAAGTGTCTTCAGGTCTAAAGTGAGTCTCTTGTAGACAGAAAATAGATGGATTTTGTTTTTTATTCATTCTGCTACTCTTTGTCTTTTGATTGGAGCATTTAGTCCATTTATATTCAGTGTTATTATTGAAAAATATGGGTTTAGAGTCATTGTGTTTTCTGTAGGGTTCATGCTTGTAGTGGTGTCTCTGGTACCTTGTGTTCCTTGCCAGATTTCTCTCATAGAGTCCCTCTTGGGATTTCTTATAGGGCTGGTTTAGTAGTTATGAATTCTTCAATTTTTGTCTATTTGGGAAAACCTTTATCTTTCCTTCTATTCTGAATGACAGCCTTGCTGGATAAAGGATTCTTGGCTGCATATTTTTTCTGTTCATCACATTGAAGATTTCCTTCCGTTCCTTTCTGGCCTGCCATATTTCAGTAGATAGGTCTGGAACTACTCTGATAGGTTTCCCTTTGTATGTTAGGGCCCTTTTATGCCTAGTTGCTTTCATAATTCTCTCTTTATCCTTATATTTTGTCAGTTTCACTATGATATGTCATGCCAAAGGTCTATTCAAGTTATGTCTGAGGGGAGTTCTCTGTGCCTCTTGGATTTCAATGTCTGTTTCCTTCCCCAGATTGGGGAAGTTCTCAGCTATAATTTGTTCAAATATCCCTTCAGTCCATTTTTCTCTCTCTTCTTCTGGAATTCCTATGATAGGGATATTGTTCCATTTGGTTGCATCACTGAGTTCTTGAATTCTCCTTTCATTCTCCTGGGTCAATTTATCTCTTTTTCTCGGCTTCCTCTTTTTCTATAATTGTGTCTTCTAATTCACCCATTCTCCTCTCTGCCTCTTCAATCCGTGCAGTGGTCACCTCCATTTTATTATGCACCTCATTTATAGCATTTTTTAATTCGTCACAACTATTTTTAAGGTCCATAGTCTTTATAGCAATAGCTTCTCTGATGTCTTCCATGTCTTTTTCAAGCCGAACGATTAATTTTATGACAATTTTTCTTAATTCTTGCTCAATTATGTTGCTTACATCTGTTTTGAGCAATTTTGTAGCTATGACTTCTTCCTGGAATTTGTTTAGTGGAGAGTTCTTCCGTTTCATCATTTTGGCCAGCTCTGTCTCTTGTCAGTTTTAAAAGCTTGTTATGCACTCTGCACCTGTGAGTATTGCCATATTAAAGGAGGCTCATTGACTGTCCAGGGCCTGTCCGTTCAGGAGGTGTTCTTTTAATGGTGTTCCTTAGTCTCTCTTGTGCCTTTGGTTATTTTATTTCCCTACTCGTAGTGATATTTGGGACTCTCCACCATGTGCACTTTGGCATGTTTCTTCAGGTAGCCATGAAAAGGAAAACAGACAGACAAGCACACAGGGACCAAAAGCATGTAAACACACAGAAAAATCAAACAAACTAGCAAACCGAACTTACTTTCTTACCATACTTTACCATATGATCCACTACTCATGTTCCTTGGTACTCACCCAAAAGAAATGAAAACGTGTCCACAAAAATCTTGCACACAAATGTAGCTTTATTTTACGGCAGCTTTATTTTATAGGAGATTTATTCATAATTTCCAGAAACTTGAAAGCAACCAAGATGTCTTTCAGTAGATGATGAGATAAACAAACTGTGGTACATGTAGACAGTGGAATATTACCCAGAACTAAAAAGAAATGAGAGATCAAGAAATTATTTATTACTAAGGAAAAGATAGCCAATCTGAAAAGGTTACACATGATTGTATACATATCTATATAGTATTGTATGATTCCAACTATATGACATTCTGTAAGGGCAAAACTATGGAGACAATAAAAAGATCAGTGGTTGTCAGCAGTTGAGTGGAGGAGAGGAAGGCAGTGAAAATATTCTTTATGACACCATAATGATAAAAATATATCATTATACATTTATCCAAAGCAATAGAATGTATCACACGAAGAGTGAGCCCCAAGGTAAACTATGGACTTTGAGTGATGATGATATATTAATATAAGTTCATCTTTGGTAAGAAATGTACCACTCTGGTGAGTGATATTGATAATGAGGAGGGTGCTTTGCATGTGTAGAGACAGGGATATGGGAAATATTCATATCTTCCTCTCAACTTTGTTGTTAAACTAAAGTTGCTCTAAAAGATAAGTTCTTAAAAAAAAGTCTAACCTCAGTCCAATCCCATAGGGATTTGGAGTATAATTGTATGACAAAGATTGTTCATCTGAAGACAGGTGGTGGAAGTTGATGCTTTGGCACCAGTCAGTGGCTTCAGACAGCCCCAGGCAGCATCTCCTGGCATTTGTCAAAGTTACTTCACCCACTGTTTTGGCTCCTTCTGAAACTTAAAGATGCCATCATGAAAGATCTGGCCTCTGCCTGTGAGGAGGTACTAATGCATCCCTGTAACCATTGCTTTCAGAATCAAAGGTACATTTCAGGGACTAAAGAGTAATGGGACAAGGCACTGGTTTCTTCTTACACTGATTACTAACTGGTATATACTTATACCTCCTGATATTGCTATAGAAGAAAAATGGATGGGTGGTTTCCAAGGGGACTTTGGAAAGCTAACACGTATTAACTGACTATAATGTATCAGAGACCTTGTTAGTCACTTAACATCAGTTATTTTATTAAGTCACATGCTAATCTGGAGAAACAGTTATTTCTGAAGCCAGCTTTTAGATGAAGAAACAGATTCATGGGGTCAAAACTAAGATTATAACATAGCTATCTAATTCCAACCTCTGGTTGGCATGGGTCATGTGTGGACAATGACATTATGTTTATCATCATTATAATAGATACCCTTGTTGGACACTGTCCTTGTGTTTTCCTGCTAGGCAATAATGTACATTTCTGTGGGTTGTGCTGACTCCCTGACTCATCTCTGTGGCCTCATCAGCCCCGTGGAGGCTTCCAAAAACCCTTAAAAATGATGGAATCTGGGGAGGAGATTCCTACTTTTTTCTGCTAGCTGGGGCAGAGGTGGCCAAATGACTACCATCACCTTGCCACCATAATAATACAAAAACAAAAAGAAAAACTGGAAGAGGAATCAATAATATATTGTTGCAGAGTACCCAAAGGATGCAAATTGCTCTCAAAGGGAAACAAACATAACACTTTTCTTTGAACTTGACTAGAGCAGAACACAGTCCCCTTTAATAAGAAAGAGTCTCTGGAGAAGACAGCCAGCTGTTAAAATTGTTAATTACTTGTTACAATATTCAAATGTTCCTAGTGACTAGTCATATTCATGTAAATCAGGTGTCCACAGTAGTTATAATCACTCAGTTAAATATGCTCAAGATTAAGGAGAGAAGAATTTAAGAAAGAATCATCAAGATTCTCTCAGAGAACTTGGACTATGTTTTAGAAATAGAAAAGAAGAAAGATGCCCATGACTCAGGATAATTACACAAAAACCACACAGTAAAAGACATCAACTGGGGCACCTGGGTGGCTCGGTTGGTTTAGTTTTGGACTCTTTGTTTTGGCTCAGGTCATGATCCCAGGGTCATGTGATCCAGCCTTGCTTCTGGCTCGTGCTGAATATGGAGTCTGCATGGGATTCTCTCTCTCTCTCTCTCTCTCTCTCTCTCTCTCTCTGTCTCTCAAATAAAAAAATAATTTAAAATAAAAAAAAGACATCACCTTTCCACTTCCTGACGGACAACTTTTTGCTAATTTGCACTGTAGCTTGGGTGCTGTGTAGAAACTGATATGCAGGGTGTTGGTGAAATAGACTCTGAAATGCACAGTTATGTCACAATGAGATACCATTAAACACCAAATGTTGGTGAGGATGCAGAATTGGAACTCTCAACCATTGTTGGTGGAGTATAAAATCCTATTTTGAAAAGTGTTCTACCAATTTCTTATGAATGTATTGACAAAAAAATTGTTAAAGAATATTAGTAACAGCTTTATTTAAAACAGTGAAAAACTGGGACAACCCAGGTTACTATAACTAGGAGAATGGATAAACAAACAGAAGCACATGTGTATAATGGAATGCTATTCTACAATACAAAGGAATGAACTGATGCTTCAAACAACATCATGAATGAATCCCTCTAAAAAAATTTACACTAAGTAAAAGATACTTTATACAAAGAATATATACTCATGATGTCACTATATGAAGTTCTAGAAAAAATCAACACGTACAAATCTAATTCTGGCAAAACTAATCTATGATGAAAATAAAAATTGAAAGAGTGGTTGCCTGATCATGGTGGGTGGAGGCATTTGGGAGCTAAAGTAGGAGACACTGAATGAGAACAGATATGAAGAAAGTATCAGAAGTAATGGCAATATTTTGTATCTTGATAGAGATTATGGTTATGTAAGTGTCTGTATTTGTGAAAACCCATCAAATGTTCATTTAATATTTTCTTAATACGTCATTGTATGTGACTTTTGTCTCAAAATAAAAATAAATAAATTTTGAACTCTAACAAATGATACATATGATGAAGTATTTATTGAGAAGTGTACTAATGTTAACCAATATTTTTAACAGATTTATTGAGGTATATTTCATATACAATAAATTTCACATGTTTAAATTATAGAATTTGATAAGTTTTGACATAAATCTACACTTATAAAATGTCACTAAATCTTGCTCATCCTTACTCTGCTACACCTCCTTCAATAAATATCAATTTGATTTCTGTTACTATGTATAGTTTTTAATTCTATGTAACTAATTAAAAATATTTCAATTGATTTTTAGAGCATTTTTGGTTTCTAAAAATAACGTGAATAAATTACAAAGTGTCCATGTACTTTCCCCATATTAATAATATTTTACATTGATGTAATATATCAGTTAAAATTGATGGATCAATATTGACACAATGTTATTACATTAGGGTTCACTCTTTGTGTTGTACATGCTATGATTGTGACAAATGCATAAAGTCATGTATCTACCATTACATGATCATACAGACTTTAATTTCTTCCCCTGTGTTCCACTTATTCATCCCTGCTGCCAATTAGCATTTAGCCCCTGAAAATCACTGACTGATCATTTTACTGTCTCTGTAGTTTTGCTTTTTCCAGAATGTCATATAGTTGGAATCATATAGTATGTAACCTATCAGACTGACATCTTTTTATTTTGTAATGTGTTTTAAAGTTTCTTCCATACTTTTTTAAAGCTTTATTACTCATTTCTCTTTATATTTCTATGTCTGATAATATTCTGTTGCACAGATGCATGACAGTTTATTTATTTACTTGTTGAAGGATATTTAGTTTGCTTGCAACTGCTGGCAATTATAAATGAAACTGCTAAAAACATTAGTGTGCAAGATTTTGTGTGGCCATAACTTTTCAACTCAATTGCGTATATTCCTAGGGGCATGACTGCTGAATCAAATAATAAAACATTTAGCTTTGTAAGAAACTGTTTATCTTACATTTTACATTCCCACCAGCACTATATGAGAATGTTTGTGGCTTTACATTCTCACCAGCATTTGGTGTTGTCAGTGTTTTGGGTGTTGGCCCTTCTAATAAGGGTGTATTAATTTGTTTTAATTTGAAATTTCCTAATGACATATGACAATAATCACTCTTTCCATGTTTATTCACAATTTGTATGCCTTGTTTGGTGAGGTGTCTATTCTGATCTGTCCATTTTGAAGTTGGGTTTTTAATTTTCTTACTGTTGAGTTTTTAAGAGTTATTTGTATATTTTGATGTCAGCTCTTTACCAGATTTATGTTTTGCAAAGATTTTCTTTTACTCTGTGGTTTGTCTTTTCATTCTATGAACAGTGTCTTTTGTAAAACATATTTTTGTTGGTGGTGTCAATTTTAGTAAAGTCAATATTTCCTTTCATAGGCTGTGCTTTTGGTATTGTATCTAAAATTTTATCACTAAACTAAAAGTCACTTGGATTTTCTTCTATGTGCCTCTACAAGCTATAGTTTTGCATTTTACATTTATATCTATGATCCGCCCTGTTCATTTTTGTAGAGTGTAAGATCTATCTCTTAATTTTTTTTGCATGTGGATATCCAGTTGTTCCAGCACCATTTGTTGAAATGACTGCCCTTTTTCCATTAAACTGCCTTGCTCTTTTGTCAAAGATCAGTAAAGTATATTTTTGTGTGTCTATTTGTGTTTCACTGTTGATCTATTCATTTATTCTTTTACAATCCTAAACTGACTTGATCACTGTAGCCTTTTAGTAAGTCTTAAATTTGGGTAGTACCCCAGTCTTATGACATAGTTATTTTCAAAATTGTGTTGGTTACTTTGGGCCTTTTGCCTTTCTATGTATTATTTATTTATTTATTTATTTAGAGAGTACTCAAGCAGGGGCTGGGCAGAGAGAGAGGTAGAGAGAGAATCCCAAATAAGTTCTGCCTGGTTTCTGTCATTTTTGCATTGCAGCCTAGAAACATCCTTGGGGTAGTAACCTGAGTCCATTGTAGAGCTCATCTACTTGTTTCATGTACATCAAAGATCATTATTCCATGCTGCCTTTTATATAGTGCCTTAAAAATCCTTATTTCATGTTTGTCCACTTTTTTATTGCTTTAGCCAGGAGGAAAAGTCAATCCCTTCTAATCTATTTTGCCAGAAAGGCATCTCCTCAATGTCTTCAATTAGTTTTGAAAAGCAATAGTTAGATTTAATAGGTGAATAGAATGTGAAGATAGTTGGGTAGATATGTGGCACATCATTTATAATAGAACACAAATGATAGAATCTGAGGTTGAGTATGTGATAGTTCACTATACATTTATTTCAACTTCTAATGTTTGAAATTTATTTTAAGTTGGGCGGAAAATAGTTATGCCCTAGATTTGGATGGCTTTGACCCACCCACTGTGTACCCTGTGGAGGTTACTTGTGCAAATCATTTTTCATTGTGAGAAAGTTCTGCAGGCAGGTGAGAGTGGAGGGCCAATATGCCTAGCTGGAACATCTTGCTGCCTTTCTTCTGAGAGGGAATACTTTGGAGATAAAGGTGTGTGACAACTTAGTCCTCCTCCGTTTCCATTTCCACCAGCTCCTGTTTGTCTTGCCTGTATGATGCTCCAAATGCACCTCATCTCCATGGCCGGGAAATCTGCCAGTTTAGCAAGTGAATGAAAATAAAGGGAGATATGGGGAAAAGTAACAATATGGTGAAGCAGAAAGCATGGTTCAGAAGGTCCTTTGAAAGGAATAGTATGTATAGACTGCTAAGTTTCTTTCTGCTTCCCTTCTTATAGAAAACTGTAATATGTCTCTCTCCTTGATGCCTGGCCCTGAGCGTTTTTTTTTTTTTTCTGTTATCACTGTAAACTGGTTTTAAATAAAGTGAAGGAAACAATTTCTAATGGGGGTTCTGAAATGGCTTTTGGGGCCTGTTTTAGGTGGTCAAATTCAGAGTTCCCATTGACACAATGCAATCTCTGAGTCCCCTTAATGGTTTAACAAATGAAGGAAATAAAAGGACAAGAGTAAGAAGCCAGCAGTGTTTTGGGTAGTCATGTGACAGTCTGCATGAGCTAGTCCAAAGCCACACTGATCTTATGTCTGTTTATCTTAATGAGCTCACAATTCTGGTGTATTAATGGGCCTATAAACAGATATAACTGGGCTTCTTCTTTAAACTGGCTTTTCTAAAGGTTTATATGACACAGGGCAGCACAAAGCCAGGCCATCATTCCATATTAATCTGCAGGTTCAAAACAATCCCAATAAAACTCCCAGCAGTTGTGTGCATGTGTGGTTTAAAACTGATAAGCCATTTCTAAAATTCATGTGGAAATCAAAGGACAAAGAATAATCAAGGTAAGGTAATTTTGAAGAGCAAAACCAAATAACTCTTATAGATATCAAGTTATATTACAAAGCAATACTTATTTAGGCAGTAAATTGGTAGTATAAGGATAGACATTCTGACCAATGGAACAAAATACAATCAAGAATGAGATGTGTGAGTATATGATCACCTGATTTATGACATAAACATCACTCAGTACAGTGGGGAAAATAATATTCTTTTAATACATGTTACTGAGATAGTCAGACATTGCAGACTTTGGGTCTGGAGTTCTCTCTTGTCCAATAAGAAAGCAGACGACATAGAATTGAATACAAGAGACGCTATGTCTGGGAGGAGACAAGGGCCCTGATTAAGGGTCCTTGCTCCTTATTTATTAGGATCAGAAGGTTTACAAATGTGATGGATGTGCAGAAAGAGATAAAAAAACAGTGATCATTAACTCATGTGTGTGAGAGAAAAGGGGGTTTCAAACATATGCAGTGTTAGAGGTTTAGGTCAATACAAAACACAATCCCAGTGCCAAGCAGATAGCTGCTTACAGCAGGC
Organism: Cryptoprocta ferox; assembly: GCA_028646485.1. Taxonomy (NCBI): domain Eukaryota; kingdom Metazoa; phylum Chordata; class Mammalia; order Carnivora; family Eupleridae; genus Cryptoprocta; species Cryptoprocta ferox. The sequence continues at coordinate 76,926,357 of CM053575.1, forward strand.
ACCAGCCATCATGTCTGTTTATCTTAACTTGTCTAGGGGATAAGACAGAGCATGATACCTCAGTGTTAACAAAGAATCATTTTTTTGCTAATAAGTTCCAGGCAATTTCATCCTGCTGCAGTGGTCTTTCACCCTGTTTACCTATTCTTGGGCGCTTTCATCCTGTGGAAGCAGCTTTCTGCTCTATACTTTGTTCCATCCTGGGGGCGCTTTCTCCCTGTGGCTGCTTATTGGTCTAAGCCTTGTTAACCCATTGGTGCAAGCTCAGGGAATTCTTGAACTTATTCTCCACATATGTGGAGACTTTGGGCCTGCAAATCAGAGATAGCTCCTTACTGTACCTCTCACCATAAACAATAACAACAAAATGCCATTCTGGATGGATTTCAAACTCAATCTGAAAATCAGCCAATAAAGCACTTAGAGACATATATTGGAGAACATCTTCATGACCTTAAAATAGAGAAAGATTCCCAAAGATCACGTAAGATTTTTAAAAAGGAAAACAAGCAAAACAGATGTTAATTTAAATTATATTATAATTAAGAACTGTTTATAAAAATATTCCATTATGAAAAGATAACCCAGATGTGCAACACACGTATCTGAAGAAGAGCTAATATCTAGAGTATCATTGGAGGAAACACAGATGACCTTTAAAAATGGGCAAAAATCATGAAAAAGCTCTTCATAAGAGAATATTCAGTTGATGATAGACATAAGAAAGTATCATACTCATTAGTAATCAGAAAAAATCATCTGAGCTACCATAATAGTTGAGATGGAAAAAAGCCCTACAAGAATAGGAACCAATATTGTCCAGGACAGACTTGAGAATTAAAAAATTGGAGAAGAAAGCCCAGCAGGAGAGCTCAGATCCTTTATAAAGATTCCAGGGACACCTGACCTTGTAAGTAAGGGCCTGCCTTGGCTGCACCTCACCATCCTTTGAGACTTATAATTTCCCTGCATTCTAAACATGCCTCCACACTGTCAGGCCAATTATCTCACCAGGCCATTGAAGGCCACACAGCAGGACTTTTTGATATTGTATTGTGGACTTAATTGTCTAGCACTGTGTATTAAAAAGACTGTTCTTTTCCTCACCGTATTGAGTGGTGCCTTTATCATAAATTAGTTAACCACACATGTCAATTTTGACTATTTTGTTCTATTAGTCAGGTTGTCTATCCTTGCACCAATAATATATTTAATACACCAGAATTACTTTATAATAGAGCTTGAGATCTGCAAGAGTAAGTTATTCACATCCTGGGGCCAAGGTGGGAGATGCAGAGAGGTATGGTTATTCATATTTCCCTAATAGTTAGGCAAGAGGTTTTCAACAAACAGTCAGACAGTAAACACATTGAAACCTGTGTGGCATGCTAAAGACCAGATCCCCTTGATATCACAGGGCAGTGCTGTCTTTTTCACATGTCAAGTGTACCTCCACTGATACGTGGTCCAGTGGGTTGACTGATTTTCCCCAGAAGGTTGCCCTCTCTCACCACTCTACTAAGTGGTCACAATGGACAATCATTCAGCATAGCATAACTCAATATGCACTTGCCAAATACTGCTTAATCATGACCATTCTGCTAAAATGTACATGAGTGGGAAGGGGGAAAATGGTTAAATGCTATCTTCCCTAAAGAGCTGGTGGTCTAGAGAATGAAACTAAATTAATGCATCAAACATCTAAATAATCCAAAACAGCTATAATTTATATAAAAACAAATGGCTTATAGAAAAAATATAGGAATTCAAAGAAAGGGGTAATCAGTGAGTAGTCATAACCAGCTTCCTGAGCTCAGTCGTGAAGCATGGGAAATATCAGTGAAAATCTAGCCAGTGGTGTGGTTAAAGCATCTTAATCTCTGGATAACTTCACATATTCTTGTCCAGAAGTCACTGTGCTTCTCTACTAATAGAGGAAAATTCTGAGTGATGAGTAATGGACCACAGCATAGTCGCATGGGAAACCACCTGCTCATCCCATAAGAATATTGTATTCAGTCATACCCTGCCCCAGCTCCCAACCCACAATTCTATACTCTTCCTGTACAGGGTTGTAGTGGGTAAGGCTTTGCCTAGCATTTAAAAAATTTTTTTACATTTATTTATCTTTGAAAGACAGAGAGAGATAGAGCGTGAACAGGGGAGAGGCAGAGAGAGAAAGAGACACAGAATCTGAAGCAGGCTCCAGGCTCTGAGCCAATGCAGGGCTCGAACCCACGAACCGTGAGATCATGACCTGAGCCAAAGTCGGATGTTCAACCGACTGAGCCACCCAGGTGCCCAAGCCATTGCCTAGTATTTGCTGGTAGCATAGCGGAGTAGACTCATCAGTCATAGCTCATCTGCTCTGAGGTCTCTCTGGTTTAGTGTGAAAATCTCATGCAGTGAAGAAAAAAAGCCAGGACACACCCATTCAGTGTATATATCACCCTTGACTTTGTCCTAGGCCCATATTCTTGGGAGAACAATGTCATCTAGAATGAGGATCTCATGGAATATTCTGCTGAAGGGAGATCTCACAGTGGAAGCAGACCTTGGTACCCATAAGGTTTTAATGCTCATTTCAAAGACGGCCAAAACCATACTTCACACCAACAGTTGAGCTAGAACTAAATTCAAAACTCTGGATTCTTATAAAATAGACTTCATTCCTAAAATGCAATTAAATTCTTCCCAGGTGAAAAGAAAGAACGAATTTGAGATCAGGCTGGATTTGTGGCCAAAGAAAAAGTGTTCACCAACTGAATTACCTAGGTACTAGATATGCATCACTAGGAACTTAGAATTCAAGATAAATACACTTTCCTGTGCACAAACATAAGGAAGAAATGACCTTGAGAGTATATCTGGGGGGGGGGTGTTGGATATGTTTTAGTTGCAAAATAGGAGAGAAAGAAGCATAAAAATGTGTTTGGGAGAATTATGGTCCAAGAAAATGAGTGTGGAGCAATGCCTATCAAGTGATCCTTTGTGAGAGGCTTGCAGGGATTCCAGAGGTTGACTTGGAGGTAAAGTCAAGAATGGAAATGACCTGCATAGCAGGGCCATCAGAGATACTGACCAGTGATTTATTTTAAGAAGCACTGGGAAGCATCAAGCTTCTGGAACCAAGTACTAGTGTGCTTACCTTTCTGGCAGTGGCTTTGGAAAAATCTTGTGGAAGTGACTAATGCCTAAGAACGAGGGCCAAGAGGAAGCAGCAGGGTGTATAGTGGGTGATGCTTGTTAGGATAACTGCAGTTAGCCCTTCTGACAGCCCAGATCTTTATTTCCACTTATCACACAGAGGTACAGGATGAGTTAATAGACATTAATACTGAAAGGTTAAACATGGCATTGGTAAGGAGAAAAACAGTATAGAGGCTCAGAGAGGCAGAACTTGCCTTTTTAAAAATAACGGAACTGAGATATGCATAATTAGAAGAAAAATACACCAGTACATTTCTACTTTGTGATCATCAAAGAGCATCTGTTAAACTCCTGGTTATATGGGACCTCCTCAGAAGTACTGATAAATGACAATTTCTCGAGTAGTTTACAATGTCCTATAGCCTCATGCAAGAGGCAGTTTAGTTGTCTTCTAAGACAATGTGGAAGTGGGGGCAAAATGGCCAGAATTAGATTCTTTATGGAATCTTAATCTCAATGCTGTGAATATAGAAATATAAACACTACTTCCCATTTTGGAAATAGTGAAGAGTTTGTGCAAGGAAAGACCTAGTAACCTAGATGTCTCCATGAGGTCACTAGGTACTTTTAATAATCAAGCAAAAATCTTTCCACTCTCTATTTTAATTATTGTGCAAAAAGTCCAAAGCTCAGCTGTCAACACTTTGGAGAATTCCCAAGAACTATGTCACATTCATTTCTTCCCCCTTTGTTTTCCTCTTCCTGCAGAATGCTTCCTCTCTGCAGTTTATCTATCTTTTTAATTTCTTTGCTCCTTTCTGCCCTCTGACATAAAGAACACGGAATTTAACATCCTCAATGTGGCATTTAACTTGCTTTTCCCACAAACATCATACACAAGCTAATTATGTGTAGAGAATTTTACTGAGGATGTGAAAGTCTCAGAGGAGGGTTACAACATAGCCAAGCTAACAAACTGACTAAATTATTTAAGAAGTAATGCTGTGCATTAGACATTCTTATACTTAATAGTCCTGTAGTTATTTATTTTGCCAAGAATTTCATGCTAGACTGGGGTTTGTTTCAAACCCCGGTGTCTTTCCACATTCTTGAATCTTCTCAAATTCATCTTAAGTAAAAGACTGGACATTAATATTTTACATTTCTTATTAAAAGTCTAGAAAAATAACAAAAATGGTAATTCTTACAGAAGTTAAAAGGAGGAGATATTAAACACAAAATCAGAAATTAATGATGTAAAGAAAAACAAAATATCAGTTATAATTAACAAATCAATAAATAAACCATTGACCATTGAGAAAGAGTAGAAGCACGTATATAAAAACAAGTGACTGGGGGTAAATAATCATTAAAATAGAGGAAATCTTAAAATTAACTATTTGTACACCATTACAAAAGAAAAAGTGAAATGACTAATTTCCCAGGAAATTATAGGTCCCACAAATTTATCCCAGTAGAGATAGAAACTTAAACAGATTAATTGTAATAAAATAAATACTGAAAATTACTCAGATTCTAACCCCCCCACACACAAAAGCATCAGGCCCCAATGGTTTCATAGATGAGTTCCACCAAACCTTTAAAGAACAGATAGTTCCATTGCTAAATAAATTTTTGCAAACCAATGAAAATGAAGTAAATATTTAAATTATTGATAAAGTATAACTTTGATATAAAGCTGATGAACATAGAAAAAAGGAAAATTATAGACTAATATCATGTGCATATATTGATTTAAAAATCCTAAATAAAATATTAAAGAAAACATTCCAAAAACAGCACTTGCTTCAAGATCTAAAGGACTCATTTGCTATAAGATTATATTAAGTAAATATTTTTATTATTTATAATAAATTTTGCTGGCATATCTATACATATATAATTTTAACAATGATGTATCTAAAGATGGTATGATTTATAGACAGATTTAAATATAACAAATCTAATGCATCCTCTTTTTTTTCTCTCTCGAAATTTTTGTCATGGAAGACAGCTTATCACAGTAGTCAGTAATCTCAGTCCTACTATATACTACTTCTGTGACCTTAGAAATTGTGACCTTTACTTGTCTTTAAGAAGACTTGGTTTTCGGGGCGCATGGGTGGCTCAGTCAGTTGAGCGTCCGGCTATGGCCCAGGTCATGATCTCGTGGTTTGTGGGTTCGAGCCCTGCATCAGGCTCTGTGCTGACAGCTCAGAGCCTGGATCCTGCTTCGGATTCTGTGTCTCCCTCTCTCTTTCACCCTCCCCTGCTCATGCTGTCGCTTTCTCTCTCTCAAAAATAAATAAAACATTAAAAAAATTTTTAAAAAAGACTTGGCTTTCTCATCTGCTAAAATGGTGCCAATAATAGATATACCTTCTGGAGTTGATGTAATAAGCCAATGAATATTATATATAAAGAATACAGAATAGAGCTTTCCAGGTAATAAGAACTCAGTAAATACTTGTTATTTTTCTATCAGTCACCATTTAATGCATTCCAAAGCTTTGGCTACAATGTTTCCTGGTCCAACCTTCCTTCCCCTACATTTTTTTAAAAACTTGCCATGAAGTCTATCAAAGTACCAAATTCAGCACAGAGCCCACTTCAGATCCTCTGTACTCCTCACTCTTTGCCCCTCCCCTGCTAGTGCTCTCTCTCAAAAATAAAATAAACACTGGGGCACCCTGCTGGCTCAGTAGGTTAAACATCTGACTTTGGCTTAGGTCATGATTTTGCAGTTCATAGTTCGAGTCCCACATAGAGCTCTGTGCTGACAGGCTTCATCGAGCCTGGAGCCTGCTTCAAGTTCTGTGTCTCCCTCTCTCTCTCCCCTTCCCTCACTCATGTTCTATCTTTCTCTCTCAAAAGTAAACATTAAAAATAATAATAAAATAATAAAGTAAACATTAAAAATAAAGAAGAAAGAAATCAATACCCTTAAAAAGAATGTATTGGATATTTAAGTGCAGTCTGCCTCTCCCCTCAGCAATGGTTAAAACCGTTCCAACTTGTCTCTGTCTAAATAATTCCTGTCTAAATACTCCAAGCTTTAATGAAATAGAGCGTTTTGAATAATAATATTTAATATGATATTCTAGTGTAAATTTAAGTTTACTTCATGATGTAAATCCAAATGTCTTTATTTTTAGAACCAAAACAAGGCAGGGAATTTCTTGCCTCTCATTTATCCATTATTAACCTTGCTTTCTGGCCTTTTCTTCCCTGGCTTTTGAAATTACCTCACTTTCCTGCAAATTTCTTACCTTTGAAGTTTTCAGTCCCAGGTGTAGATCAGAGCATTTCCCATCATCTCTCTGATTTGTTGTAAAACCTAAAAGGAAAGAATCATCCTTCCCCCAGCCATCTCTCTATCCCAGGGAAAGAGTATGCCACTTGGCTGGGATAAAAAGTACTGGCACCCCAGGACATCCGTCTGCATGTCTGTGGTTCCTGCAGTGCTTCCTCTTTCCCACTGTCTCTCCAGAAGCCAGAATTCCTAGGGAAAGCACTTGTCGGTGATATCCACAGAGATCACAGTCCCTCCCACCGCGTGCGGGCACCACACCCCCCCACACACACTTTTGCTCCTTTCAATTGATTCTACTCTCAAGAATGAGTGATGTCTCTAAATGGGCTCTTATCTTTGACAACAGTATGTACTTCATGGAGAACTTTAACACATTTTGTTTCAGTTGACTCAGAAAAAAAAAACATTTTGAGTGGGCACACAGGGAAGGAGTTACTACTACTCATCTTAACAGATGAGCAAAGTGATACTTAGGAAAGATAATGGGGATAGCTTCAGGCTGCAAGACTAATTATCCACAGAACTGAAGCCAAGAAACTAGGTGTATCTTCTAATTTAAAAATAAATGTAAATATTATCATTCTGGCTCTTAACACCCAAAAGTCTGAGGTGTCCTTTAGGCTTCCTGAATTTGTACAAGTAGTGGGGGTGATACCCACACAGAATTTATAGGAACCTTCAGTGGGAACTGGATATTGCCCTCTTCTGGGAAAGGAAAGACACTGTTTGAGGTGGGATGGTATTCTGGGCATCCTGAGTTCATGAGCAAACATATATAGATTTGCATGGGACTGTTTACATCCATTATCTGATGCAAAAATTTCATAGTTCTCCCTTTGACTCTCAGAATTTACCTAGTTTAAGCATGAATACTGAACTAATTACCAATATCATGTGTAAGCCAGTCATGAGACCTCTTTGCTAAAGCTTCCTTTGGACCAAATACAACTGATAATAGTCTAATAATTTACCTTTTTGCCTCAACCATAAACCAGCTTCTGACCCAGTTCTTGATGGAATCTGTATTTGGGGATCAGTCTTCCCTCTGTTCTACCAAGCAAACAAGCCTGTGCCCTAGAGTCACATTCAGAAGCTCTGGCTATGGAGTCACTGGTGCTGATTCCCTGGATATAATTTTGTTGCCTCTATGTGGAAATATTCTAATCATCACCTGTTTCAGGCTTTCTGCAAGTGAGTTAAAAAATGTCAGGTGTACAGTCTATGGCTAGAGCATGGTGCTAATTTAACGGCCCCATAGAGATGAAGACTGATGACTTTGCTGGCAGGCTCCATCTTGTAGCCAATCTCAATATGTGGTGACTCACCGCTAAAATGAGGTCTTTGGATTCCCTCACCTAGTCTCCAGGACCAATTTGGTGTGCAACACAAAGTCTAGAATTCTGTCAGTTGCAGCTGCATGCCTATAGATTAAGCATGAGTGGCTTACTATGTGATCTTGTGCCCTGACCTGAAACATGACTATCACTCAGTTTATGAGTCCAAGTCTCTACCTTAGTCCTAATTCCCATGGCTGTGTTTGTGTCCTGAACTCTGTTTAGTGACTGTCCTAATGCCTCAGAGTTCTTCTAGTCTTGAGATCCAGCCCCTCCTGAGAACTGAGCTCTTCATTCCAGGCTAGTATTTGAAGGTCCCGCTTCATGTGAAGAGAACTTCTTGATGCCAATGGCCTCCAGTTCCCAACCACACTGTGTACTAGATCTTTCTTTGGTATTCCACTTGACCTGACTTCTATCTGGCCCACCATTGCCATATCCATTTGGACATTGTTTTGCTCAGCCAGGTGAAATCTCCACCTGTATCATCAACTGACCACTTCTCACTTGAGTGGAAGAGTCTTTTTATAATATATTACTGGACCCTCCTCTAAGTATTGCTCTAAATGCTAATTATAGTGAATCCCAAGGTAAGTTCTAATCAAACAGGATAGCTAAAGTATACTTGCCTCACTAGGTATTGGACAGTTATCATGGAGTTTCTATGGAATTACATATGACCCAAGAGCTCTTGACATGGTCCAATCTTGAACTGACCTTTAAGACATTCTGATCCTTTTTTTCTATGAAACATTAGATGAAAAGACTGCCTGGGTACATAATGGTAGTCTGGAATGGTTTATATCGTACCCAAGACCTTGCATTTTCTCTTTATTTTATACATTAAAAGCCACTTGTTTGATTTCAGAGAAGCTATTAGGTTCACTGATCATCCACAAAAGAAAAGAATTCATGAAGAATGAATAATTGAGCATGGGCTTGTATGAATGACAGAAGACAATATAGGAATTGATGTTTGATAAAACTAATGACACCTCTAATAACAGGTCATCAAAATTAGCATCTTCTTCACAAATATTGCAAATTATCCAATGAGAGGAGGAAGTCTTGACTGAATACTACCTAGAAAACAATTTCACACTAGAATAAACAAGGAGAGATTAAAATTGATAAATGCATTGTACCATTCAGTTCCTAACTGAGCCATGACATAAAGATAGGAAGGAAGGGAGAGAGGGAGGAAGACAATTAATTCCATCAATGACTGCCCCTTGCCCTCCTTAGCAAAATGAGAAGAGGAGGTCTGGAAATAAAAAGCTAATGCGGAAGAATGATATCCTGAAATGACCAATGCTACAGACTTCCAACATACAGACATCAACCAGTTCAGTTCTACTCAGTGAGTGGAAGAAAGAGTAAAGCTGCAGGAGAACATTAGGAGAAGGGAAGATATATTAGCCACCAGGGGAGTGATTATAAAATATAGAGGAAAACGGTAAAAGCATATAGTTACTCTTCAATGAAAGCAACACATTTCTCCATAAACTTGTTAGTTTCTTGCTTTAGCTTTCTGGGAAGCACCTTAAACAACCATTTGACTTTTAGGATCAAAGAAAGAAGCAGGAAGATATGCATGTTTCTCAAAATTAAGGTTGGGTTGCTTCTATTTCTCTCTGCTGGATGGCTGCACATTCTACATTTATGCTAAACTACTCAAAAGACAACAAATAAAAGACTTGTTCTAAACTGATTGGGTTTTTATCACTTTATACCCATAGTGGTAAATACAAAAACATCTTTACCATTGAAAATTGAAATTATATTGACTTCACAGAACACTGGATATTCTAAAATTGTGACATATAACTGGTAACAATGGGAAAAAGTCAAATGGCTTTCTGGGAAGTGGAAGATTGGCTAATAAACCAGGATGACTTTACTGTATAAGTGCCCTATAGAGATGGTGACACAGAGCAGAAGCATGTTGGATACAATGATTCTTGGAGCATAAGGTATTCCTTTGAAAGTGCTCAGGATTCCTTCATACATTAGAGTCTCTATTCCTCTGATGTTCTGTAATCTATTTTTTAATGTTCATTTATTTATTTTGAGAGAGAGAGAGAGAGAGTATATAAGGAGGGAGGAACAGAGAGAAAGAGAGAGAGAGAGAGAGAGAATCCCAAGCGGACCTCACACTCAGCATGGAGCCTGATGCAGGGCTTGATCTCACAACTATAATATCATGACCTGAACCAAAGTCAAGAGTCAAAAATTTAACCTACTGAGCCACTCAGGTGCCCTGCTGCTCTGTAATCTAATAGTCTTATTTATCTATTTGTTTCCAGAGATACATCAGAGATGTGCTCTAAGAATCAATGATGTCTTTAGTCACTATTAAGGGCCTATTTGAGCATACATTACCACAATATTTTGAGTGATTTTAAGGATTATGTCAATTGCTAATCTAATTCACAAGGACATTTCTAAAGAGGGAATGAAATTTACTAATCCAAACAAAGAAAATTTTTATTGACAAGTGATATTAAAGTAGTTTTTGTTTATGTGAACTAGATTTTAGATCTAATTTCCACAGGGCCAGAGATCTCACTGGTTTAATATATCAGTGTATATCAGCACCGGCTCTGTGTCAGCTCATGGCAGATCCCCAATAAATGATTATTATAGTCTCAATGCATCATAAGTACAAGCCATCTACTTTCCTTACCATCTTTCATTCATGCTGATCTCGAGGGCCAACCAAATAATGAAAGGACTCAGACTGAAGCTTCTCCTGAAGGAATTGGGGTCAGTGAGTACAAAGGGCCAATATAAGCCTAAGTAATTTTGTGTGGCATGGTTTTGGGTGAGGATTCATGTTCCCACTAAACTGAGGCAACACCAGCTTCTTTACTGCAGAGGCCCCACTGAGCAAAACTGGGCCCAAGTGGGGACTGAGCATGTGTGATGACAGTGAGAGGGGATCATTTAATGGGGTCTCTGAACAACTCAAAGTTACCAGATACAAGCCAAATAGTACACAAAAATCAAGAGTATGACAAGTGCTACATTTTAACTTAATTTAAAATTAGTCTTTTAAATATTAGATTAGATTTGTTTTATTTACACATTGCAGGTTTACAATTATCAGATAGGAAAGACTTGTAAATATGCAATGTGTGGCTAACTGATGAACCCTTCAATAATACTGACTAAAGAAGCCTCACTTCTGGCTCTAAGAGAGTTAAGTGGTACCAAACTTGACCACCTGTCTACACAATGGGAAAATTGAACAATATGTGTGAAATAATGGTTTTTCCCATGTTAAAGAGCACATGGTACAGAGATATGATGCTTGAGAGGAGATATTTTCTCAGGAGTCCCCTTCCTACCTGTGGCATAAGGTGAGGGAAACCCAGCAGAGCACAGCTATCTCATCGAAGGAAGAAGAAGCAATTGGAGGCTAGCGAGACTGAGGCTGCTGGAATTTGCAAGGCAATCACATATGGGACAACATCAGGAAACTTAACAAAACTGAAGGATATACAATATATTGGGAACCTCACTATATTGTGTTACAGTCAATTTGCTGAAGAAAAATAATACATAGAAATTCTTAGAAAAAGCAGGGGACAAAACCCACCTCATTCTATAAAGGGAGAAAACATTAAAATGTTTGCAGATTGTCAGTAGAAAAAATGCAAGCCCAAAAGATAATGAAAGTGGATAAAGTACTAAGAGGGAAAAATAGTATGTTGGGGTTTTGTTTTGTTTTGTTTAAATATATATATTTTTAATTTCTCTTTTGAGTTTTTCTTTGCCTATTGGTTTTTCAGGAGTGTTGTTTAATTTCTACATATTTATGATCTTTCTAGATTTCCTTCAGTTATTCATATGAGTACTATTAAATATTTGCAAAACATTAACCTGATAAGGGGTTACTATCCCCAGTATATAAGTAAATAATGTCATACAACTCAATATCAAATACATCTACATACATACATATATGTATATATATGTATATATATGAATGATTAATAAATGGGGAGGAGCTGCATATCATTTTTCCAAAGAAGACATACAAAGGGCCAGCAGGTACCTGAGAAGACACTTAACATCACTAATTATCAGGGAAATGCAAATCAAAACCACAAAGAGACATCACCTGACACCTGTTTGAATAGCTATCATCCGAAAGACAAGAGACAAGTAGTTGGCAAGGATGTGGAGGATATGAAAAGCTTTGTGCACTGCAAGAATGTAAAATTGGTACAGCCATTATGCAAAGCACTTCTGAGGTATCTAAAAAAATTAAAAATAAAACTACCATAATGTTCAGCTATCCTGTTCTGGGTATATATATGAAGGAAATGAAATCAGGGTATTGAAGAGATCTCTGCATTCTCACGTCCATAGCCTATATATATGATATTAATATAAAGTTATAGATATTATAGTTAACAACACTGTATTATATAATTGAAAGTTGCTCACAGAAAACATCTTAAATATTCTTTTTTTTCTACTCCAAAAGAACTTTATTAATATACTTCAGCAAGACTAAAAAAAATAAATACATTAGGAAGACATGGGACACAACTTGATCATTATTGAGTAATATTTTCCAAATAATTATTTATTTTATTTTTTTTGTTTTAACTTTATTTATTTATTTTTTAACTTTATAGTTTATTGTCAGGTTGGTTTCCAATAACACCCAGTGCTCTTCCCCACAAATAACCTCCACCATGATCATCACTCCCTTCCCCTTTCCCCCTCCCCCTTCTGCCTTCAGTATGTTTTCACTATTCAAGAGTCTCTCGTGCTTTGTCTCCCTCCCTCTCCCTAACTCTTTTTTCTCCTTCCCCTCCCCATGGTCCTCTGTTAGGTTTCTCCTGTTAGACCTATGAGTGAAAACATATGGTATCTGTCCTTTTCTGCCTGACTTATTTCGCTTAGGATGACACCCTCGAGGTCCATCCACTTTGCTATGAATGCCCAGATTTCATTCTTTCTCATTGCCATGTAGTATTCCAATGTATAGATAAACCACATCTTCCTAATCCATTCATCAGTTGATGGATATTTAGGCTCTTTCCATGATTTGGCTATTGTTGAAAGTGCCGCTATGAACATTGGGGTACAAGTGCCCCTATGCATCAGCACTTCTGTATCCCTTGGGTAAATCCCCAGCAGTGCTACTGCTGGGTCATAGGGGAGT
>CM053575.1:76939835-76971945 GCA_028646485.1 Cryptoprocta ferox
CCATGTCCAATTTATTTTAAAGTCTAAAATATGTAAAAATACTGATCTGTTGGAAAGACCTGATAGTATAGATTTTTTAACTGCTGTATTATTTTTGGATCAAAAAATGTATAAAAAAGAGTTTAGTGGTTAAAATGCTGGGCACATGCAAGAGGGTCTTTTTTACTTCAAGAGAGGAGAGGCTGAGGATAGAAGGAGGAACTCACCATCCACAGCATGGGGTTACGGAGATGAGATCACAGAATTCTGACCCATTCCCTCAGGTGGATTTCCAAAATCTGTGAAGGATAGTCATCATGCACAAAGACTGTAGCCATGGGCAGTCCCCCAGCTGGGCTTGTCTGTCTGCTTTCCCTCCTTCTATTATAAGCCCATTTGTCTAGGCAGCTTCCATTTGCAGAAAGGGCAACTTTAAATAATCATAAATCACATTGCTTTAGTCAATGTTTTAATCATTAGATTAGTTTTAGTTTGCTTGTGCAAGACATTTTAATCATGAGTTTCAGTTTCTTCATCTGTGAAAAGAAGATGGTTATCCCTCTCTGCCCATCTCATAGAAGAGTTGTCAGACCTGATAAAATAACGACAGTTGCTTCTTATAAAGAAATTCCATGTGGCAGGCACTGTGCCCAGGGCTCTACATGAATCATCTTCTGTATATTTCTCAACAATCCTACCAAGAGGTATTATTACACATGAGGAAATGAAGGTTCAGAAGACTTTAGTAGCTTGTCTGAGATCACACTTCTGGTAAGTGATATAGCCAGGCCAGTAACATGCTCCAGAGAACAGTGTGTGTGTGGAAACAGTCAAAAGTGGAAATGCCCCATCTGATGAAGCTCCCTGTTGCTGTGGGGTGGGGACAAGACAGGTGTGTGTCCCCATGGGAGCCCTCAGTGCCCATTGATCCACCTGCAGGTGCCTCATTCTGCTCTGAATGGGGCAGAAGCCAGGGTAGCTCAAGGCTCAGTGGGAGAGGGGCTCGGACCCTACCCTGAATCAGTCTGCTCAGTGCCCTTCTGTCTGTGCAGGTTATTCAGAGGGAGGCTTACTGCCTCAGCAAAGGCCCATTGGCAGAGTTCACCAACCCACTTCTGCACTACCAGCCTTCATCATTACTTTAATTTATGGACTCAGAACATTTCTACCACTTGTCCACATGAATGGCTCTGTCACTAAACCATCAGCTTCTTGAGCTTGAAGTCTGTTTTGCCTTCCCAGTTAGGGCCTCAAGCATAGCTGAATCACTAATGGATATTATATTGCATTAACTTCCCTTCAAACAAACAAACAGACACACTTTACAAAAGCCAATTTACCTGTGTCCTTGGGAAAGGAGATGAATAACAGGGGAAAGGAGAGGCTGAGGTTCCCTCCCTGCAAAGGGGGTCCTCTGTCTTGTGGGCTAATTAGTCCTGAGATGATAGGCACTGGAGACCTCCAGAATCTTCTATTAAAGCAAGGGGTTACATCACTGGGTGTTAGGTAACAAAATGAGATGTAGGGGTTCAGGGTCCTCATCCACTGGGGGTGGGTTTGGCCCTGGGGTTCAAACTGCTTAGTCCATGATACCTTGGCCTGCTGGGTCAAGGCTTGAGACTCAGTTTTTCTAATTGTAGAGTGGACCTTTGTCTTTCAGAGATAGTGCATCTGGATAGGGCACTAATGAGGCTGAGAGATGGCCTGAGCGGGCTCCAATCTTCCGTTGCAAGTGGTTTCTGGCCCACTTCTGCCTTTCTCCTTTTGCTATGAACCTTGGAACAAGGACATGTCTAGCCATTAGAGTGATATGCACTGTGTCTGACAGCCTAGCAGGGCACTGACCCATCAAGGCAAAGGCAGGAAGTAGCCATAGCAGTGTCCTTTAGCCCCTCCTCTGCCTGCGGCTACCTCCCAGGAATGGTGAGTTCTGTGGAGTTCAGAGGGGTGGGTTGATTGGTAACACAGGTGTGTGTGTGTGTGTGTGTGTGTGCGCGCGCACACACACACACACTCATGCTCAGTGTAGCAGCTATTTAACAAATGAAGCACTTCACTATTTTAAGGAACAATATTGCTACTCTAGTGTGTGTTATCTGAGTAACTACCTTGAACCTGAATGGGTCAGAGAGGGAACAATCCGAATACTGTTCAAAGGCTCTTCCTGTGTCCCCCTCAAATAAGTAGAGTGGGAAATGGTGATGATTTTTTTCCCAATCCTGTCAGCAGTTTCTGGGGCTGAGTGCTTGGAAGGGGAGGGGCTCTATAGCTCTAGACCAGACACACCTGGCTGTGTCTGTGTCCTGGCTTCAGCCTCACCCTCTCAGATCTGGATTCTGAAACTTGGGGCAAAGAATTCTGGAAAGTACATTTCCTGGCTGGTTAAGATAGGTTCAGCCTTCCATCAGATCACTCTCTCTTGGCTTGCCGGGGCACACTTCAGTGCGAGGCAGGATGGATGAGCATTGGTCAGAGGGCAAGCAGCCCCAGCTGCCACATGTCTTCAAATAGGGCTTACACAAGACTCCCTGAAAACCATCACCTAAAATCACAACCTGGGACTGGATCCCAACACCTCTTGTGTTGTTCATGACCATAGGGGACAGACTGGGGGCTAGGCAACCAAGAACAACCTCACTGCTCAGAGGTCCAGATTCCAGAAATCTTATTTTCTTCTAGACCACAAGGAGTTCTCCTTTGTGCTTTGTTGAAGTGTCCAAACTGGAAGATGTGGCTTAGTAATTCTATCTTGATCCAAAAGCAACTTGCTTTTTTTCTGGTTTTACTATGAATGCAAGGAGGAAACAGTTTTGTTTGGTTGCTGTGGCTATGTAATGGCTAAGCAATGCTAATAACTGTTATCATGCTCTAAAGATGAAGGTAACTTTCAACTTCACATGGGCTTTTATGTTTTCAAATCACATTACTCAACACTATTTTAATTATTCCTAACAACTCTGAGAACTACACAATTCTATTTTCTTAATTTCTCAATGAAAGAAACTGAGGCTCAGGGAGGCTAACAACTTGTTATAAGGTAGAAAATAGAAGAATTCAGACTCAAGTCCAAGATTTCACTTAAAATTCCACTTTTACCAGGTTCTGGCACCCTAAATAGGAATTAAACTTTCCTTTTCAGGGGTGTGAAATGTCCCAGAAGACAGAGGTCATGGCATGGAGGATAAAAAGCGAGTGTAAGGGGGTGCCTGGGTGCTCAGTCAGTTAAACATCAGACTTCAGCTCAGGTCATGATCTCACGGTTCATGGGTTTTAGTCCCATGTTGGACTCTGTGCTGACAGTGTGGAGGCTTGAGTATACTTCAAGTTCTATGTCTTCCTCTCTCCCTGCCCCTCCCTTGCTCACTTTCTCTCTCTCTCTCTCTCTTTCAAAAATAAATAAAAACATTAAAAATATTTTAAAAAATTTAAAATGTGAGTGTAAGAATCAGAACCCAAACAACTGGGAGAACTGTATTTCCTGGGATGACACGTGCTCAGCTGTAGTACCACCCCTCTAGTGTTCACCCCCACTCAGCTATATTACCACTCCAGAGTGGTCACAGAGCTCCTTGAGCCCATGCCATGAAAGTACTATATTAACTACGAAATGCTCCAGAGACTCATGGGCATCTGGAGTTATTGTTTATGCACATCTAGTAAAAAGAATCTTTCTTTCTTCAAGACATGGAGATCAGTCATGATGGGAAAATACCAGTGTCCTCTAAGAAGTTTTCCTTCCCTTTGGAATTGAGAGAAAATTCAAAGCCTGAAAAACAATTGAACTACCTGTTTTTGTAGCATATCTTCTTGTTGCCCGCCCAAAGCTTTGATATTAACATTGTTACAAATGTTCCATATTTCTATTATTTGTGCTAAACTACCTTACTTTCGCACACATGTGTCTTTCAAACACAGCTGGAACTGAAATATATTTGTAAGTTTACTTAACAAGAACAACAAATTAGGCATTAATTCAGTGAGTCTTATAGAAACTGGAAGGTGGGTTTCTCCCCTCTGAAAGCAGACATGACCTTTCATTTAGAAGCCTCATGCACACTTGGAGTTGAAGATAAAGGAGATACCTCTACTAGCATTCTGTCTTTGTTGTGGTTCCAGTCTCCATCTTTGCAAACTCAGTCTGAACATTCATTCTTTAACCAGTCCTTCTAGTGGTAATCAATCATCTCTATGTCCCTGGCACTACTAGGGAGAAAATAATCTGTCAACTCAAAACTACCACAGACACTTGGCAGCTAAAACAATTATGATACAGCAGTGATATTCAACTGGGGGTTATTTTGCATCCCAAGGACATAAACAGTGTATATAAACTTTTTTTGGTTTTTGTAATTCAGGGGAGTGCTGCTGGCATCTAGTGGGCGGAAGTAGGTGCTGCTAAACCATCCTGCAATGGACTGGATAGCCCCCACCACAGAGAATTGCCTGATAGTTTCAATTGTGCACAGATTGACAACTTCTGCAATGCTGTGGGGTCAGTGCTATAGCAAGGAGAAAGAGACAGAGAGCACAGAGGAGAAGGGCAGAGAGAGAAGGTAAGAGAGAATCCTACACAGGCTCTGTACCATTAGCGCAGAGCCCAACACGGAGCTTGATCCCACAAACAGCGAGACCATGACCTGACCCAAAATCAAGAATCAGATGTTCAAATGACTGAGCCATCCAGGTGACCCAATTGTTGTTGTTGTTATTGTTGTTGTTTTTTAATAATAGCCATTCTAGTGAGCCTGAAATGGTATCTCATAGAAATTTTGATTTGCATTTCCCTAGCGATTTGTGATGTTGAATAACTTTTCACATGCTTCCTGACCATATATATGTATACTTTCTTTGGAGATATATCTATTCAAGTCCTGTGCCCATTTCTTGAATTGGGTTACTGATTTTTGTTCTTGAATTATAAGAGTTCTTTACATATTTTGGATTATATCTCTTATCAGATATACACTGTGCAAATATTTTCTTCCATTCTGAGTTGCCACTTCCTTCTTGTGATAATGTCTTGTGATATATATAAAAGTTCTAAGTTTTGATGAAGTCCAGTTTGTCTTTGTTTTCTTTTGTTATGCTTTTGGCATTGTAATAGCCAGAAAAATATTTGCTAAATCAAATATCATGAAGTTTTTCTCGATGTTTTTTTCTAGGAGTTTTATAGCTTTATCTCTTTTGGTCTTTTGATACCATTTCATCTTTAAGAAACTCACTGGAGATTGATAGAAGCAGACGTGTAAAACCATATCAATAGAGAGTCAGAAGGTGGTTTCGTACTGGCTGATGACATGGGCTATAGAGTACCATAGATTCTGAGCAATTTAATTAATCTGAGCCTCAGTTTATTTATCTTAAAGTATGGATGTTTTTTCTTTGCTTCATAATAATGGATATGGATGAAGGAATAGAGGACTAACAAGAACAAGGTGGAGGAATCTCCTTATGTAGTGATCTCTCCAGAACATATCCATGAAAATGTGACAAAAGATTGCTTACTAGAGAGCACAGAATAGGGATGCATGTATTATTAGTCCCATTTTACAGAGGGGAAAACTGATGAAGAGGCATGAGACTATTGGTAGTTGTAAAAGTCCTGGAACACTTCTACCACTGCTGAGACCCTTAGTACCATGGGAGACCAACAGAATTGCTGTGTATTTGGTGGGTGGTAGATAACCCGAGCCTGGATGAAGCCTGGCCTTGAGCCAAAGCCTGGATTTGGCTTAAAAGATTAAAGGTTAATGTGGTTGCCCTGTTAGACAGAGGGGGAAAGGGAAAACTGAGCTGGGACAGCACAGAGTCTCAGGGAAGAAAGAGGAGAAAACAGAGCCCCAAGGAAGCTGGGCAACAGGGTCTAGTGAGAAAGCAGGGCAGAAGCTTCCAGGAAGAAGGGTGCTCCAGGTGAAGCCTTTCTCTGAAAAGAAAAGCCCAAGACCACACATTTGGGCACAGCCTGGGGCCCACTAATCTCACCAGCAGTAAAGAGCTTTTTCAAGATTTCCGTTCATTCACCCAACAAACATTCATGAGGTGCCCCCTCTGACCAAGCAAAGACTGTCCTGGGAGTTGAGGCCGGTGACAGATGCCAACCCAAGAGAAGGAGGGTGCTGTGTTCCTGGACACAATGGCCCCAGTGGACCCCAGCCCTGCAAGGCTGGCAGTGAAGGCAGTGAGCCTGGAAGAGGTGTGCTGGCCTGTCTAAAGCCTCCCCAGAAATCCAGAAGGCATCTGTGGGGATGCAGCAGCTGAGCAGGTACCCTAGCCTTCATAACTTCTTGGTCACTTTTAGCTGGGCCATGGCTGAGCCCTGATGACACAGAAGACGTGAGCCCTTCCCAGGCCTACCCTGGGCCTGACCCTGACAACACTCACAGGCTGCTGCACTGCAGAGAAATGAAAACCCAAAACAATTTTTTTTAATACACAAGAGAAGAAAAAGTAAAAAGAAAAGAAATATATACGGCAGTGAATAATTAGGGAGCCACTCAAATTTTCTCTAAACTAATGAATAAATAAACCCTTGACAATTTCCCCCAACTGGTATTGGCAGGATGATTGGGCCTAATGTCTTAATTTTAACGCTTTTGATGCTTTTGACTTTGGTTAATGAAACGTAAATATGCATTGCAGGATTGTGGGTTTGTTTGTCGCAGAGCAACTAAACTGTGATTGGCCAAAAGTTAGCCTTTTATTTATTTTTATTGGTATATTTCCCTTTAGATCAAAGAAAATAAAGTTGGGGAGGAGTTATTTTTATTTGGTTTGGTGTTATTGTTACTCTCCCTTTCCTCATTGTCCTTGGGGAAGAAAGAGGGAAATCTGGTACTTCCAGTAGGATGGGAGGTCTTGGGGTGTAGGAAAATGGGACAGAGCTCAGGGCTGCCAGAAACTTCTCTCACCAGCCTAGCATGCTGCTGCATCCATCATTTATGAACCAAGGTGAATAATTTTTGCCTGTCACCCTGAAAGCAGGAGGAATTGCACCTTGACCAGCTGTCTGTCTAGTAAGGAGGATGGGTTGGGATCAGTGTCTGGTGGGAAGATAATGACAGAACGAGGGATGGGTTCTCTGTGCAGCAGCCCATGCAGGAGAGTAGCTTGGGCCCAGGAGAGGAGCAGAGGGAGGTGGGATGAGAGTGTCCAATGTTCCCCATCTCTCCAGGCACACAACACAGGTCTAGGGTCAGCAGAGGGGTCAGGGGTAGTAGAAAAATCCCCAATCTCAAGTTCAGGTCAGAGACTGTGGCCCCAGTCAGGTAACCTTCCTTGTTCTGGCTTCCTAGTCTGCAAAGTGATCTAAGACTGTGCCCAAGTTGTGGTGAAGTTCAAACAGTTCATGTCTGTGGAGTACAAATTTATGATGTCAGTGTTGCCTAATGGGGGGGGCAGGTATTCTTTTTGAAAAGAAGACCTGCCACTGCTTAGTGCAGAGGATTCTGGGTCCAGACATTCTCCAGTTCTCAGTGACAGGAGGTTCCTGTCTTCTGACATGGTTATCCCATGAAGGGTATCTCAAGGGAGATTCAGGAGACTGGGTATTGGGTATCTTTTACCCAAAAAAGCTCCCTGCTCTGTCCTAGAAGCCCCAGCTTGAAGAGAATGATGATGAGGATGTCATTCGATCCTGAGCCCACATGTTACCTGAGTGGGCAGCCTCTCTCTTTCTCCTGTGTGGCTCCTATACTCACACGACTGCCAAACTCACAACACTCTGATACCAGATGTGTATGTTTGGTGGTCCAACGCTAAGCAATTTTGTGATAACAGCTGGGTGTCTTCCAAATTAACTTCATTCTAATACTATGTTTGTAGAGAGAGCATCAGATCCCACAGGTTAAAGACTCAGTCCCACAAGGCTTCCCCACCACTTGTCTCTACTTCAGATGCCAATTGCAAATGCAGATTGTCACCTGTGCCTCTGACCAATTATCTATAAATTGAAGGTTCCCACAACTCCTCCTTGAGTTCTATTATTTGCTGGAGTGGCTCACAGAGCTTAGGAAAAAGTTTACTTACTGTTTACCAGTTTATTGTAAAAGAATATGGCAAAGGATATTGGTGACAGCTATATGAAAAGATACAAAGGGCAAGGTCTGGGAGGGTTCCAAGCATAGGAGCCTCTGTCCCCATGGAGCTGGGATGCATGTCCCTCCTGGTATGCAGATGTGCTCACCAACCTGGAAGCTCCCCAAACCCTGTACTATTGGGATTTCGTGAAGGCTTCATCACATAGGCATGATCAATTATCAACTCCATTTCCAGCCCCTCTCCTCTCTTTGGAAGGTAGGAAACAGGGCTGAAAACTCCAATCTTCTAATCATGAATATTCCAAGCTTCTAAGCTTAGTCTTTCTGGTGACCAGCCCCCATCAGCCCCCATCCAGGAGCCTACTCAGAGTCACCTCACTAGAACAAAAGACACTGCTGTCAGCCAGGAAACTACAAGGGATTTAGGAACCCTGTGGCAGGCTATGACTTCACATTACCCACTATAAGAATATTTGCATGTGTTACTCTTGGCTCTGTGCTCAGTGGAGGCTTGAGTTGAAGCTCATAGCACAGTAGTGTGCCCCTAGTGGGCCACAATCCCCTGAGAACCCCTGGCTAGGCTGAAAGCAGAGCAAGTCAAGGTCCTTCTCAGACAAAAGTCCTCTCTAATGAGAGACAAGGATCTTTAGCTTTGGCCATGCTAACCACTCAAACTCCTGTTGCTTGTGGAGAGAACCCAAAATGGCCTCAGCATTTCAGAATGGCTCACAAATACATTTGGGATAGGGATTACTCTTCAGAGTTATGTAAGACTGGGGAGGAATAAAACAACATAATATACATGACTTAAATATTTTAATATAAACTTTTTATTGAAGTGTTACAAACATAGAGAGCAGCACACAGATCATAAGTGCACAGAATTTTCAGAGCCCAATTCAAGAAGAGTATCACCACTGTCCCAGAGGGTCCCCTCATGCCCTAATCCTAACACCCACTGAAGGTAATTCACTTCTGAATTCTAACAGCATGAATAGACACTGGTGGTTTTCAGACTTAATATAAGTGAAATCATACACTGTGTACTTTTTTTCAGGGAAAAATGTATATGCAATGAAATACACAAATCTTAACTGTATGAATGATTGTAGACAAATGTATATACCATGAAAACCACACTTGTACTAAGACATAAAACACCTGCTTCCTCACAGAAAGTTATCTATTGACCCTTTCAAGACAGCCACTTTTCTAACTATTTAATTCCATGTATTAACTCTGTGTTCCACATTTTCATATACACATGAGCACACAGTGTGCATTTTTTGACTCTTTTAACTCAGCATGTCATCACAGTGTGTCATCCATATCATTTTATGTATTAGTTTGTTGAATTTTATTGCTAAATAGTTTTCCATTGTATGCCTATAATCACAATTTATTGATTGTATGTTTATATCACATTGCCTGCTCCACCTCCCTAACACGGAATTCAGTTGTATTCCAGAGTCTGAGCAAATACAGAGAAATGAAGGGCTCTCTGACTATTTTGTGGTTGTGTCCCCTCCCTAATGAATGTGAGAAAAAGAAACGCTCAATGCAACCTGGCTATAAGCACACATGAAGTCCCTCATGACCTTGTAACTTGAGATCACTTAATCAGATTGCATGTTTGTGTGTTACCATATATGGGAGACAAAGAAATAGAAAATATATAAAAAACAATGCCACATGGCATTCGGGGCTCAGTTCTTTGGGTGCAAACACAGCTGAGCCTTGCCAGCACGAATAAAGTTGCTTCCTGGAAAGAAAAGCCTGGGTGTCACAACTCTCTGTGTGAGAATCCTGCTACAATTTGGCTTTGACCCACCCACAGATTATAAATTCCTAGAGGACCCATATCTCTACAATGTAGCATTTTTTATTGAATTATAGAATTATCTCTGTGTGTCCAGATTAGGAAAAGGTGTCTTCCCTGGGCCTGTGCATCTCCATGGAACTGGAGCTTACCAAGCAGAGCTGACTGTGATGCTTCTCCCATGCCTCCTCAACCTGTTGATGCCCCCAGTGCATACTCTCCCGGGCCTTCCCTGGACTCACAAGGTTCTAGTCAGAGACTCTGGGCCCCTCGGGAGGTCTGGGGTCTGTGTGTGAGGTGAACATTGGTCTCTGGAAGCCCTGCTTGGTTTGCCTTCCAACTCTGCCATCTGCTGGCTATGTGAACTTGGGCAGGCCATCTGGTCTTCTGAGTCCTTCCTCATGTATGAAAGGTAAAGCTGGGTTCAGGGGACGGGTCCATGAGATAACATGTGAGGGCACTCTATAAATCGCAAAGCTCTAGATAAATGTAAAGTTTCATGAGGGATCTTGGTAAGATTGTGTCTCTGTAAATATAATTTGAGCTCCCTGGGCAGCAGCCAACTTAGTTCAATTTACCTGTGTGGAAACTCTCTATAATACTGAATAAAATGCATATTCTTCCCATCCCCCACTAGACTTAAGTGATGGGAGTGAGAGAAATGTAACTATGAGGATTTGGCTTGGTCTCCATAAGTCCTTAGTGCCACATATAGCTTTCATTATCTTAATCATCTTGAAGAATCAGCAAACTCTCCCACTGAAAATAACTTGGAAGAGATAGCAATGGGAGAGAAGTTGGGAATTTATGTAATGCTTCTTTCCTCTTGAAATGAAATTGCAGTAGCTATCATTAGAATTATGCATGACACTTGAGTGCAGATGGGTGGGTAAGTGTTGGGGAGGAGGGCACTGACGGCTTATATGGGTCTGTAAAGGCAATAATGCAAGTGGTCTTAGTCCCCTAAGTCTCCTGCTCATTGCTTACCTGTGGAGATGAAGTGAAGGTTTGATACCCTCACCACCTGCAGCTCCTTGCAGAGGGAACTAAATGGCTATGCCTGGCCACAGCTTAACTCATGAAAATAACTGATTGGGAGGCTGAAGTCAGCACAGGCAGCTATTCAAAGCTCCTCAGAAAGTTTTGGGGACCCACCCATGCACAGCATCTCCTGCTGTGCCTCTAGAGCCGCATCCGCAGAAATGAGGGTAGGAGCTCTATCTATAGCCATTAAGATCAGTCAGTGAGTCCTGCAGTTCCAAGGGCCCAGTGACAGTGTTGCCTCCTTGCCTTACTATGACAGTTCCCCTATACCCTGCCCTGCCCTGGATCCCAGGGGACAAAAGACAAGGGATTTCTCTTTCAGACCCTGATGCATCCTTGAGGCCCTCCTACAATTCTGAGCTTCTCTTTATGCCCTGAGAAGTATTTCATTCACCCAAATCCTGTGCAGGGGCACACAGCTGGGCGATGGAACCTCAGGCTACCCTGAAGCATAGAATCTTTATTTATCTGTCTTCCTATGTTTTCTCATCTTTTGCAGGGAGCTCTTGAGGAAGTGGCTGGGGACCTCCTCAGTGGATTGGTTGGCACTGGATACATCTGAGGGACAGACTCTGCTCTGGATTTCTCTATTC
Source organism: Cryptoprocta ferox (assembly GCA_028646485.1). NCBI lineage: Eukaryota > Metazoa > Chordata > Mammalia > Carnivora > Eupleridae > Cryptoprocta > Cryptoprocta ferox. The sequence continues at coordinate 76,951,307 of CM053575.1, forward strand.
TGGCCTCTATCTCCAAGGTTGTATAGAATCAGTTCCCAGCTCATGGCAGCGGTGACCTTTGTGGGGGATGCAGCCTGGCACCCAAACCCTGACAGGAGGTCACCCTAGAAGATGATCAGTTGGTGAGAATGTGGGAATCTCCAGCCTTAAAGGGTAGAAGCTCTTTATTCATGGGGTAATCATTGCTCTAAAGTTGGGGAGCCCTCCATTGCCTTCAGCCTCACCTGCAGGGTTCAAGAGCCAAGTCCTGCCTGCCTCAGTCCCAGGCAGTAGGCTCTTGGGGTTAGGCTGAGGATATGGTTGGTTTGACCCCAAATGTGGCCTAGGTGGGGTCATGCAGGGTGAGAAATTTTAAATGCAGACTGCAGCTTAGCAGAAGATTGTATTTCTTCCTTTCTCCTTACCCCTCCCCATGCTTCTTGGTTCCTCATCCCTCCATGATTTGTAAGTGCTTTTTACATAGTAGGCTAGGAGTGATATCAGTGCTTAACACCTCATATAGGTTTCAAATAGTCCCTTAATCTGTTGTTTCCATTTTAACTTTATTTATAGTAATTTTGAAACACAGAAGTTAAAAATATTGTATTCAAATCAATCAACCTTTTTTCTAATTATTTCTTCTAATGTCACAAATTAAAAAAACTTTCCTTCCATTTGTACACATTTTAATTATTCACTAATAATTTCAAAATGTTTATTAAATCTAACATTGATTTTAGCAAATGGTACTTCTAGTTTTTATATGATGAATATATATGATGATATATATTACATTTATAGTAAGAAAATTGTGTTATTTTTATTCAAAGTAATAAAAGGCACGTTTTTAAAAATCTGGCAAATAAACTAAAAACCTCAGGCTCAGGGTACATGATTTCTTTTAAGAACTAGTTGAAACTAATATCTAAGGAACTTAGCCTTTGGGGTAGATTTTGGTAAAAAGACTTTTAACGCAGGAGTAGAGAGCAGAGGCTGCCATCTACTGGTAGGGTGCCTTTCCCCCTCTTCTCTGAAGTCTACTCTGGGTATTTTATGCCAGATAAAATGCAGGATTCTACTTAAATATGAATTTTAAGTAAGCAACCACTTTTTCAGTCTGTCTCAAATATTTCATGGGATATACTTACGCTAACAGATGATCTGTTGTTTATTTGGAATTCAAATTTAATCGGGAGCCTTGTATTTTTTAATAATATTTTTACTTTAGAAGTGTTCTACACTTACAGACAAGTTGCAAATATAGTACAGAGAGTTCCTATATTCCCCATTTCCCATACCCAGCTTCCTCTACTGTTAGATTCTTAAATTAGTATGGCACATTCATCACAATTAATGAACACTTTAACACATTGCTATTAACAATGAGTGTTATTTTTTTAAGTTTGTTTATTTTGAGAGAGAGAGAGAACAAGTGGGTAAGGGGCAGAGAGAGAGGGAGAGCAGAAGTGGATGAGGGGCAGAAAGAAAGAGAGAGGGAGGGAGAGAGAGAGATAGAGAGAGAGAGAGAGAGAGAGAATCCCAAGCAGGCTCTTCATTGTTAGTGTGGAGCCTGATGTGGGGCTCGAACTCAGGAACTGTGAGATCATGACCCGAGCCAAAACCAAGTGTCAGATGAATAACTGACCCACCCAGGTGCCCCAACAATGACAGCATTATTAACTAAATGCTTACTTTATTCAGATTTCCTTAGTTTTTCCCTGTCCTGTTCCTTTTCCAGAATCCCACATGACATTTGGTTATCATGTCTACTCAGGATCCTCTTGGCCATGACAGTTTCTCAGACTTTTCTTCTTTTTGATAACCTAAATAGCTTTTTTTTTAAAGACAGGTATGTAGTAAACTGTCCCTCAGTCAGGATTTGTCTGATATTTTCCTCATATTTAGACAGAAGTTATGGGATTTTTTGGAACAAGAGCACAGAGATGAGGTGCCATGCTCATCACATCATCTCAAGTATACATATTATCAGCATGACTTACCACTGCTGGTGCTGGCCTTGCTTATCTGGCTGAATGGTGTATCCACTTTAAAGTTATTCTTTTACTTCCTTTTCCATATTGCATACTTTTTAAAGAAAGTCACTATGCACAGATGGAATGATATTCCATCTATGTTGAAGTGCCTCATCTTTCTATTTACTAAAAGACAATGCTATCCATGGTCAGTGGCCAATCAACTGTCCTCTGCCCCCATGCTGTCCTTATTCATTCCTGCCCAGGGTGAATTCTCCTTCCAATATCTGGGGTACTGGGAGTACACAAACCAGCACATAACCCTTCAACATCCCATATTATTGCCCTCTACATATCATGTCTGTCCCCTTCTCCCACAGCAAGACTGTCAGCTTAAGAGGGCAAAGTCTGGATCATATCTGATTGCTTTGTTTCCCAGTGCCTGGACACAGCTTGTTGGTCTAACTTGATGGGTATCCTAACCCCAGGCCTCTTTTTCCTGGGGTAGAACAAATGTTCAAGAATGAGTTCTGCTGGACCAGGAGGCCCCAGGCACAGTGCAGACAGTCTCGGTCAGGGTCAGTGTCACCTTGGACTCTATAGATCCTGCTGGTCAGGAGAGTTTGGTGGACTGATTCATATCTGTTCCAGAGTGAAGAGGAAAGTATGATCACAGACACCCTGTCATCCTCCTTGTCCTTCGGGAGGCCAGTTAAGCATCAAGAGGTGTCACTCACCCTAGGACCTGGCTGCCCTGGTGAATCCCTGCTCAGAATGCTCAGTGGCTGATCAATCCCAGCACCCCTCTGGATGTACCCCATCCTGACTCCAAACATGACTATACTTTTAATCCAGCAGACTGAGGCACAGTAGTGTAGTCCTCAAGGTTCCTGGCTCTCCCAGACCTCCCTTTCAGGAAGGACTTCCTACTTACAGAGGACTTTTTTTTATCCTGGAGCATGCTTCTGCTGGTGTGCTGACAGACCCTGGGCCAATCATCCTGAGAAATGTGTTATCTAGCCTTGTACCTCTCTCAGGGTGCAGGGACCCCACTGAGACAGAATAGTCCTGGAGGCAAGAACAGAAACTTTGCAGAGGTCAGATTTGCTCAGTTACTCCAGGTGATCAGGAAATCTGGAACTGAGTTTAGTGGCCAATAGTGACACCTGGATGGTAAGGGGGTCCAGGCCTTCAGATCCTAAAAGTAGACATAAGTGAATTCTAAGGCAGAAAAGCCCACCAAAGTCTCAGGGCTTGGCATCACAGCAGGTACCATCTCCATCTGGCCTCACAGAAACTTTTTAGGGGTTGGGGAAGCAAAGCTTTTGGGCAGGGGCAGGCAGGGAATTGGGGTGTTCGTCCAGTCCTATTCACTTGATCCAAGTTCTGTGCTTTGGTGGAATTGAATACTCACCTGGAGCTGGCAGATGGCGAGGCTGCTTTCCCCCACTAACTCACCCACAGGAGAAGCAGATCTCACCCTGTGATGGGTTGATAGGTCATTGCTCTTACCGAAGGTCATGGGTAGGTAGGAGTGTAGGGACTGGAGGGGCCCTCTGGACATTTGTACCTGGCAATCAAGGAATCAGAGTCTAGTACCCACTAGATAGAACTCAACATACTGAAAAGTCATGCCAAAATCCCATTGTGCTCACCAGCTTGCTATGTGGCTTTGGCACAGTAACCTGACCTCTCTTAGCTCCCCTTTATGCATGGAAAAGTCAGGTGACAATCTGTCTTCTGCTGCCTCCTGAGCCCTCAGTGTTCAGTGTTCCTGCAGGAGGTCCTGGAGCCCCAGGCTGCTGTGACACTGAGCCCTGACCTAGAGGCAGAGGTGCTCCCAGTTCACAGAGTGAGGGGTTGCTTGGTGAATGAAGCCTTGTCTTAACCCTAAGACCTGACTCTGACAGGGGTGAAGGAACAGTCTAGACTCTCACCAATTCATGACTATCATTGAGAAATCAGAGGCACTTACCTAGGCAGCACTTGGAGTAAGTTCACCCCGGGAATAAGCTGAGAATTGTGGAGAGAGTAGCTTGTGCCTCTTCACTTCTCCCTCTGAAAGGGCTTGGGCTTCTGACTTAAAATCAGTGAAGTCTCCCCAAGCCCTGGAGCACTAGAACCTCACAGGGGCCTGGGAGTGCAGAGGATAGAGGCCACCATCCTATTTGCTAGCAAAGGGTGTTGACACACAGAGAGTGGGGACTGTCCACTGCCACATGGTGAGTTAGAAATTGTATCGGTTCCTGAACAGGGCACTACCTCCTGGACCATGGTTGTTACACACCTCCTCATCCTGCCCAGTGATGCAGGCTTCTGGGAGCATAGCCCAGGGGTGGCTATGAGAGGGAGGCTCCTGACTTCTCAGTCCCCATTTTCCTTTCTATAAATCAGAGATCATAACATGAGCCAGGCATGCTATAGGGAATAAATACTACAGTTCCCAGGGTAATAAGGCTTTGTGCAGCACCAAGCACATGGCAAGCCTCAGGGAGCACTAACCTTGCCATCACCACCACCACACCCAGGGAGGTGGAACTTTCAGGGTGCCCTTCACTCCAGCCTAGTGTTTGCCATCCTCAAATGGCATCTGCTTCCCAGCTCCTGCTGCACACAGAAAAAATGTTCCTTCTGCTCTGCCCACAAGATTAGATTCCTCAAGTTTTGGTGGGGAGTTTTCAAGAGAAAGTGGCATACACCCAGAATGGGTGAACCTGAACAATGAGCCAGGGGTACTATAAGGTAAGATAAGAGGGTGCAGAAGAAAGACTTAGCTTTAAGAGATCATTTGGTCTCTATAGGTGCTTTGTGGCAGGTTCAGACAGAGCCAACCCAAGAGAAAGAAATCTCTCACCTTAACCAAAGAAGGACTGGTTAAGGTGAGCTGACTTACCCAAGGAACACAGGTTGAAGTGGGCAGCGAGGCTACTGGCTGTGTACTCATAGTCTACACACATTGTCAGCAAGAATGGTTCCCTTACCTTGTCTCCAAAGTTTCAGCCTACTCGGGCATGACCAAGTGGTCTCCATGCTCCATCTCTTCCTGACACATGGGGGTTTAAATCATCAATGTGGAGGACATTACCTGGCTGCCCTTGCTGTCTGTGAGTCCTGGGAATCTTCAGAATGCTCTTGTGGGAAGGAATTGTCCTGTCCCTCAAGAAGCTGGGAAAACCAAAGACAGAGTTGTTAAGGAGAGACACCCACAAGCTGATGAAGGCCACTCAGCCAAAAGGAGGAGCCTCCTCAGCAGTAATGGAACCAAAGCCATACACATTAGGCCCAGTGTGCAAACTTCTGGAGATCTTACCACTCTGAGCTCAGCCTAATACTCTCTCTGTCTTGACCAACTGTGAAGATTCTGGGTGAGAAAGTGGATAATTCAAACTGGGACAAGTTAGACCTTTGGTCTCACAAAGGGCCCATGGGGGCCTGGCCTTGAGTATCAGTGTAGGCTCCCAAGGCCAGTCTGACACTCAACTTTTGGCCTAGGGGTGAGGAAAAAGGAGTTTAGGACCTTGAAAAATGGGTTGGAGCTATAGAACCATGAAATGAAACGAATCCTTCATCCAGTTTGGGCAGGGACCACAGCAGTGGGACCCACTAAAGCTGAGTATGGAGAAGGCATCCCTCGAGAGCAGTCATCCGACCACTAGCCATGTTTCACAGGTGAGAGCCCAGGACACAAGACATTTGAAAGGCAGAGCCCCTGTCTACTCACTGTCTACTCAGTGCTCTACCCATTATGGTATTGATATCATAAGTCTCAGGGATCATTCTTGGCAGGCCCTAGAGGCTCAGGCCCCCAAACTCTCAGGGTCTTGGAACCAAATCCAAGGTAGTACTCTTCTCCCTGGAATCCCATCTCACTCTGTCATCATGGAAGGGACCCAATCAGGCTGCCCCCTGGAAGACCTTTTCCCAGAGACGGAAGTCCTCAATCTTTCCCCAGCCCTTCCCTGGGATAGTCAGTGTGGGGTTTCCTTTATTTACTAGAATCCAGTGGGGACACTCAGCCATAAAGTGAAGGCCTGGAAGGCAGATGGTGGGACAGAGGCTATGGCTGTGGATCCTACTAAGGGCAGAGGGCAGTTTTCTCTGTGAGGAGCAAAGAAAAGTAGATGAGGTTAGACTGAGGTTGAATGAGAACATTGTCCCTTTCAATTCTATGACAGCACCTCTGAGCTGAGCCCTTTCTGTTTCTAATGGTAATTATCATTACAAAATAATTCAATGCTCTTTGTTACATTGACATTATTGACAAACTACAATAACAACCACATCTGCATAGAGGTGGAATACCTTGGTTGTTGGTGGAGAATGGCTGTTCTGGACACAGCCAGTATCAGACAAGGAAAGAGAATAGCACAAACATCATCTGAGATGTCCCTGCCCCCCAGAGATTTTATGCTTATGGCTTTGTTGTCACCTCTTCCAATTTCTAAGAGCTCAGAATGTGAGTCACCCTAGTGAATGACCAGAGTCAACCTAGTGCCACCCTGGTGGCAGGGCCACAATATGGGGAGGGGACTATACTGCTTGACTTCATAGGTATCTTGACCTCATATCTGCAGCCTTCAGCCCAGTCCTTATACAGAGGTCTAGGGTCTCTGTTCTCTTTTGTAACTTGTCCGGTATATTCTCATCACTTCAGCAACCCTGAAGTACGATTATGCCTCCTCAACTTAGCAAAGAGGAATGGATCTGCTGAGACAGGCTCTCCTTATATCACACTGAGAAAATATCATCAACCAAAGATCCAGGTAAATATGAGGCCACCTACTATGGTATCATAAGCTTTCTTTTTCTCAGGGTGTAGAGTTCTGCCTAGCCTGTTTTCCAATGCCTGAAACACTTGCTTCATAAATTCTAACCAATTTTATATTCATCTATCATGAGGGGGCAGGTCCAATACCATTGATTCCACTATTCTTGGGGACGGGAGTCTGCGTTTCACCCACCGCATGGCACTCAGGATCAGACTCAGGTTCATCATACTCAGCACATCCATGATGTGTGCAGTCCCCCTCATGTCACATTATGCTTTATTTATCCCTGCCATTCCAACCATCTTCTCATAGGAACCATACCCAATGGGTTGAATTACGGGTTTGAATATAGCAATTGTTTGGATATGCATGGAACTAAATAAAATGTCATTCTGCTTTGGTTTATGTTTTCTCTTTCCCTTGTTTCCTTTATTCAACACCATCTATGTTGCCATTTATGCACATTACTTTTATTTCTGTATAATATTCCTTAATGTACTTCAACTGTATCTTTTGTATCCATTGTTACACTGGTGGGCTCCAGGGTTGCTGCTGGCTCCTGTCACCCTCAGGATCAACATTTCACTTGGCATCCCCATATATTTCCTCTCAGAGATTCGAAAAAAATATATTGAATTTTGGACTTATTGAATCCAGGGCTACCTGGGTGGTTCAGTTGGTTAAGCATTCAACTCTTGGTTTTGACTCAGGTCATGATTTCGCATTCATGAGTTTGAGCCCCAAGTGGGACACTCCACTGACAGTGTGGAACCTGCTTGATTCTCTCTCTGCCCCTTGATTCTATCTCTGCCCCTCCCCAACTCGTGTACATGCTGTCTCTCAAAATAAACAAATAAACTTTTTTTAACATTTTTTTTTATTTTTGAGAGAGAGCGACAGAGACAGAGTGCGAATGGGGGATGGGCAGAGAGAAAGGGAGACACAGAATCCAAAGCAGTCTCCAGGCTCTGAGCTGTCAGCACAGAGCCTGATGCAGGGCTGGAACCCACGAACTGCGAGATCATGACCTGAGCTGAAGTTGGACATTTAACTGACTGAGCCACCCAGGTGTCCCAATAAATAAATAAACTGAAAAAAAAAAAAAAAGAATCCAAATGCCAGGATGGTACATATCAGAAAGGACCATTGAGGTAAGTGTGGGATTATCATCCCTAGAGATTTGTAGGACTGACATTAGTATAACAATTAATGTTAACCCTTTCCTGTATTCTCACCCAAGCACACAGAAAATAATCACTTTCCCTGCATATGTGTATCCTAATTTTCCATTATATACTTTTTTATATTTCTAGCAAAGCAAACATTTGGTGTGACAGGAATATGTCATTTAGTCCTGATGACTGTGGATACTCCCCTCCAGCTTTCTCTCTTGGGAAGGCTACCTCTTGTGGGGTTCCCTCTCTCCTCCCTTTTATTCTAAAACCTTTACTCCTTTGACAATCTGGACAGGTACTTATTATCATTACTTTATGAATCCAAAATTTTATGACAGGCAGGAACAGCTGTTGAGTTTGGGCTACCTTTTCTTTTTTCTTTCTTGAGAACTGCCCCTGAGTTGAGGAATTGGAAGCATAAAAGAATTTAATTACTTGCCTGAAATGAGAATTGAGGAAGAGAAAATATCAGGAGAACAAACACAAAGTAATTAATATTTATATAAATTATAATTTTTCTTTAACTAGTAATTATGCACAGCAGAATTATGAAAGGGAAATGTCTGATTGTCCAATTTAGAAAAATCTGAATTTATACCCTGACATGGTATGACCATGGGCTTGTTACTGAGCCCCTCACCCTGGCTCCATTTTTATATAAAATAATAGTTTCTATATGCTTAGGACTGTTGTGAAGATTAAACAAGAGGGGTATCTTGAGCTACCTAGTGTGGGTTAAGGTCCATATTAGTTTATTCCATCTTTGCTAGTCATTCTTATGTTACAGAGCATGCTGGCGAAAAGTAGTGTGAACAAGTCTGAAAACTCTTGGTGCATTTGTATGAGGCTCAATTATGGCCAGGGCCATGGTCATTCCTGGCACCTGCACTGAGTATGGATTTTTTTGATGCCCATTGAAGACCATGGACTCAAGAACCCAGTTTCCCACTCCTGCCTTGCACTCACTCTGTGAGATCTGTAGTGAATACACCTAGAGATCTCGGAAGCATTTCTTAAAATAATCCCACAATTATACTTCATTCAAGGAAATTCCTGGGAAATAAATCTGGACACTGACTTTCTACTATAGCCTTCCAGGTAACCCCATGACCCTGCTACTTTTAAGTGGGTGTTGTGCTCAGGCCAGACATTGATGAGAGTCCTGGAGTTCTCTTCCAGGTTAGATTTGCTGAGACCCAGAGCTGGTGCTAGAGCAGATTGGAAAACTACCAGGTGGCAAATACTAACTTCTCTATCTTCTGTGGTATCATTATTTAATTACAGCCTAAGGGAGGAGAATTGTTGTATATATGTAATAAATGTGTTGTATGATTTGTTCCAATATTTAAAGATGGAAATGTAATGAGGAATGTTGATTTATGTGATACAGTTTTGTGCTTCTATGTAATGACTGGATTTGAAACTCATGGCTCAGAGCTGACTTTGGGAAATGAACCCCAGGGAATAATTGAGGATGGAGGAGAGCAGCCTTGTCCCTCTGGTGGCAGGTTTTCAGATTCTGGGAAGGCTGAGAGAGAGAGAGAGAGAGAGAGAGAGAGACAGAGACAGAGAGAGGAAGAGAGAAAGTTACTCAAGGATGGAATGGATCTGCATCAGAAGGAATCTGACCCCATCTTTTCTGGATTGACCTTTCCCTTCTGCCTCATCCTGAAGGATGAATACTGCAGGATTATGTCTTCCAAATCCTCTAACGGCCAATACTGGCATTTTATATGGACACAGAGGCAGAATTCCTGTGACAGCCACGGGCCAGTATCACTGTGAACTGTTAGCCCTGCAGAGGCAAGGTATGTGCAGATGGGCTGAAGCAAATGAAAGTGTGGGAAAATGAAGATCAGGAGGAGACTGGAGAGAGAGTCCATGGGCAAACCTGATAGCCAGCCAACTGGCTGGCATTCATTGTGCACCACTTGGATGGGTGCAGTATGGAGTGGGCTAAAGAATAGGAAATGGAGGGGAAGTCTTTGCACTTGGAGAAAATAAGACCTATACTGGAAAATCAATGGATTTGAGATTTAAGCAGAGGGTGAGTGCGAGTCTCAGAGTCCAGCAAATGTGTGTTCTGAGTTCTGGGACCCTTGGCTGACTGACTGACTCAGAGAGGGCAGCTGAGAGTAAGATGTATTAAAGGACTCACCTAAGATGAGAATCACAGTACCCCATAACATTACTGTTGGTAGGAGCCTTATGAACCACCAATTCTCTGATGCTAAAATACTCTTTAAAGAGATATTTTCAATATAAAACATCTATTCATAAAGATGGTTTTTATTTTATCACCTGGCTCTATGAATTTGTGTGTGTGTGTGTGTGTGTGTGTGTTTGTGTGCACGCATGCACCTGTATGCACCCATGTATATCCAACTGTGTGAAAGGAAGGGTACAATGTGTTTCTCACACTTCTTACTGCTTCCAAGCTTTGGCAGCTTAGCAGAGTGGTGCTTGATCTGTCACTGATAGTACCTGAGACTGTAGGATGGATACAGTGGTGATTACTTTAATTACAACCCAGGAGACCTAAATTTTCATTATACATTTGCTCAATCATCTGTGTGGTCTTGAAAAATCTCACTGCCTCAAGCCTTAGTTTTCTTTTGTTTGGCATAAAGGGTTTGGGATAGTAGCTGTACCATGATTATAAGGTCTCTTCAAATTTTAACATATTATGGTTAAAACATGCCAGTTACCACATTGAGATTATAAACTGTTTTGATAGAAGCTAAAGTTTCAAGTTAAAACATATTTTATATAAACAAAATATTGAGAGAAATATATGCTAGGTTCACATTTGGAGATGGTCACAGTTTGTTGACTTGTAGATGAATCAGAAAGTCAGCTCTGAGAATCAAGAAGTTTAGAAGGAAAGCATCCAGAAGAAAAAGCTCAGAGGCCAAGTAGGTATAGAGAAAGGAGAGGCAGGGTCTGCTCCACAGAGCACAAGCAAATTATCACCAGATCTCTTCTGGAGCTGCCCGCTATTTATTTTCCTATAGCTATTTGGACTGGGATATTCAAAGGAGAGGAGTGTTGTTGTATCCTTCTTTCTCTTCCACCAGCATGTGCACACACTCATGCACACATACGCACATGATGGGGTGTGTATATCATGAGCTGACATTGATGAGGAGGAACAACTGAAAGGACATAAGTGTTTGTATGGATCTAGGTCTCCTTGCAATCTTCCTGAAGGTCTGCAGGACTCAGAGATGGGAGAAGCTACATTTTATACTTTGAGGATTAGCGGGCACCAGAGGAACTGACATTGGACTTGTTTAGATGAGAACTTAGAAATCATTATTGCTTAGGAAGGAAAAAACTGAAGCATAAACAAGTCAAAGATTCTGCAGCTGTGCACCCCTGCTCCCTGCTAACGATGCATTCACCCTGAGTTAAATCCCTTGGTGACTGTTCATGTGCAAACACATGAACCACCTCCTCCGATTGTGGGTGAACATTTTCATGGAGAACATCCAGTCTTGAATCAGGTAGTGTTAGGCCTTCAAGTTTTGTCTTTGCATGTCTTTACAAAATTTTTAATTATTTTTTCAACTTCTTAAACAATACTGCTGGTACTTTGGAATTGCACTGAATCTGTAGACCAATTTGGGGAGAATTGGTAATAATGTTAAGTCATGACCCCTAGACAGGTATGTATCTTCCCTTTTATAAGTCTTTTTCTTTTGGCAATGCTTTGTAGTTTACAAAAGATGCCTGACTCATTATTAAATATTTCATATTTTTTATCTTATTCTAAATAGTATTTTTAAATTCTTTAAGTTCCAAAATATCCTTTGTTAGTATTACAAAATATAATTCCTTTTTTGTCAAGGATATATATTATTTAAGCAGATTTTATTTTTTAGAACAATCTATTTTTAGATTTACAAAAGAGGTTGAGAAGAGAGTACAGAGAGTTCCCATATATCTGCACCCAGTTTCTGTCACTGTAAATATCATATATTAGTATGGCACATTTGTCATAATTAATGGACCTATATTGATCCATTATTATTGACTATAATCCATAGTTTATCCATATTTATTTAGTTTTTTTTCCCCCTGATATCATTTTCCTGTTCCAAGATCCCATCTAGAAAACCACATCACATTTGGGCAACATGTCTTCTTGGTCTCCTCCTGGCTCTGAGAAGTACTGGTAGTTTTGTAGAACATAGGATTTCTCTGATGTTTTTCTCCTGATTAGATGGGGTTTATAGATTTTTTTTTGGAGGATAGATGATCACAGAAGGAAAGTGCCATTCTCATCACACCATACCAAAGATCCATCCTATCAACGTGAGCTATCACCGTTATTGTTCACCTTGATCACCTGGCTAGGGCAGAGTTTGTCAGGTTTCTTTACTAAAGTTATTCTTTGTTAGCCCCCTTCCCATATTGAACTTTTTAGAAGGAAGTCACTATGTGCAGCCCACCCTTATGGACTGGGGAGTTATGCTATCCTTGCTTGAGGGCAGAGTATCTACATAAATTTTATGGAATTCTTCTGCATGGGAACTGTCTCATCTTACCACTGTATTTGTTTATGCAATCACTTATTTATATTTTGTACATTCATGCATACATATTTTATGCTTAACTGGGTTATAATCCAATACTACTTTATTTATTTTATTGTTCAACTTTGTTTCAGTTTTGGCCATTGGGTATACTTTCAGTTGGCTCCCACATCTCTTTGACATGCTCTCATCAATGTAGGTTTGCCATTCTTGTTAGCACATTCTTACCTTCTGGCACTATAGCGTGCTCAATGATTCTCTTGTCTCTTTCTTGTCTAGTCTTAGAATCAGCCATTTCTCCAGGGATCCCTGGTTCCTTTTATTGGAGAATTATATTAGAAAGCATAATATGAGTGATAGGTGTAATTGATTTTTGTACAATAATTTTGTGTCCTGCAAACTTGCTAAACACATTCATCATTTCTACTATATGGTTTTCTTTTGTTTTGTTTTTCGACTTTTTTTTAACTTAAGTAAGCACATCATCTGTGAAGAAAGACCATTTTATTCATTTCTGTTCAATCTGGATGTCTTTTATTTAATTTTCTTGCTTATTACACTGTTTAGAGGTTCTAAACCAATGTTGAAAATAAGGACATGTTTTTTTCTTGTTGCTAATTTTGAGGGAAGTATTGAATCTTCACTGTTAAGTATGACATTAACTTTAATAGGTTTTTCATGGATATCTTTTACCAGGTTGGTAGCTGAGAGTATTCATTCTGAATGGATGTTGGATTTTATCAACTTATTTTTCTGCATCAGTTGAGATGATCACATGGTTTCTCTACTGTAGACTGTTAATATGGTGAATTACATTGATTGATTTTTCTAATGTATTCTGACACTAATCACCTCTAAGTTAAAGGCTGTGTTCTCTGCAAGACTGACCTCACTTGAGATGCCAGCCAAACTTTGGGGTCCCTGGGCCACCTGCACTCTAACCAACTGGATACAAATGCAGAAGGCCCCCACAACCTTCCTCAAGTTCAGTAATTCATGAGACTGACACATAAAACTCAAGGAAACACTGTATTATGAGTACTACTTTATTATAAAGCATATAGATCAGGGCCAGCCAAATAAAGAGACACATAGTGAGCTATAGAAGAGTCCTGAATGCAGAGCTTCCATATTCTCGTCTACTGAAATCAGGCTATCAATTTCTATCTCCAACTTATTTTGGGTTTAATGTTGTATTTTCATTTCTTCCAGCCCAAAATATATTTTCTAATTTCAATGTTGATTTCTTCTTTGATTTGAGTGGTTGTTTATAAGTGTGTTATTTAGTTTCCAGATAATTGGAAATTTTCAAGAGATATTTCTATTATTGATTTCTAATATAATTCCATTGTGGGCAGAACATGTTTTATGTATTAGTTTGATTCTTTTAAATTGAGATTTTTTGTGCCCAATAACATGGTCTAATCTTGGAAAATATTCTGTGCACAGTTGAAAAGAAATGATTACTGTGCTTTCTTGGGCATAATATTCAATAAATGCCAATTAGGTCAAGTTGGTTGACAGTATTTTTCAAATCTCTATCTCTACTGATTCTTTTATACTTGTCCTATGAATTATTGAGAAATGGATATTAAAAACTATGATAAAACTTGTGGATTTTTTTATTTCTCCTTGCAATTCTAAGAGTTTTTGCTTGAATATTTTATTATATTTTTATATGTTTGATATTTGTAATAACTCTTATTAAGTCTAACTCTTATTCATTTGATATTTTAAAACTCTGTTTAGAATTGTTATGTGCTTCTGGGCGCCTGGGTGGCTCAGTCAGTTGAGCGTCCGACTTTGGCTCAGGTCATGATCTCACGGTTTGTGGGTTCGAGCCCCACATCAGGCTCTGTGCTGGCAGCTCAGAGCCTGGAGCCTGCTTCCGATTCTATGTGTCCCTTTCTCTCTGCTCCTCCCCTGCTCATGATCTATCTCTCTCTGTCTCTCAAAAATAAATAAATGTTAAAAAATTTAAAAAAAATAATTGTTATGTGCTTCTGAAGAACTTATTATTATTGTGGCTACCTTTTCTGTTAATATTCTTTGTTCTGAAATCTACCTTGTGTCATATTGATATAGTCACTACAGTCTTCTTTTGACAAGTACTCAAACAGTATCTTTTTCAACACCTTTAATTCATCTGTGTCTTTATTTTTAAAGTGGGTTTCTGCTAGGCAGCATACTAGTGGGTCTTGATATTTTTATCCAATTTGGCAATATCTGCCAGGGCTTTTAATTCCTTTATTTCTATATTAGATTGTTTATCTATTTATTTGTTTAGATTTTTTTATTCAGATGCCAGCAGTACCATTTTTTATTTTGCCAATATATGATCTTTCTTATAATGCAACTCAGTAGTTCAACTGAATTATTACTACTACTGCTATTCCTATTATTATTAGTTTTTTTAATGTTCATATATTTATTACGAGACAGAGAGAGAGAGAGAGGGTGCCATCGCTTGGGGAAAAGGCAGGTGGAGGGGCAGAGAGAGAGAGAGAGAGAGAGAAACCCAAGCAGCCTCTGCACTCTCAACACAGAGCCTGACTTGGTTTGATCTCATGAACTCAGGAGATTATGACCTGAGCCGAAATCAACAGTTGGATGCTTAGCCGATGGAACCACCTAGGCACACACATTATTATTAGATTTTTTAACATGTTGTTGTTTTCCCTTTTTTCCCAGAAAGTTATTTTCATTGGACATAGTATTAAAAGTTGACAAAGTTAACATTTCAGTCCTTTTAAGATGTTAACCCACTGTTTCCTCACAAGTTTTGTGTCTGACCAGAAATCTGTCATTATTCTGTATTTGTTCCATTGCAAATAAACTGTCTTTGTTCTTTAGCTGCTTTTGATATTCGCTCTTCATCATTGGTTTTGAGTAATATGATAATGTTGCACGTTGGTGCACTTTTAGTCTTGTTCTTGTTCTTGGGTTTTGTTCACCTTGGATATGTGACTTTATAGTTTTCATCAAATTTGAAAAAAATTGTCATCACATCTTCAAATATTGTTTTTGTTCCCCTCTTACCTCTCATATCCATAAAGGACTCAAATTACATATATATTAGAATAGTTGAAGTTGTCTCAAGCCTCATGATATTGTTTCATATGCACACAATATCATATACAATTTAAATATATATGATTTCTCTTTTTTCTCTATGCAATTTATTTTTATGTTCACTAATCTTTACTTCCGTGATACCTATCCACTATTATTCATAATCCAATATGTTTTGCATTTTACACAATTAAGTGTTTATTTCTACAAGTTTGATTTGGGTCTTTTTATATCTTTTATGTGTTTATTGACATTTTTTAAAAATATAGAATACAGATGCAATAGGGGTGCCTGGGTGGCTCAGTCGGTTAAGCATCCAACTTCAGCTCAGGTCATGATCTCACAGTTCGTGGATTCCATTCCAGCCCCACGTCAGCTCTGTGCTGACAGCTCAGAGCCTGGAGCCTGCTTTGGATTCTGTGTCTCCCTCTCCTTCTGCCCTTCCCCTGCTCATGCTCTGTCTCTCTCTGTCTCAAACATTAAAAAAATAAAAAAAAAAGAATGCAGATGCAATAATTGTTTCAGTGGCCATGTTTACTAATTCTAATACCTATTGTAGTTTTTGGTTGATTTCAATTGATTTTTCTCATCATGGGTCATATATCCCTGCTTCTTTGTATGCCAGGTAACTTTTTACTTGATGCCAGTCATTGTTAATTTTATCGTTAGGTGCTGGATAATTTTTACATTCTTGTATATATTATTGGGCTTTGTTCTGGGATGTTGTTATATTACTCGGAATCAATTTGGTCCTTTGTGTTCTACTTTTAACTTTTCTTAGGCTGGACTGGAGCTCTGTTCAGTCTAGGGATAATTATTTTCTGCTACTGAGACAAGACCTTCCTGTACACTGTAGACAATGCCCCATGAATTATGAGATTTTCCAGTCTGTCTGGTGAAAGCAGGTACTATTTTTATTCCATGTGAGTGCTGGACATTGTTACCTCTAATCCTTTTGGGTAGTTATTTTCCTGACCTTGGGTGATGTTGTTACACCCATGCACTGATTCATGTTCAATTACCCAGATTTTCTTGTTAATACTACAATATGTAGTAAAGGTAAACTCCTGAGAGGAATTTTACTTGTTTTTCCAAAGCCAAAGGAAATAGATTAATTCTTTCCCTTTTTTGAGACTCTGTGCCTTGATTCCTTTTCCTCTCTAATACAGGTACTTAGAACTAGTGGATTATGTGAATGGAATTTATTATTCCTCCTATAGGTGACTGGAAAGGAGGACAGTAGCCTTAGACTCTAATATCATCTTTGGTACTTGATCTGGCTAGGGTATGTGACATGTTCCTCTGTATGCTGAGCTAATCTCAGGCAGAGATTTGTCTTCCCAGGAGAACAAGGGTCTCCTGGGACTTACTAATTCTAGATTCTAGTAATCTTTTTAATAGATCTTATCTATTAAGACAATAAGATATTCTTTAAATAGAGTTTACTTCTTAATTTCTAACCTATAATCTTGTATTTATCTCACTTGACTTAAAAGACAGGCTAAAGGTTTCAGTAAAATGTTTAATATATATTTAAAAGAAGAGGTAGAGGGTACATTCTTGCCTTTTTCTCAGTCATAGTTTTTCACAGGTAAGTAGGATATTAGATATAGGCTTTTTTTTTGTTATTGTTAGTTTGTTTATTTATTTGTTTATTTCCTTGTTCTACCTTTTATCAGTTTGAGAAATGTCTCTTCTGTACATAGTTATCTAGGAGTTTTATCATGAATAGATGTATAAATTTGTGAAATTGTTTTCTTTTATCCACTGAGATGGCTATGTTTTTTCTTTTACTTGGTTAATGTGGTGAATTATATTGATTGATCAATGAATGTTAAACCACATTGAAATTGTTTAGATAAATCCAAACTTGACAAAATGATTATGTTTTTGTATAGTTATGGATGTGTTTCTGCTGTACTTAATTAACCAATATTTTGATAGACTTTCATGGTAATTTCATGAAGGATATCTTCCTATAGTTTTATTTTTTATAATAACTTTATTTGGATGTAACATTATTATAATACTGGCTTCATATAATGAGTTGAGGAAATGTTCTCTTCCTCTAATTTAAGAAAGAATTTGAATAGTATTGGTATTATTTTGTACTCAAATATTGATAAAATTAATCAATGAAGCTATCTGTATAATTTCCCCTCTGACAGTACTAACATCTGTTCATATCTCAGTCTCTAATGATTACTTTGATTCTTTTTTTTTTGAGAGAGACAGAGAGAGAGAGAGAGAGAGAGAGTGTGTGTGTGTGTGTGTGTGTGTGAATGTGAGCAGGGGAGAGGCAGAGTGAGAGAGAGAGAGATGGAGAGAGAATCTCAAGCAGGCTCCCTGCTATCAGCATGGAGACCTACTGGGGCTCTTTCTGATAAACCATGAGATCATGACCTGAGCCAAAATCAAGAGTCAGGGGCTTAAGCAACTGAGCCACCCAGGTGCCCCTAATTTGATTCTTAAAATTGTATTTTTGTTTGCTGTTCCATCTTCCCTGTGGTGTTCTTGTGGAAGCTGTGCATCTTGTATAGCACAGTAGATACTTAAATAAATAAATAAATAGTTATAGACCTAAAAGTTGGCACACCATTTTGCCTACGAGGCAAAGGTTTGAGTAAATCTAGTTTTGTGATGGCTTGGATTTGAAGTTTGTTGTTTCTATGGTTACTCTCAGAGCATAACAATATTAAATTCTTCTAGAGATATCTGGAGTTTAAGGTGGGGGTTAGTTTGGATATTTTTTTCCTAGTGACTGCTGCATTCATGTCATTAAATATTCCCTTTGCATAAGCCACAGAGACGATCTGTCTCTTGCAATTCACCATGCTTCTCACCTTGATGGAGTCTGGGGAGTGAAAGGGAAAACTGTTTATCTGACTAAGCCATATCTCAGCCATAGATAGACACTATGTCCTTAGATTTTGGGAGGGTAGCCTTAGACATGAAGTGATTCTACTTTTTACCTGATGCAGTTCTGATCCTGGCACATATTTCTCTAATTTCCAGGACTGATGTTATTTGTCTTCTTTTCCTTTCCTTTAGCTGCAATGAGATTTCACCAGTGTCCTATGATTGACAGTGTTTTTTCCCTTCCCCTTATACATATTTTTCCAGATTTATTGAGATATAATTAATATATAACATTGTGTAAGTTTAAGGTGTATGAAGTACTGATTTGATAAAGTTACATATAGCAAAATGATCATGACAGCAGGGTTAGTTAACACCTCCCTCATTTCACATATTCATCATTTGTGTCTGTGTGTGGGGGGGTAAGAATATTTAAGATGTAGAGGGCAAGATGGCAGAGAAGTAGGGAGCTCTGTAATCTGCACTCGCCCACATCGATTGAACTGAGAAGGACTGAAGGGAGAATATGCTGATTTGCAAGTGGGGAAAAAGAAGAAACAGATGCCAGAAAGAAGACAATCTCAAAGATGCCTGAGTGAGTGATTGTGAACTGGGAAATTGGAGGATGGGCGGGCCCCGGAGGTACAGGGGAAAGGAGCCCCCGAGCCCAACACAGGGAGAGTGCGCTTTGCCCCGGAGAGACAAGGGGAAGAGAAAGAGAGACGGAAAATGCACATAGAACCATCTCTAAAAAAGGAAAAGCTCTCCTGTCTCCCCATATATAACTGCTGGGTGCGGGAAGAGAAATCTGTCCCATCTGCCTGGTGAATTCTCCCTTGGGCGCAGCGGCAGCGGCATCCATTCAAAGTGGCACCGGGAAAGGCTGCCAGCGAAAGGCGGGCCCACCTCCAGCACAAACCCCGGGAAAGGCGGCAGCGGCAGCGGCACCGCTAGCGCAAACCGGGCCTGGAGGCTGGCCGCCAGCGGGAGCGCATCTCATCTCCGGTGACAGTGTAGAACTGCATGGACTAGTATTTGGAAGTGAGGCAGAGCATGGAAAGTACAGTTTGGCTCGCCCACGGCACAGGGAGATCGGACTCAGAAGAGTGGCTTGTGACGCTTGGTTCGAGCAGAGCTTGAAGAGCCGCCATTCTTCTTCCCACAACCACCAAGGTGGGGCTTCGGAGAGCAGCCCCCAAGACCTGGCCGACCTATGTCAAACCACGCCTATCTATCTGCACAGGAAAGTTGCCTTTTTTCTTTTTTTCCCCTTTTTTCTTTGCTTCTCCTTCTTTTCTCCTGCCATCCAGATATATTTCCCTTATCTTATTCTTATCTCTTCTCTTGGCTGGTTATATACTTTTAGACTATCCACAGTCTTTTTCTGTCTCTGTCCCCCACTTGCTTTTGTTTTTATTTTTGTTTTTTCTTTTTCCTCTTTCTTTTCTTCTCTTCTCTCTTTTCTTTCCTTTCCTTTCCTTTTCTTTACTTCCTTTCCCCTTTTGGTTTGCTTGTTTGTTTGATTTGTCTGAGCGTTTGCATGCTTTTCTTCCCTGTATGTTAGTCTGTATCCCTATTCAGGGCTACATCAAGAAACAAGCCAAAATGCACATGGTGGAGAGTCCCAAATATCACTGACCAGGGAAGTAAAATAATTAAAGGCACAAAAGAGAAAATGAGAGACACCATTAAAAGAAAACTTTCTGAAGTGACAGGCCCTGGACAGTCAATGAGCCTCCTTCAATAGAGAAATACTAACAGCTGGTAAAACTGACAAGAGACAGAAAGCTAGACAAAATGATGAAGCGAAAGAACTCTCCTCTAAAGCAACTCCAGGAAGAAGTCACAGCCACAGAACTGCTCAAAACAGATTTAAGCAACATAACTGAACAAGAATTTAGAAATATTGTCATAAAATAAATTGCTGGATATGAAAAAAACATCAAACAGGCTATTGATACACGGACTAGGGACCTTCAAAATAGCTGTGTCGAGTTAAAAAAAAAGCTATAAATGAGGTGCATAATAAAATGGAGGCAGCCACTGCACAGATTGAAGAGGCAGAGAGGAGAATAAGTGAATTAGAAGACACAGTTATAGCAAAAGAGGAAACCGAGAAAAAGAGTGAGAAATTGGTACAAGAGCACAAAAAGAGAATTCGAGACCTGAGTAATACAATCAAATGGAACAATATCCGTATCATAGGAATCCCTGAAGATGAAGAAAGAGAAAAGGTCCTGAAGGGGTGCTGGATCAAATTATAGCTGAAAACTT
>CM053575.1:76972445-77003920 GCA_028646485.1 Cryptoprocta ferox
TTTTATATTTTCTGAGAACCCACAAGAAAAATAAAATCTATTACATACTCTGGAATTTTCTAATGCTAACTTCTTTTTGTTGAAAACTAGCCACATTCCACAGGCTATTGTAGTTGCTCTTTTAGTAAAATATTTTGTTATTTACAAGGCACTGCCTATTGAGCCAAGATGTCAGTAGATAATTAGGTCAATTGCCACTCCACATCACTTGTGGAGATAAAAATAGTTTGGGATCTTCACTGGGTAAAAAGAGTACAACAGACTGAAAACATCTTTCTTTCCCCCATTCATCTGGAAGATCTCACAGTAACTGTCAGTCAAATTATAAGTCTTTAAGAAGTGCAAATTAGATCTTCCTTGTAATTCTTCCTAGGAGAATTCTGGGAAGATGATGATCTCACTAGTGTATTTTTTTTATTATGGTAAAATTGGTTTATAATGTTGTATTAGTTTCAAATGTGCAACATAATAATTTGATATTTGTATACACTACAAAGAGATCACCACAGTAAGTCTATTTATAATCTGTCACCATACAATTGACCTCCTTCACCCCTTTTCCTCATCCCCTGACCAGCTCCCCCTCTGATAACTGTCAATATGTTCTCTGAATCTATGGTTTTTGTTTTGTTTATTTGATTTGTTTTTCAGATTCCATTCATAAGCCAATCTTTCACTTAGCACAATACCCTCAAGGTGCATTCATGTCATCACAGATGGCAAGATTTCCTTTTATATGTCTGAGTACTATTCCATTGTGTGTATACATTGTGTACACACACACACACACACACACATCATAAGTACTTTACCCATTCATCCATCAACTTACACTCCCACCAACAGTATATGAGGGTACTCTTTTTTCCACATCTTCTCCAACACTTCTTATTTCTTGTCATTTTGATAGTTGCCATTATAACAGGAGTGATGTGATATCTCATTGTAGTTTTAATTTGCTTTTCTTTGATAATTAGTGATGTTGAAATTCTCTTTGTGTTCCTGCTGGCCATATGAATGTCTTCTTTGGAAAAATATCTATTTAGATTTTCTGCCCATTTTTGTTTTATGCTATAGAGCAATGTTTTTATACATTTTGGTTATAATGACTTATTAGATACATGATTTGCAAATATTTTCTGATTCAATAAATTTCCCTTTCATTTTGTTAATGAATTCCTTTGTTATGCAGTTATTTAGTTTGATATAGTCCCACTTATTTATTTTTGCTTTTGTTGCCTTTGCTTTTGAAGTCAGATTCCAGAAAACAGTGCCAAGACCAATGTCAGAGAGCTTAGAATCTATGTTTTCTTCTTGGAGTTTTATGGCGTCATTACATCCAAGTATTCAATCCATTTTGAGTTAATTTTGTGCATGGTGTAAGATAGTGGTCTAGATTAATTCTTATGCATGTGGCTGTCCAGTTTTCTCAAGAGCATATATTAAAAATACTATTCTTGTATATTCATTGTATATTTTTGACTACTTTGCCATAAATAGTAGGATATATATATATACACATATACATATATATATACATATATATATATATATATATATATATATAATTATTTCTGGGCTCTCTATTCAGTTGCATTGATCTATGTGTCTGTATTTATGTCAATACCACACTGTTTTTATTGCCATAGATTTGTAGTATAGTTTGAAACTAGTGAGCATGATACGTCTTCTTTCTCAAGATTGTTCTGGTTATTATTTGCAACAATGTGGATGGAACTAGAGTGTATTATGCTAAGAGAAATAAGTCAGAGAAAGACATATATGACATGATTTCACTCATGTGGAATTTAAGAAAGAAATGAACATAGAGGAAGTGAAGGAAAAGTAAAATAAGATAAAAACAGAGCAGGAAGCAAACCATAGAGACTCTTTTTTAAAAAAAATTTAAATGTTAATTTTTTTTTTTTTGAGAGAGAGAGAGAGAGAGGGAGAGAACACAAGATTAGGTGGGTGGGCAGAGAGAGAGACAGAGACACAGAATCCGAAGCAGGTTCCAGGCTTTGAGCTGTCAGCACAGGGCCCGAAGACATGGGACTCCAACTCACGACCTCTGAGATCATAACCTGAGCTGAAGTCAGAAGCTTAACTGACTGAGCCATCCAGACCCTCCCATAAGAGACTCTTAAATACAGAGACCAAACTGAGACTTGCTAGAGGGGAGGTGGGTGGAGGGATGAGCTAAATGAGTGATGGCATTAAGGAGGGCACTTGTTAGAAAAAGCACTGGGTGTTATATGTAAGGGATAAATCACTAAATTATACTCCTGAAATAGTGTAGAATACTACACTATATGTTAACTAACTTGAATTAAAAAAAGAGAAAAGAAAAAAGTAAAAACAAAACAAACAAAACATTGTTTTGTTATTTTTGTGTGTGTGGCTGTAACACATTTTGGAATTATTTGTTTTATTTCTGTGAAAAATACCATTAGAATTCTAATAAGGATAACATTGAATCTATAGATTGCTTTAGTATTTTAACAGTATTAATGTTTATAATCCATGAACATGAAATATCTTTCCATTTGTTTGTGTGTGTATATTCTTCAATTTCTTTCATCAGTAACTTATAGCTTTCAAAGTACAATTCTTTCATTTCTTTGGTTAAAATTATTCCTAGATAT
Organism: Cryptoprocta ferox; assembly: GCA_028646485.1. Taxonomy (NCBI): domain Eukaryota; kingdom Metazoa; phylum Chordata; class Mammalia; order Carnivora; family Eupleridae; genus Cryptoprocta; species Cryptoprocta ferox. The sequence continues at coordinate 76,975,091 of CM053575.1, forward strand.
TTTATTCTTTTTGATGCAACCATAAATGAGATTCTTTTCTTAATTTATCATTGTGATACTTTGTTTTTGGTGTACAGAAATGGAGGAGACTTTTGTATACTGACTTTGTATCCTGCAACTTTACTGATTTTTAATTTTTTTTAAAATTTACAGTGGCACCTGGGTGGCTCAGTCGGTTGAGCAACTGACTTCAGCTCATGTCATGATCTGTGAGTTCGAGCCCCACGTCGGGCTCTGTGCTGACAGCTCGGAGACAAAGCGTATTCTGTGTCTCCCTCTCTGTTTGCCCCTCACTGCTCATGCTCTGTCTCCCTCTCGCTCCCTCCATAAACAAACATTAAAAATTTAAAAAAAATTTAATTTACATCCAAGTTAGTTAGCATATAGTGCAACAATTTCAAGAGTAGATTCCTTAATGCCCCTTACCCATTCAGTCCATCCTCCCTCCCACAACTTCTCCAATAACCCTCTGTTTGTTGTCCATGTCTAAGAGTCTCTTAGGTTTTGTCCCCCTCCCTGTTTCAATAGTATTTTTGCTTCCCTTCCTTTATGTTTATCTGTTTTGTATCTTAAAGTCCTCATATGAGTGAAGTCATATGACATTTGTCTTTCTCTGACTCACTAATTTGGCTTAGCATAATACCCTCTAGTTCCATCCACATAGTTGCAAATGGCAAGATTTCATTTTTTTTTATTGCCGAGTAATAGTCCGTTGTATATATGTATGTATATATACACACCACATCTTCTATATCCATTCATCCATCGGTGAACATTTAGGCTCCTTCCATACTTAGTCTATTATTGATAGTGCTGCTATAAACATTGGGGTGCATGTGTCCCATTGAAACAGCATCCCTTGGGTAAATACCTAGTAGTGCAATTTCTGGGTCATACGGTAGTTCTATTTTTAATTTTTTGAGGAATCTCCATACTGTTTTCCAGAGTAGGTGTACCAGTTTGCATTCCCACAAGCAGTGTAGAAGAGATCCTCTTTCCCAGCATCCTCACCAGTATCTGATGTTGCCAGAGTTGTTAATGTTAGCCATTCTCAGAGGTGTGAGATGGTATCTCATTGTGGTTTTGATTTGTATTTCCCTGATGATGAGTGACGTTGACCATCATTTCATGTGTCTTGTAGGCAATCTGGATGTCTTCTTTGGAGAAGTGTCTGTTCATGTCTTTAGCCCATTTCTTCACTGGATTATTTGTTTCTGGAGTGTTGAGTTTGATAAGTTCTATATAGATTTTGGATACCAACCTTTTATCGGATATGTCATTTGCAAATATCTTCTCCCATTCCATTAGTTGTCTTTTAGTTTTGCTGATTGTTTCCTTCTCTGTGCAGAAGCTTTTTTTCATTTTTGATGAGGGCCCAATAGCTTTGTAATACAGCTTGACATCTGGGATTGTGATGCCTCCTGCTTTGGTTTTCTTTTTCAAGATTACTTTGGCTATTCAGGGTCTTTTCTGGTTCCATACAAATTTTAGGATTGTTTGTTCTAGCTCTGTGAAGGATACTGGTGTTATTTTGATAGGGATTGCATTGAATATGTAGATTGCTTTGGGTATTTCTGTGCATTGGTTTTATAGCCTGTCACTTTGCTGAGTTCATTGATCAGTTCTAGCAGTTTTTGGTGGAAACTTTTGGGTTTTCCATGTCATCTGCGAAGAGTGGAAGTTTGACCTCCTCCTGGCCAATATGGATGCCTTGTGTTTATTTGTGTTGTCTGATTGCTGAGGCTAAGACTCAATACTATGTTGAATAACATTCATGAGAGCGGACACCTCTGTCTTGTTCCTGACCTTAGGGGGGAAGCTCTCAGTTTTTCACCATTGAGGATGATATTAGCTTTGGGTCTTTCATATATGGCTTTTATGATCTTGAGGTATAATCCTTCTATCCCTACTTTCCTGAGGGTTTTTTTTTTAATCAAGAAAGGATGCTGTATTTTGTCAAATGCTTTCTCTGCATCTATCAAGAGGATCATGTGGTTCTTGTCCTTTGTTTTATTAATGTGGTGTATCACATTGATTGATTTGTGGATATCAACCCAGCCCTGCATGCCAGGTATAAATCCCACTTAGTCGTGGTGAATAAGTTTTTTGATGTATTGTTGGATCCAGTTGGCTAATGTCTTGTTGAGGATTTTTGCATCCACGTTCATCAGGGAGATTGGTCTATAGTTCTCTTTTTTAGTGGGGTCTTTGTCTGGTTTTGGAATCAAGGTAATGCTGGCTTCATAGAAAGAGTTTGGAAGTTTTAAGTTTTCCTTCCATTTCTATTTTTTGGAATAGCTTCAAGAGAATAGGTGTTAACTCTTTCTTAAATGTTTGGTAGAATTCCCCTGGAAAGCCATCTGGCCCTGGACTCATTTTGGGGGGGAGATTTTTTTATTACTAATTATTTTCTTTACTGGTTGTGTGTCTGTTCAAATTTTCTATTTCTTCCTGTTTCAGTTTTGGTGGTTATATGTTTCTAGGAATTTGTCTATTTCTTCCAGATTTCCCATTTTATTGGTGTATAATTGCTCATAATATTCTCTTATTGTTTTTATTTATGCTGTGTTGGTTGTGATCTCTCCTCTTTCATTCTTGGTTTTATTTATTTGGATCCTTTCCTTTTTGTTTTTGATCAAACTGGCTAATGGTTTATCAATTTTGTTAATTGTTTCAAAGAACAAGCTTTTGGTTTCATAGATCTACTGTTTTTGTTGTTGTTGTTATTGTTGTTTCAACAGCATCGATTTCTGCTCTAAGCTTCATTATTTCTTGTCTTCTGCTGGTTTTGAGTTTCTTTTGCTGTTCTTTTTTCAGCTCTCTGAGGTGTAAGGTTAGCTTGTATATCTGAGACCTTTCTTCCTTCATCAGGAGGGCCTGGTTTGCTATACTTCCCTCTTATAACTGACTTTGCTGCATCCCAGAGGTTTTGGGCTGTGGTGTTATAATTTTCATTGACTTCCATGTACTTTTTAATTTCCTCCTTAACTTCTTGGTTAGCTCATTCATTCTTTAGTAGGATGTTCTTTAGTTTCCAATATTTGTTTCCAAAATTTTTCTTGTGGTTGATTTTGAGTTTCATGGCATTGTGGTCTGAAAATATGCATGGCATGATCTCGATCTTTTTGAACTTGTTGAGGGCTGATTTGTGTCCCAATATGTGGTTTATTCTAGAAAATGTTCCATGTGCACTGGAGAAGAATGTATATTCTGCTGCTTTAGGATGAAATGTTCTGAATATATCTGTTAAGTCTATCTGGTCCAGTGTGCCATTCAAAGCCATTGTTTCTTTGTTGATTTTCTGTTTTGATGATCTGTTCATTGCTGTAAGTGGGTTGTTGAAGTCCCCTACTATTATGGTATTATTATCAGTTTCTTTATGTTTGTGATTGATTGATTTATACATTTGGAGCATTAATGTTTATAATTATTATGCCTTCTTGGTGGAGAGACCCCTTAATTATGATATAATGCCCTTCATCTCTTGTTGCAGTTTTTATTTTAAAGTCTAGATTGTCTGATATAAGTATGGTTACTCTGGCTTTCTTTGGTGGCCATTAGCATGATAGGTAATTCCCTATTCTCTTACTTTCAATCTGAAGGTGTCTTTAAGTCTAAAGTGGGTCTCTTGTAAACAGCATATAGATGGATCTTGTTTTCTCATCCATTCTGTTACCCTACATATTTTGTTTGGAGCATTTAGTCCATTGATGTTTAGAGTGAGTACTGAAAGATATGAGTTTACTGCCATTATGTTTCTTGTAGAGTTGGAGTTTATGGTGGTGTTCTCTGGTCCTTTCTAGTCTTTATTGCTTTTAGGTTTTTTTTTTCTTTTTTTCTCCCCTTAGAGAGTTCCCCTTAAAATTTCTTGCAGGGCTGGTTTAGTGGTTATGAACTCCTTTAATTTTTTTGTCTGGGAAACTTTTTCTCTCTTCTTCTATTTTGAATGACAGCCTTGCTGGATAAAGAATTCTTCACTGCATATTTTTTTCTGATTCAACTCATTGAATATATCTGCTACACCTTTCTGGCCTGACACGTTTATGTGGATAGGTCTGCTGCAAACCTGATCTGTCTTCCTTTGTAGGTTAAGGACTTTTTTCCCCTTGCTGCTTTCATGATTCCTTCCTTGCCTGAGTCTTTTGTGAATTTTACTATGATATGTACTGTTGATGGTGGGTTTTTGTTGAATCTTGTGGGAGTCCTCTGTGCTTCCTGGATTTTGATGTCTGTGTCTTTCCCCAGGTTAGGAAAGTTTTATACTATAATTTGCTCACATAACCCTTCTACCTCTTTTTCTCTCTCTTCATCTTCTGGGACCCCTATGATTCTGATGTTGTTCCTTTTTAATGAGTCACTGATTTCTCTTATGCTTAAATTCTGCTCTTTTGTTTTACTCTCCTTTTTTCTGCTTCATTATTCTCCATATGTTTGTCTTCTATATTGCTGATACGCTGCTCTGCCTCATCCATCCTTGCTGTCGTGGCAACCATTCGAAATTGCAGCTCAGTTATAGCATTTTTATTTCAGCCTGACTAGCTTTTACTTCTTTTATCTCTTCGTAGAGAGGCATTCTAATCTATTTTCAACCCTAGCTAGTATTCTTATTATTGCGCTTCTAAATTCGGGTTCAGACATCTTGCTTGTATTTGTGTTGGTTAAGTCCCTGGCTGTCGTTTCTTCCTGCTTTTTCTTTTTGGGGTGAATTCCTTCGTTTCATCATTTTGAAGGAAGAAAAGGAATTAATAAGGTCAAAAAATTTAAATTATATAATGGAAAACAACACACACACACAATTAATCAATCAATCAATTGAATAAATGATGCTAGATCCTAGGTGTGTTTTTGTCTGGTTATTGAAAGGAGCTTGATTGATTAGAGAAAAAAGGGAAAAAATTAAAATTAACAAATTAAAAAACACACACACACACAATAAAATAAGTGATGCTAGATCCTAGATGTGTTTTGGTCTGGTTATTGAAACGAGTTTGATTGATTAGAGAAAAAATGGAGGGAAAAGAAAAAAAAGAAAGAAAAGAAAACGTATGAAAATTTGAGAAAATGAATATGATGAAATAGAATATCTTGAAATGATGGAAGTAAAATAGAATTTGAAAAATTTACAAAAAAATAAAAATTGTAGTCAAAAAATAAAATATTTTTAGTAAAAATTGAGAATAAAAATTATTTTTTATCTTTCTGTATTCAAGTAAAGTAAGTGGAAAAGAAAGAAAAAATGAAAAAAAATTGAATAGGTGGACCAGTGAACGTACTGAAATACGATTGAAATTACATCATTTTCCCCTAGAAGTCAAACTATGAAGCACTTTATAGTCCATAAACAAGGCAGGTAGAGAGATTTGTGGTGTTCCTGAAGAGCGAGGTTGGCCCAGTTGGGCAGCGCTTAGCGTAATGGCTCCATTCTCCACGAGATGGCACTGTTTAGTTTGCTGAGGTGGATTGCTGTGGTGCCTGTAGGTGTCTATGTGCATGTGTAGGCAGGGTGAAAATGGCATCACCCAGCTACCCCGTCTAGTATCAGAACTCTGTGCTCTCCCTGACCAGGAATCGCCCACCCATCATTTGTCTCTGGTTTCTGTACACTCCCTGCTTTTGCACTGTCTGTGACCATGCCGTCAGGTTGCCAGGCGGCACCTCCCTCCTGAGTTTTATCTGAGATGTGGCTGTGTTTCCCGATCCCTCAATTCTGAGGGACTGTGGCTTTGACCCGCTCAGATCCTCTGGGGTATGGTCTCACTAAGCAATGCCTGGGTGCTGGCTGCACCCAGGAACGTCTGTGGGACCTTGCTGCTGCCAATGTCCAGAGACTTGCAGCTGGGTGCCAGCCCACTCCAGAAAAAGTTCACATGATTGTGTAGCAGCAGCATTTCTTGGATTATGGAAATCATGCATGGCCCGAGGACCTCCCAGACCCACTCTTCTCCTGGGAATTCACCCTTCCCACCAGAACACCAGTAGGTATTTGAAGTGTGGAGCTTCAGACTCTGAGCTCCCCATGTTTATAGAGTCTTAATGGAATTTAAACCCTCTCTTTCTCCTTTCTCCCTTTTTAGTTCAGTCCCTGCAGCTCTTTCCACTTTTCCACTTTCTCTCCAGCTGCTTTTGTGGGGGGTGCTTTTCCTGTATTCTTCCCCCGTTTCCATCCTCTCTCCACAAGCAAAAACAGTTCCCTACCCTCTGCAGCTCCTCTCTCCCCCAGTTCACCTCTCCGTGCCATGTACCTGCTGAGTTCCGTGTTTCAGGTTTTACAGATTGCTGTGTTAATCCTCAAATCAGTTTTCTAGGTATGCAGGATGGTTTAGTGTTGATCTGGCTGTATTTCATGTATGCAAAACAGAAAAAAAGACTTCCATGCTGTTCCACCATCTTGGCTCCTCCCCACTGATTTTTTAAAAAATCTAATAGCTTTCTGGTGGAGTCTTTAGGGTTTTCTATATAAAGTATCATTTTATCCTCAAATAGTGACAGTTTTATGCTTTCCTTACCAATCTAGATACCTTTTGTTTCTTTTTCTTGCTTAATTGGAGTAGCTAAGACTTTTAGTACAATGTTGAATAAGTGACAAGAGTGGGCCACCTTGTCTGTTCCTGATCTTAGAGGAAAATCTTTCAGCTTTTCCCCATTTAGAATGATGTTTCCTGTTTGTCATGTATGACATTTACTATGTTAAGGTACATTTCCTCTATGCTCATTTTGTTGAGTTTTTTTTTTTAATCATAACTGGATGTTGGGTTTTGTCAAATGCTTTTTCTGCATCTATTGAGATGACATGATATTTATCTTTCATTTTGTTAATGTGTTGAATTATGTTATTGATTTCTGAATTTTGAAACATTCCTTTATCTTTAGACTAAATCCCAAGTTATCATGGTACATGACTCTTTTAATGCATTGTTGAATTCAGTTTGCTAATATTTTGTTGAGGATTTTTGTATTTTGCTCATTGGGGATATTAACCTGTAATTTTATTTCTGTTTTTCTTCTCTTTTTCTTTTCTCTTCTCTTCTCTTCTCTTCTCTTCTCTTCTCTTCTCCTCTCTTGTCTCCTCTCCTCTCCTCTGCATTTATTTTATTTTATTTTATTTTCTATTCTTTTCTTTCTATGTGTGTCTGCATGTATCCTTATTTAGTTTTGTTATCAGGACCTCATAAAATTAGTTAGGAAGTATTACCTCCTCTTCAATTTTTGGAAGTCTTTAAGAAGGTTAGATATACAATATTTAAATGTTTGATGAAAATTGATCACTAAAGCTGTGTGATTCAGAATTTTTGTTTTTTGGAAGGGTTTTGATTATTGATTCAATATCCATACTAGTAATCACTGTATTCAGATTTTCTATTTCATCCTGATTCAGCCTTGGAAGATAGTATGTTTGGGAATTTATCTTTTTCTTCCAGGCTGTCCAATTTGTTTGTGTAAAATTGCTTTTAGTTCTCTTACAATCCTTTGTGTCTGTATATCAGTTATAAAGTCTCCTCTTTCATTTCTGATTTTATTTATTTGAACCATTTGTCTTTTTTTCTTGGTGGATCTAGCTTAAGATTTGCCTATTTTGTTATTTTTTCAAAGAATAAGCTCTTAGTTTCATTGATCCTTTCTATTGTCTTTTTAGGTATAATTTCATTTAAATCCACTCGGATCTTCATTATTTTTTCCATTAATTTGGGGCTTTGTTTGTTCTTTTTCTAGTTTCTTTAATGTAGAGGTTAATTGTTTATGTGAGATTTTTCTTGTTTCTTGAGGTATGCCTATATCACTATGAGCTTTCCTCTTAAAATTATTTTCACTGCATCTCATGGATTTGGGGTTGTTGTATTTTCATTTTCATTTGCTTCAAGATATTTTCTGATATTCTTTTGGTTATTTCTTTGACCACTGGTTGTTCAGTAGCATGTTGTTTGACTTCCACATATTTATGATTTTTCAAGTTTTCTTCTTGTAATTGATTTCTAGTTTTATACCATTGTGGTTGGAAAAGATTCTTGATATAATTTTAATCCTCTTAAATTTATTGTGACTTATTTTGTGGTTTAATATGTGATCTATCATGGACAATATTTCATGTGAATTTGAATATGTAAATATAGTCTGCTGCATTTGGATAAAATGTTCTGTATATATCTGTTAAGGCCATCTGATCTAATGTGTCATTTGAGGCTGATATTTCCTTATTGATTTTCTCTCTGTGTGATCTATCCATTGATATAAATGGTGTATTAAGATCCCTTACTATTATTGTATTACTATCAATTTTTCCTTTTAGGTCTGTCAATAGTTGCTTTATATATTTAGGTGCTCCTATGTGGTGTGCATAGATTTTTAGTATATCCTCTTGTCGGACTCACCCATTTATAATTATGTGAGGCCTTTCCCTTTTAGTATAGCCTTTTATTTATTTACTTATTTATTTATTCATTCATTCATTCATTCATTCATTGTTTATTTATTTGAAGTTGTCCACAAAAGATTTTATTTTTATATTTTGACTTTCCTTATTTTAATTTTTATTTAAACTATAATTAATTAACACATAGTTAAATAGTAGTTTCAGGAGTACAATTTAGTGATTTATCACTTTCATGTAATACCCAGTGTTCATCACAAGTGACTTCCTTAATGCCTATCACCCATCTAGCTCATCTCCCACCCACCTTTCTTCATCAACCCTCAGTTAGTTCTCTGTAGTTAAGAGTCTCTTATGGTTTGCCTCCCAGCCATCTCATGTATCCTCAATCCTTGTCTGCCATGTCTTTTAGTATAGCCTTTGTTTAAAAGTCTTATTTTATCTGATATAAATATAGCTACACCAACCCTCTTTCTGTTTCCATTTGCATGGAATATCTTTTTTCATCCCTCTCCTTTCAGTCTGTATGTTCTTAAATCTGAAGTGAGTCTCTTGTAGGCAATATATAGATTAGTCTTGTATTTTTAATTTATTCAGCCACTCCATATCTTTTGATTGGATATTTTAGTCCCTTTATACCTTAAAGTATTTTAAGGAATGTACTTGTTATTTTCTTCATTACTTTCTGGCTGTTTTTGTAGTTCTTCTCTGTTTCTATACTTTACTCTTGCTCTCTTCCCTTGTAATTTGATGACTTTCTTTAGTGTTATATTTACCCTCTCATTATCTTCTGTGTATATATATATATATATATATATATAATATGTGTGTGTATATATATATCACTCTATTTAAAAAATAAGCATTATATGAGGCTCATATAATATATGGATGGCTCAGTTGGTTGAGTTGCTGACTTTGCCTAGGGTCATGATCTTGCAGTTTGTGGGTTTGAGCCCTGCATGGGACTCTGTGCTGACAGCTCGGAGCCTGGGGCCTGTTTTGAATTCTGTGTCTCCCTCTCTCTCTGCCCCTCCCCCACTTGTGTTTTGTCTATCTCTCAAAAATGAATAAGCATTATAAACATTTTTTAAATAAAAATAAAAATGTATCATTATAAAAACCTCTACTTAACTTTTTATTTTTTCCCCCTTTTTGCTGCTCTGTTTGAGCAAGTTCCACTGCCAAGTCTACAGGTCATGATCCTTTCTTTTGCTTTAACTCATTTGTTGTTGAACTCTTTTAGTGTATTTCTCAGTTGAGCTATTATATTCTTCAGTTCTATGACTTCTTTGTGATACTTTCTTATATTTTCTATCTCTTTGTTGAAGTTCTCACTGTGCTTATCCGTTCTTTTTACAGAGCATCTTTATGACCGTTACTTTGAACTCTTTATCAAGTTGATTACTTATCTCCATTTCATTAAGGTCTTTTTCTGAGATTTTGTTTTGTTCTTTCATTTGGAATATATTATGTTTTCTCATTTTGCTTGATTCTCTGTGTTTGTTTCTATGTATTATGTGAAACAGTTACCTCTTCCAGTCTGAAGGAGTGGTCTTGTGTAGGAGATGAGCCTTATCATCAACCTTGCCCTAGCTTTTGGTTTCTCTCATACTTTTGTGATTGCCTAAGTAGCCTAATTTATTCTTGGTAAGTCCCAATTGTTGAGTTAGTGGTAAGATCTGTCAGTGTTCCAAAGGAGTGATATGTCAGTACTTAGTTCCAGGTCAATTGGAAACAAGATCCTCAGGCAGCATCATTTAAAGTACACAAATATACATAGTCTTGTGGTACCATAACTGTAGACCCTTCTGACCTCTAGACCAGGAGATCTGGAAGTGTCCCCTGGGGACAGCTTAAAGAATCAGGTCTCCAGACAATAGTATAAGCTCTTTTCTTGGAGGTACCAGTGAACTGTGGTAAAGCCAATGGAGAGCACAAACATAATGTCTCTCTGCTTATGGTTCCTGAGAGCACCCCTGTAGCCTCAAAATGTGTGGCAAACCTGAATCCTCTCTCTCAGGGTGAAGCTCCAAGACAAGTAAATAGGCTTTTTTCACAGAAAGATGGGCTGTGTTTCAGTCTGCTCTTTGTGTACTATCTTGGGTTTGACAGCATGTCTTAAACTATCTTTCTAATTTTTACAGTCTGTGGGGCTCAGGAATGCAAGGCCTTCTGGACACTAGAACGTGTCCAGGCATCCCTTATGAAGACTTCATTCACCCACTGGCTTTAGAAAAACTGTGGGAGAGTTCTGAGTGAAGAGCATGTCTTCTGCTTTAGAGATGTAAGGGAAGAGTGCTGGGCGCAGGGCATGCCTGCAGCTTTAGCAAGGATGGGAAAGATCACTGGGGCGGGGGGTAAACTGTAGTTTAGTTATGTAGAAGACCACTGGGGGTCCAGCAAACCCACAACTTTAGTGAGGCTGTGTCTGGGGATGTTCATGTGCACTAGCAAGGTAGGGGGAGAGTGCAAAAATGGTGCTCATCAGCCCTTCTATCTCCAAAGAATGTCTCAACTTGCCCCTACCTCTGCAGTAGACATTTTAACATTAGCGAATATATTTACTTCATATATAATCCAGTCACGTCTTTTTTTTCTAGTGAAATCATTACGTTTATTATAAGTTGAGTTCTGTTTTAGAAATTATAAACACCTAGAAAGTTTTCATTCATATCAAATTGAGGTCAACTTGTTGGTACTGGCTTATAGACTGAGAGATATTTTTATCAGCAGGGAAATTTAATACATTGATTCAGTGATAAGACCATGACTTGTGACCAAATATTCACTGAAGTTCGTCAAAACTAAAGAATGTGACTCCAGTGTATGGAGTCCACAGTAGTTAATTTTGCCAGATCTAGCAAATAAAAATACAGGACACCTAGTTAAATTTGAAATTTCAATAAACAATAAAAACATTTTTAGTATAAGTATGTCTTATGCAATATTTGGGACATATTTGTACTAAAAAAGCATTTGTTGCTTATCTGAAATCAAAATTTAGCCAGATGTCCTGATTTCATCTGGCAAGTTTAACAAACAAAAATACAAAGTTTGGCAATCAATTTTTATAATTTTAAACTAAATATGTGAAAGATCAGAGTAAGAGTATGTGATCAGAGAATAAGATATTTTTAAAGATCTCTTTTATATATCTTTTTTTAAAAATTTGCTTCCAAGCTAATTAGCAAATAGTGCAAAAATGATTCCAGGAGTAAAATCCAGTGATTAATCCCCTACATGTAACACCTAGTGCTCATCCCAATAAGTGTCTTCCTTAATGCCCCTTACCCATTTAGCCTATCCCCCCACCAACTTCCCTCCAGCACCCTGTTTGTTCTTTATATTTAAGAGTCATTTATGTTTTGCCCCCCCAAACTGCATTTATATTATTTTTGCTTCCCTTCCCCATATTCATCTGTTTTATATCTCATTTCCACATGTGAGTGAAGTCATATGATATTTGTCTTTCTCTGACTAATTTTGCTCAGCGTAATACACTCTAGTTCCATCCACGTTGTTGCAAATGGCAAGATTTCATTCTTTCTGATTGTCAAGTAATACTCCATTGAATATATATACCATGCCTTCTTTATCCATTCATCTGTTGATGGATATTTGGGCTCTTTACATAGTTTGGCTATTGTCAATACTGCTGCTATAAATATTGGGGTGCATGTGCCCCTTTGAAACAGCACACCTGCATCCATAGATAAATACATAGTAGTCCAATTACTGAGTTTTAAGTTTTTGAGGAACCTCCATACTGTTTTCCAGTTTGCATTCCCACAAGCAGTGCAAAAGGGTTTTCTTTCTCCACATCTTCTCCAACATCTGTCATTGCCTGAGTTGTTTATTTTAGCCATACTGACTGGTGTGAGGTGGTTTCTCGATGTGGATTTGATTTGTATTTTCCTGATGATCAGTGTTGTTGAGCATTTTTTTCAGATTTCTGTAAGACATCTGGATGTCTTCTTTGGAAAAATGTCTATTCATGTCTTTTGTCCATTTCTTCACTGGATTATTTGATTTTTAGGTGTTGAGTTTGATAAATTTTTTACAGATATTGGATACTAACCCTTTATCTGATATGTCATTTGCAAATATCTTCTCCCATTCTGTCAGTTGCCTTTTAGTTTTGATGATTGTTTCCTTCCCCGTGCAGAAGCTTTTTATCTTGATGAAATCCCAATAGTTCATTTTTACTTTTGTTTCCCTTGCCTCTAGAGATGTGTTGAGTAAGAAGTTGCTGCGACCAAGGTCAAAGAGGATTTTTCCTGCGTTCTCCTCGAGATATTGATGCCTTCCTGTCTTATGTTTAGGTCTTTCATCGATTTTGAATTTATTTTTGTGTATGGTGTAAGAAAATGGCCCAGGTTCAATCTTCTGCATATCACTGTCCAATTTTCCCAACACCATTGCTGAAGAGACTGTCTTTATTCCATTGAATATTCTTTCCTGCTTTGTCAAAGACTAGCTGGCCATACGTTTGTGTGTCCATTTCTGGGTCCTCTATTCTGTTCCATTGATCTGAGTGTCTGTTTTTGTGCCAGTACCATACTGTCTTGATGTTTACAGCTTTGTAATATAGCTTGAAGTCCGGAATTGTGATTCTTCCAGCTTTGGTATTCTTTTTCAGGGTTACTTTGGTTATTCTGGGCCTTTTCTGGTTCCATACAAATTTTAGGATTGTTTGTTCTAGCTCTGTGAAGAATGCTGGTGTTATTTTGATAGGGATTGCATTGAATATATAGATTGCTTTGGATAGTATCAACATTTTAACAACATTTGTTGTTCCAATCCGTGAATATGAAATATTTTTCCATTTCTTGTGTCTTCTTCAATTTCTTCATAAATTTTCTATAGTTTTCAGTGTATAGATTTTTCACCTCTTTGGTTGGGTTTATTCTTAGGTATTTTATGGTTTTTGGTGCAATTGTAAATGGGATCGATTCCTTGATTTCTCTTTCTGTTGCTTCATTATAGGTATATAGAAATGAAACCGAATTCTGTACATTGATATTTTATCCTGCCACTTTCCTTAGTTCATGGATCAGTTCATGGATCAGTTCTAACAGTCTTTTAGTGGAATCCTTTGGATTTTCCATGTAGAGTATCATGTCATCTGTAAAGAGGGAAAGTTTTGTTTCCCCCTTGCCAATTTGAATGCATATTATTTCTTTGTGTTGTCTGATCACTGATACTATACTATATATCTAATATTATGTTGAATAACAGTGACAAGAGTAGACATTCCTGTCATGTTTCTGACCCTAGGGGGAAAGCTCTCAGTTTTCCCCCATTGATGATGATATTAGTGGTGGGTCTTGCATATATGGCTCTTATGATCTTGAGGTATAATCCTTCTATCCCTACTTTCCTGAGGGTTTTTATCAAGAAAGGATGCTGTAGTTTGTCAAATTCTTTCTCTGCATCTATCAAGAGGATCATGTGGTTCTTGTCCTTTGTTTCATTAATGTGATGTATCACATTGATTGATTTGTGGATATTGAACCAGCCCAGCCCTCCATCCCAGGTATAAACTCCACTTGGTCGTGGTGAGTAATTGTTATAATATATTGTTGGATCCAGTTGTCTAGTATCTTGTTGAGAATTTCTGTATTCATGTTCATCAGGGAAATTGGTTTGTAGTTATTTTTAGTGTGGTCTTTGTCTGGTTTTGGAATCAAGGTAATACTGGCCTCATAGAATAAGTTTGGAAGTTTTCTCTCCATTTCTATTTTTTGGATAAGCTTCAAAAAATAGGTGTTAACACTTATTTAAATGTATGGTAGAACTCTCTGGAAAAGCCATCCAACCCTGGACTCTAGTTTTTTGGGAGTCTTTTTATTACTAATGCAATTTATAAAATTGAATAAAATTCTATTGTTTAGTGGTTATGGGTCTGCTCAAATATTATACTTCTTCCTGTTTCAGTTTAGGTAGTTTATATATTTCTATCAATTTGTTCATTTCTTCCAGATGGCCAGGCACAGTCTATTGGCATATAATTGCTCATTATATTCTCTTATTGTTTGTATTTCTGCAATGTTGGTTGTGATCTCTCCTCTTTCATTCTTGATTTTATTGATTTGGGTCCTTTCATTTTTCTTTTTGATCAACGTGGCTAGGGGTTTATCAATTTTGTTCATTCTTTCAAAGAATCAGCTCCTGGTTTTATTGAGCTGTTCTACGGCCTTTTTTTTTTTTTTTTCTGAAAGCATTGATTTCTGCTCTAATCTTTATTATTTCCTGTCTTCTGTTGGTTTGGGGTGTTATTTCCTGCTCTTTTTCCAGCTCTTTAAGGTGTAAATTTAGGTTATGTGTCTGTGACCTTTCCTCCTTTAGGAAGTTCTGGATTGCTATATACTTCCCTCTTATGGCTGCCTTTGCTGCATCCCAGAGGCTTTTGGCTGTGGTGTTACCATTTTTACTGGCTTCCATGTACTTTTTAATTTCCTCTTTAACTTCTTGGTAAATCCGTTCATTCTTTAATTTTCAAGTATTCATGGTCTTTCCAACTTTTTTCTTGTGGTTGATTTTGAGTTTCATAGCATTGTGGTCTGAAAATATCCACAGTATGATTCGATCCTTTTGTACTTGTTGAGGGCTGATTTGTGTCCCAGTATGTGATCTACTCTGGAGAATGTTCCATGTGCAGTCAAGAAGAATGTGTAATCTGCTACTTTAAAATGAAATGTTCTGAATATATCTGTTAAGTCCATCCAGTCCAGTGTGTCATTCAAAGCCATTATTTTCTTGTTGATTTTCTGCCTAGATTATCTGTCCATTCACTGTAAGTGAAGTCCCCTATTATTATGGTATTATTATCAATGAGTTTCTTTCTGTTTATGATTAATTTCTATATTTGGGTGCTTCAACTTTTGGAGCATAAATTGTTAGATCTTCTTTGTGGATAGACCCCTTAATTATGATATAATTCACTTCTTCATCTCTTGTTGCAGTCTTTATTTTAAAATCTAGGGGAGCCTGGGTGGCTCAGTCAGTTAAGCATCTGATGGCTCAGGTCATGATCTCACAGTTCATGGGTTTGAGCCCCACGTTGGGCTCTGTGCTGACTGCTCAGAACCTGGAACCTGCTTCAGATTCTGTGTCTCCCTCTCTCTCTGACCCTCCCCCACTCACTCTCTGTCTTTCTCTCTCAAAATAAAAATAAAGACATAAAAAAATTAAAAAATAATAAAATCTAGATTACCTGATATATATATGGCTACTCCAGCTTTCTTTTGGCAACCATTAGCATGATAGATTGTTCTCTATCCCCTTACTTTCAATCTGAAGGTGGCTATAGGTCTAAAATGGGTCTTTTGTAAACAACATATAGATGGATCTTGTTTTCTTATCCATTCTGTTACCTTATGTCTTTTGATTGGAGCGTTTAGTCCATTGACATTTAGAGTGAGTATAGAAAGATATGAATTTATTGCCATTGTGTTGCCTGTAAAGTTGGAGTTTCTGGTGGTGTTCTCTGATCCTTTCTAGTCTTTGTTGCTTTCGGTATTTTTTTGTCTTGTTTTTGCTTTTGTCCCCTCAGAGAGTCCCTCTTAAAACTTCTTGCAAGGCTGGCTTAGTGGTCACTAACTCCTTTCATTTTTGTTTGTATGGGAATCTCTTGATCTCTCCTTCTATTTTGAATGACAGCCTTATTAGATAAATAATTCTTGGCTGCATATTTTTCTGGTTCAGCACATTGAATATAACTTTTCACTCCTTTCTGGCTTCCAAAGTTTCTGTGGATAGCTCTGCTGTGAACCTGATCTGTTTTCCCTTGCTGCTTTCCTAATTCTTTCCTTCTCTGTGTATTTTGTGAATTTGATTTTGTGATTGTTGGTTTTTGTTGAATCTAAGGGGAGTTCCCTTCTTGGATTTTGATGTCATGTTTTCCCCTGGGTTAGGAAAGTTTTCTGCTATGATTTGTTCACATAAACCTTCTACTACTTTCTCTTTCTCTTCATCTTCTGGGACTCCTATGATTCGGATGTTATTCCTTTTTAATGAGTCACTGATTTCTTTATTTATTATATCATCTACTTTGCCTTAGTTTTCCTCTTTTTTTCTGTTTCATTATCCTTCATAATTTTGTGTTCTATATCACTGATTTGCTGCTCTGTTTCATCCATCCTTATATATGGATATTATTAAAAACATAAAATCTTCCAAGACTAAATCATGAAGAAATAGAAAATCTGAACAGAAAAATTACTAGTAATAAAATTGCATCAGTAATCAAAAACTCTCAACAGAAAAAGTCCAGCACCAGATCGCTTTACTGCAAATTCTACCAAACAGTTAAAAAAGTTAATACACATCTGCTCAAATTATTCCAAAAACTTGAAGAGGAAAGAACCATTCCAAACTCATTTTATGAGGCCAGTATTACACTGATATCAAAACCAAAGACACTACAAGAAAAAAAAAGGAAAGAAGGAAGGAAGAGAGGAACTTATAGAACAATATCTCTGATGAACATAAATGTAAAAGTCCTCAGTGAAATATTAACCAACTAACTCACCAATACATTGAAAGGAATACACCATGACCAAGTGGGATTCATTCCAGTGATGCAAGGATATTTTAATATCTTCAAATTAATCGTCAAGATGGACCACATTAACAAAACAAAGGATAAAAATCACATGCATCTCAATAGAAGGAGAAAAAGCATTTGACCAAATTTAACAGCCACTTATGATAAAATGTGTCAACAAAATGATTACAGAGGGAACATACCTCAAGAAAATAAAAAGACGATATATGACAAATCCACAGCTAAACATCATACTAAATGGTGAAAAGCTTTCAGTTCTAAGATCAGGATAAGGATGCACAACTCACCACTTTCATTGAAAATAGTATTGGAAGTTGTAGCCATTACAATTAGGTAACAAAACGAAATAGAAGGCCTCCAAATTGGAAATGAAGAAGGAAAGAGGTTACTATTTATAGATGGTATGATACTACATATAGCAAATTGTATATAGAAAACAAAAACTACTAGAACTAACAAATGGATTCAGTAAATTAACAAATGGATCCAGTAAAATTTCAGGAAACAAGATTAATTTACAGAAATATGTTGCATTTCTACAATCTAATAACAAACTATCAGAAAGAAAAGTTAAGGAAACACTCTCATTTACAATTGCATAAAAATAATAAGATGCCTAGGAATACATTTTCTAATGTTCTTTTTATTTTTGAGAGAGAGAGAGAGAGAGAGAGAGAGAGAGAGAGTGCAAGAAGGGGAGGGGCAGAGAGAGACACACACACACACACACTCAGAATCTGAAGCAGGCTCCAGGCTCTGAGCTGTCAGCACTGGGCCCAATGCAGGGCTGAGCTCAAGAATCACGAGATCATGACCTGAGCAGAAGTCAAACACTTAACCGACTGAACCACCCAGGCGGCCCCCTAGGAATACATTTTCAACAAGGAAGTCAAAGACCTGTATTATAAAAACTATAAGACATTGATATGTGGCACCTGGCTGGAACATGTTATTCTTTTTTTTTTAATTTTTAAATGTTTTTTATTTATTTTTGAGAGACAGAGAGAGAGAGAGCACAAGCAGGGGAGAGTCAGAGAGAGAGGGAGATACAGAATCCGAAGCAGGCTCCAGGCTCTGAGCTGTCAGCACAGAGCCTGACGCGGGGCTCGAACCCACGAACTGTGAGATCATGACCTGAGCTGAAGCCAGATGCTTAACCGACTAGGTCCCCCAGGCCCCCCAGGCCCCCCTGGAACATGTTATTCTTAACCTTAGGGTGGTGAGTTCCAGCCCCACGTTGGGTGTGGAGCCTACTTTAAAAAATAAACAAACAAAAAAAGACAACTATGTGACATGGATGAAAAAAATCGAATGATGACACCAATAAATGGAACAGTGTACCATACTCATGGATGTTAGAATTAATATTGTTTAAATGTCCATACTGCCCAAAGCAATCTACAGATCAAATTCAAACCCTATCAAAATATCATTTTGTTGTACACCTGAAACTAATATATTGTATGTCAATTCAAATTCAAATTCAAATTTTAAAGTGAATCAGACTCTTTTCAAACCAACTATACCTACATTTGTTTCCACGGAAATACATGTGATTTCCTATTGTCTTACATCTTCACTGCACTAGTGTCTTCATATATATCTACAGATGATAGATAGATAGATAGAGAGATAGATAGATAGACAGATAGATAGATGATACAATTTTCCCCATTCTAAAGCACATGTAGTCAAGGGGAAAAGCTAGATACATGATTGGGCATTTTTTAGATTCATGTTTTATGAATTTCTAGAAAAAAACACTATATAGAGGAAAGCAGATCAATGTTTGTCAGGAGCTGAGGCTGTGGGCAAGGGAAAGAAGGTAAAAGGTTACTGAAGAAATTTTTATAGTGAAAGAAATATATTATGAATGTGCAGGTGATTACATGAGTATATTTGTTAAAACTCATCAAATTGTACACTCAAAATTGTTGAACGTTACTGTATGTTAATTATATTTGAATAAAGATAATTTAAATATTAGAAAGGTCACAAAAACTAGTTTGCTACTAGTATACAAAAATGCAATTTTTAAAAATTGGTATGGCATACTGTGATACCTTTAAATTTATTTGGTAATTCTATATATTGCTTTGATATTTCTTAGCCTTTATTTTTGCTTAGACAATCATGCCTTATAAGAATAAGATAGATAAGATTACTTTTATTCTCCAATCAATATGAAAGCTTTAAAAACCTAATACTCATTTTAGTTACATAATATCCTAAGCATTGAACATTGATTAACTAACTGTAGTCTTTTTTTGTTTATTTATTTTAAGAGAGAGAGAGAGAGCAGGATAGGGGCAGAGAGAGAGGGACAGAGAGAATCCCAAGCAGGCTCCGTGCTGTAAGGGCAGAGTCCAATGTGGGGCTTGATCTCATGAACAGTGAGATCATGACCTGAACTGAAATCAAGAGTCAGACACTTGGGGCGCCTGGGTGGCTCGTCGGTTAAGCGTCTGGCTTCGGCTCAGGTCATGATCTCGAGGTTCGTGGGTTTGAGCCCCGCGTCGGGCTCTGTGCTGACAGCCAGCTCAGAGCCTGGAGCCTGCTGCAGATTCTGTATCTCCCTCTCTCTCTGACCCTCCCCCTGCTCGCACTGTCTCACTCTGTCTCTCAAAAAAAAAAATTAAAAAAAAAAAAGTCAGACACTTAACCGACTGAGTCATCCAGGTGTCCCAACTCACTTTATTCTTACTAATCCCTATGAAGTAGGTATTATTGCTATCACCATTTTATATATGAATCTGAGAAAGGAGACAGTAAATGATTTGCCATCCCCCCTCCAAAAAAAATGGCGAAGCAGTGTAATCCCAATGTCCTATGTCCTTCCATAAGCCATTCAAGTACTCATTAGTCATCAGGTTGTACGTGAGGTTGTAGTCATTAGGTTGTCAATAAGGCTCAGGTTGTCTTTTTATTATTCACATTTTTTTTTCCATAAAGAAAAAATTTCTCCTGGTAAATAGTTCTATGACTTTTGACAAACACATCAAGTTGTTTAACCATTACCAAAATGAAAACTGAGAAAATTCATCATCTCAAAAATTTCTTCACGTTTCCCCTTTATAGACAAACTCTTCCCCCAGTTTCAGCCCCAGCAACCATGGTCTTTCTGTTCCTATTTCTTAGCATTTTCCAGAATATCATATGAATGGAATATATTATGCCACCTTTTGAGTCTGATTTCTTTAGGTTACCAAGATTTATGTTCTCCCATGGCTTGCCCAGCTCTTCCAGGACTATAGTCCTGGAAGTTGGAAATTGGAGCTGACAGGGGAAGTGGAAGCAGCCTCAGGCTTAAATGCTATAAAATCCCACTGTTCTTACCAAGATTCAATGTTTTCTCTTAAATATTTGTGTCTCAATTTGTTGCATGCCTGTGGTCAATGTCCAGAGTCCTGAAGTTATGGTTTCTGACAATTCGGCCAAGTGTTATTATTGCTGGTTCTTTTTGTTCTAATTAATAAACTTTATATTTTATAGCATTTTTAGATTTACATAAAAACTGAATTGAAAGTACAGAACACACAGTGTGTGTTCCTATACACACCCTTTTCCTCCTTACCCACCTACACACACATTTCTTGCATTAGTGTGGTACATTTGTTATAACTGATTAGCCAATACTGACATATCATTAACTAAAGTCCACAGTTTACAGTAGGGTGCACTCGTGTTGAGTTTGACAAATGTATAATGACATGGATCCACTATTATAGTATCATATTAGATAGTTTCACTACCCTAAAAATCCTCTATAGTCAGTCTGTTCATCCTTCCTCAACCTCTACCAACCCTTGGAAACTACTGATCTTTGTACTGACTCACAGTGTTGCCTTTTCCAGAATGTCATACAATTGGAATCATGCATTATTCAGCCTTTTTAGAATGGCTTCTTTTACTTATTAGTTCATTTAGGGCTCTTCTATGTCTTTTCATGGCTTGATAGTTCATTTATTTTTGGCACTGAATAATATTCCATTGTCTGGATGTACTACTGTTTATTTATTCACTTGTTGAAGGGCATTTTGGTTGTTTCCAAGTTTTGGATATTATTAATAAAGCTGCTATAAACATTAATTTGAGAATTTTTATGTGGACATAAGTTTTTAACTCATTTGGGTAATTACCAAACAGCATAATTGCTGGACCATTGATTAGAGAATGTTAGTTTTGTAGGAAACAGCCAAACTATTTTCCAAAGTGGATCTACTATTTTGTATTCCCACCAGCAATGAATGAAAATTCCTGTTGCTCCATATCCTCATGAGCATTTAGTACTTTCAATGCTCTGGATTTGGACCATTTTGATAGGTATGTAGTTATATTTCTTTATTGTTTTAATTTGCATTTCCCTGTTGACACATGATGGTGAACAACATTTTATGCTTCTTTGCCATCCATATATCTTGTTTGGAAAGATTTCTACTTAGATATTTTGCACATTTTAAAAATTGGATTTTTGTGTTCTTATTGTTTATTTTTAAGGATTCTTTGTATATTTTGGATACTGGTTCTCTGACAAATATATGTTTTACAAATATTTTCTTCCAGTTTGTGGCTTGTGTTTTTTATTCTGTTAACAGTGTCTTTCAAAGAACAGAAGTTTTGAGTTTTAGTGATATCCAACTTATCAATCATTTCTTTCATGGACTGTAGTTTTGGTTTATCATTGTTTTTATTGAGAGAATCTTCTGAGCCCCTCAATCAGACATTCCAGAAGTTGACTGCCTTTATGTCTTCTTAAACATTAAATGTTCCAGGTACCATACTAAACAACTTACGTTCATCATTATGTTAAATCCTCCCAACACCCTTGTGTAGTAGATACAACTTCTAACCTCCATTTTACTACACAGTGGAACTAAGGTTAAGCAAATTGCCCAATGTTGCAAGGCTAGCAAATGATAAAACCAATATTTTAATCCAAAGAGTCTGACCCAGGAGGCTGCTTACCTAAACAATGTTCTATACTTCCAGTTGGAGACACTGGAAGGTATACAATCCATAATCTTTCCTGATGTGGGATTTCCCTTTACCATAAGTCCCTGAATAGTTGTAGGATATTTCATTTAGTGGTTCCAGTTTCAGTATCTCCTTCCTCATCTCTAGCTCAAATCTGTCTTTTCATCACCCTCACTGATTCTAACCATGTCTGGCTAAAAACCCTCCACTGGTTTCTTGTGCATTTAAAATAAAATCCAAACTCTTCAGCATTACACATAGGGCTAAAATGGTAGAACAATTGCCTTGCTTTTTGCATCTCTTCCACTATTCATCTCCATGTTCACCAAGTCACAGCAGCACTGATTTCTCTCTCTCTCTCTCTCTCTCTCTCTCTCTCTCTCTCTGGAAAATATAGCCAGCTCTTTCTCACTACAGGGCTTTGTCACTTACTAATCCCTCTTCTTAGAAATTCTTCCTAAATAACTTTGCAGTTTTGTTTCCTTTTCATCATTCAAATGTCCACATCCAGTCCATTTCACTATTTCTAGTTGTTATTTTTCTCTTTATGGTTGTAACTTGAAATTATTTTATTTATTTACTTGTTTGTTTGCTGTTTTCACATATTAGAATCGGCTTTTACTTGTCTCTATCCTCTCACTGAATGGAAATATGTGTTTATTTTACCTGTCATTATACCCAGAGAACTCAGCAAAGTGACACAGAACAGGTATCACATGTTTCTTTTAGTTAGAATTCTTTCAATGCTCTTATGCCATAGGTAGTATTTATTTACTTGAAAGTCCAGGGCTGAATCTCAGAACTGACTTAATTTTTTTTTTTTTTTGTTTCACTAGTTCCTTACTACTGTCAGTGCAGAAAGCACATAACATTTTCTGGTCCTTACTTCTTTATCAAACTCTGTAAAGTCAATTTTATAAACAATTACTGAGGTCGGTGTGAGTTTCAATGGAAAGTGGCACTCACAGTAAAAGAGTTGCCATCAATCGGCTGGAGTCTTAGAGAAATTGGCACATAAATGATTTTACTTGAGAAGTAAATCTCTCTGACAATCATGAGTTGGGCTGCATTTCCTAAATTTCTGTTTAGAGATAGCAAAGGTATAGCCTTGTCACCATGTAATGGAAAATTGGCTTTGGAGAGGGCTTCAAAGGCCTTTGTTGAAAATGTTGGGCACTGTTATGTGAAGTATCTGCAGCCCTTTTGACCTTGTGCTCAAAACCATGAGGGAGCTTTGCTCTCACTGCTGCTCCAGGGGTACCTGACGTTAGCCCTGCTGCTCGGGGTTGTCACTCTCCCTGATTCTTGGCACATTATCCCTAAAAGGGACTAGAAGTGAAGGTGGAGACTTCTTGGTCTTCGCCTTATTTTCCTCAGGTTTGAACTCTTGGAATCTTATAGGAAAACAGCCTGCTAATCTAAACTATGATGACATTGGTAAAAGGTGGAAGGGAATGGAACTCTTTCTTCCAGTTTCCCAAAACAGTTCCCTCTTGGGCTTGTAGGAGATAGTATCTGGATGTTGTCTGTTGGGGAATTGCCTAGATAGAGACTAAGGCCCAGAGGAAGAAAAGACAGCTTCATGATATGATGAGGTAGCCCTGGGAATAATTTAAGGCTAGGCCCAGCACGCAGTACACTACATGTTTGTCAAGTGGTCATTCAGGGAGCAGACATAGGCCCTGGAGGTGCTTAGAGCAGAGGCTACCCCCAGGGTCGCTTTTCCAAAAGGACTGCACCTCTGGAGCATGGAATGGCCTAGGTGTACTCAGGCTGCACTGATTACATTAAGTAGCAGGATTATAGAGGCATTGAGCTATTGATGCCCATCCTTCTCTACCATATATCTCATCAGTGTGTTTATTCAGTAGTTTATTGAGTACCTTCTCAACCTGTGGATGCTGAGCTTAATAGCCTTGGTCTTTGCTGTCTAACGTTTTTTCACCTAGAGAAGAAGAGAACCAAATAAATTCTCAATTGAAAGTCACAGTGAGAAGTCACCGGGAGGTGTTAGGTTTGATTTTTTTCTTCTTCTCAGAAATAACCTTGTGAGCAGGATTGATAGCAAGGGGTAGACTTGGAGGAATTTCCTTTAGAGTATCTATCTATTTATTTATTTATTTATTTTATTATTTATTACTAGAGTACAGTTGATGCCAATGTTACATTAGTTTCATGTGTACAACAACAATGATTCAACCTTTGTATACGTTATGCTATGCTCATCTCAAGTGTAGCTACCATCTGTCACCATACGACACTATCACAGTATCATTGACTATATTCCCTGCATTGTATCTTTTATTCCCATGACTTATTCATTTCATAACTGTAAGCCTGTGTCTCCCATTCCCCTTCACCCATTTTTCTCACCCCCACCTACCTTCCCTCTGGCAAAAATTAAGAAGACAAGAAATAACAAATGTTGGTGAAGATGTGGAGAACAGAGACCCCTTGTGCACTGTTGGAGAGAATATAAATTGGTGGAGCCACTGTAGAAAACAATATGGAGGTTTCTCAAAAAATTAAAAATAGAAATTCCATATGTCCAATAATTCCACTACTGCATATTTACCCAAAGAAAATGAAAACACTAATTTGAAAAGATATATGCATCCCAATATTTATTAATTTTTATTTTTTAAAGTTTATTTATTTTGAGAGAGAGAGCAAGTGGGGGAGGGGCAGACAGATAGGGAGAGAGAGAGAATCCTAAGTAGGCTCCACACTGTCAGTGTACAGTCTGACGTGGGGCTTGAACTCATGAACCATGAGATCATAACCTGAGCCAAAATCAGATGCTTAACCAACTGAACCACCCAGGCACCCGCACCCCAATGTTTATTGTAGAGTTATTTACATACCCAAGATATGTAAGCAACCCAAGGGTCCATCCCTGATGTCCATTGCATGAATGGGTAAAGAAGTTGTGGTGTGTACATATACAAGGGAATACTATGCAGCCATTAAAAGGGATGAGATCTTGCAATTTGTTACAGCTTGGATGGACCTAGAGGTTATTATGCTTAGTGAAATAATACAGACTGAGAATAACAAATACCATATGATTTCACTCATATGTGAAATCTAAAAAACAAAACAAATGAATAAGCAAACAAAAGGCAGAATTAGTCCTTTCAAGTATCTGTATACAATGGCTTTTATCCATTTTGGGGTTACTAATATAAAACTAATAAAAGAAGTATATCCTTTCTCCAGAAAAGCAAAACTAAAGCCAAAACACATTCATGAGAATGATATTTTGTATGCAGCATAAAGGCCCCTTTAACCATGCTCCCAGAGAGGGTACAGCATAAAAAGTATCTGCATGGGACAAGTCATATTCACCCACCTGCCCATCATCACCACCAACACCAGCCACAATCTGAAATCTGCACACTGTCACTGGCCAAATCATACAAGCTTTGCATAGAAATTGCTAGGGGGATGGATCTACCTCAAAAGGTTGAAACTAAAATGTCAAAGGAGATTGGGAACTTAGATTACAGCTGTTTGAAAACAGCATAGAAAAAACTGCCACTGTGGGACAGACCCCAGCTCTTACTAGGGCATCATTTTGGATGCCCCAACTGAGCCACATACCCTGAGACTCTCCCTGTCCTGGCACCACCAGGTGAAAATCAGGAAGGCAAGACCATTGGCAAAGGCTTTAGTGAGGGGTCTTCTGTAGACCACCTCATCTAAGATCTAGCTCCAATCTCTCCCACCCCATGAAGCAGTTCTATGGCATTCTAGCAAAATGACAGCTGCTCAGAAAATGATCTGAATGATTGCTATATGTTTTCCCTCCAGGGAATTTATTATATTTTACTTCTCAGTAGTGGGCATCCTGCTGTTCTGGCATGGAAAGAAAGAAGACCAGGTAACATTTCCTATATTTGTAAGGGCTTTGTTTCCATACCATCACAAGCTGGCTCAGTTCACCTCAGCCCCCAGCACTCACCATATACCTCCACTGAAATACTTCCTCAGCTTGTGCAGTTTTGTACCTGAGACTGTGGTACATTTCCACATAGGAAAAAAATATTAGAAGAGATTGGCTGGAGACCAAGGGAACTTAAAAGGAAATGAGGAAGAAAGTGGAGACTCAGTCTTGACTCTGAAAGACCCAAGTATAATGGGGGAGAAGGTATATATATCTCAAATAGCCACAGATGGCTGAGACCAATTATACTTTAATCTGGAGCACCTTGAGCAAGTCTCTTAATCTCTCTGAAACCAAGTTCCCTTTTATAATAACATTGCCACCCTAGTGTTGTTAGAAAGTCCCATAAATTAGAGGAAGAAATATCTGACTGTGCCTTACATGGCACCTGTTCACCCACTCAGTACCATCAATGGTGGTACCATTAATGGTGGTAGGTAGTAACTGTGGCTTATAGTACTTGGTGCACACAGTGCACATAGGCAAGCATTCATGAGTAAATGAATTGATGCATAAACCAGAGCTGGTAGGTGAAAGAGTGAGTAGAAATGGCCCCACTATTGGGGAAGATGCCATCAGGAGGGAGGAAGATGGATGACCAAAGCAGGATGGGCCCTGCTCTGCTCAGCACCTAGAAAGCCTTCACTGGTACCCTAAGTTCCATGCTACCAGTGCTCATACCTCAATGTGCACTGTGAAGGAAAACAGGCTAATTGGACTCCTGGGTCCAATCTGCACAGAGGTCAGTTTGAGGAGGAACATGAAGTCCTTGTGCTTGGACTTTAAGTTTGGAAGTAAAATTCATAGCCTCACTTAGCCCTTCTTCATTCTTTGTGCCCCAGAAAGAGCCCTATAGGCTCCCCTTTACTTCTACCTTCTTTCTTCTAACATTTCATTAAATTCATTATTTCTTACCTCCATTTTTGTTTCAGAGATCAGGAAATGCTTTGGTGCTTTCCATCAGGCACCTAAGTTAGAGTTTCTGTGTTTGTGGAATTTGGTGCATTTGTGTCCTACACAGCATTTCCATGGAAGTGAAGTTGCAGCCTAATGGTTCTGCTGAGCCATCTGAGACAGGACCCCAGGCTCATTCTTGGCCAAGACAGGTCCCTGAAGCAGAATAACAACCTGAGCCCAGGTGGAGATAGCCCACCTTCAGGTAAATAATACTGCTTAAATTTGCAGAAAGTGAGTCCAATTCAAGGTTTGCAGACTCGTAGCTTTCTCCCCTGGCTCCCATAATCCAAAAAGACCTAGTTATGAAGTCAATATTCTGCCACTTATTATGTCTTTGAGTAGATCATTTAATCAACATGTCTGAATCTCAGCTTTCTCCTGTCTAAAAAAGATTTATGCGGTCATTGTTGGGCTCAGTTGAGATGATAAAAATGAAAGCAGTTTGAAACTTTGTACAAGACTATATTCTAGTATTATAGTAATAATAATGTTTATAGCCTCATTATGATCATACCCAAATGCCCCTCACAGAAACATGATCACCACTAGGCAGCTCTGCAGATCCCTCAGTGAATCAAATACATCAGAGAAGATGCTCACTTTTGGATACGAGTAGATGAAATTTTTCTGAAATATTCCCAGTAATGCCTTTAAGTCCACAGATATAGGCAAGCAGATTGCAGGAGTCACCAACCAAGCAGTAGATGAAGGGTCTTCTTCCCTAGGATGCCTTGTTGCTGCTGTGGCTCCTGATCTCCTGAGAGTCCCAGCAGTCCATTGTCTTTGCATCACCAGGAATTCTAGGGCAGTGTTGGTGATTTCAGGAAACAATTCACATCCAGACGTGTAATTACATGTACAGTTTAAGCACCATTTGGCTTGGCTCATGTTAACACAACCTTTGAATTTTTCACGGATGATTTTCCATGATTTCATTGCCAGGCAAGCTGGCCCATTTATGTGGTCTCATCCTGTGCATGGCAGAAGGTTCCCTTCACTACAGATCCCCTTTCCCTGGGTGAAATTCTCCTCAACCTTCAAGGGTCAATTCAGATGCCTTCTCCTCAGGTCAATTCAAATGCTATCCCCTCAGTAAATCTTCCTTGGCACATATTCCCTCATTTTGAAGAGTATTCCTTCCTTTTGGCTCCACTGTATTTTGATTATAACTCTTTGGAACTTTTCTTCCTGGCAGTGTATCATTTTTGCCCATATACTTGTACTATCTCCCCCATAATATTATAAACCACCAAAGTATAGGGGTTATTCATTTTCCATAGTATCTAATAAAAAATTTATTTCCAGTTCTCAGCACAGTGTCTGGCACATAATAGATGTCCAGTAAGTGTTTACGGAATGGTTAATGCATGGAAGAGAGGAAACTGAGGTACAAAGAGTTTAAGAGAAAAGTAGTAAATGCCATAGGACATACTCAAACTTAGGCTTTTTGACTCTAAGCACAGAATTTTGTTTTGTTTTGTTTTTTGATCAGAAAATAATCCACTTGAAATTATCATCATTGGGGCACCTGGCTGGCTCTTGATCTTGGGGTTGAGTTCGAGTCCCACATTGCGTATAGATATTACATAAAATAACACCTTTAAAAAATTATCATCATTTTATTTTTTATTATTTTAATGTTTTTAAATTTTATTTTTGAGAGAGAGAGAGAGAGAGAGAGAGAGAGAGAGAGAGAGCTAGTGGGGGAGTGGCAGAGAGAGGATCCAAACTGGGCTCTATGCTAAGAGCAGAGAGCTCTATGTGGGGCTCGAATTCATCAACCATGAGATTATGACCTGAGTAGAAGTCAGACACTTAACCAACGGAGCCTCCCAGGTGCTCCCCCCTCCAAAATTGTCATATTTTTATTTATTTATTATTTATTTTATTTTATAGTTTATTGTCAGGTTGGTTTCCATATAACACCCAGTGCTCTTCCCCACAAGTGACCTCCACCAAGACCATCACCCCCCATTACCTTTCCCCCTTCCCCTTCCCCCCTCAGTTTGTTTTCAG
>CM053575.1:77004420-77029277 GCA_028646485.1 Cryptoprocta ferox
CTCAGTTTTTCTCCATTGAGGATGATATTAGTTGTGGGCTTTTCATAGATGGCTTTTATAATGTTTAAGTAAGTTCCTTCTATCCCGACTTTCTCGAGGGTTTTTATGAAGAAAGGATGCTGTATTTTTTCAAATGCTTTTTCTGCATCTATCGACAGGATCATATGGTTTTTATCTTTTCTTTTCTTAACGTGATGTATCACATTGATGGATTTGCGAATGTTGAACCAGCCCTGTAACCCAGGAATGAATCCCACCTGATCATCGTGGATAATTCTTTTTTATATGCTGTTGAATTTGATTTGCTAGTATCTTGTTGAGGATTTTTGCATCTGTATTCATGAAGGATATTGGCCTGTAGTTTTCTTTTTTTGTTGGGTCTCTGTCTGGTTTGGGAATCAAAGTGATGATGGTTTCGTAGAATGAGTTTGGAAGTTTTCCTTCTATTTCTATTTTTTGGAATAGTTTGAGAAGAATGGGTATTAACTCTGCTTTAAATGTCTGGTAGAATTCCCCTGGAAAGCCATCTGGCCAATTGTCATCTTTTAAAGCCAGAACTATTTTATGAGATTCTCTTGATTATTAATAAACACATTTTATTTTCTGTTGTTGCCATGGCTTCTGGTCTGTTTATGCATCCCAAGGCACATCTGCCCATCTTTGGAGAATTATACCAAAGCCTAACTTGGGGATTCCTATTTGGGGTGGCAACTGCCTTGTTTTCTGAGGATGGCTTATAGGTGACCCAGTTATTGATCCCTCCAGGACTCCAAAGGGTTGGGCAAAGGTAAGGCATCTGAGACTCTGAGTACAATCACTTCTGAGTGTCTTGGCTCAATCTTAATGTTGGTTATGTACATGGAAG
The DNA here is from genome assembly GCA_028646485.1 of Cryptoprocta ferox. Lineage (NCBI taxonomy): Eukaryota > Metazoa > Chordata > Mammalia > Carnivora > Eupleridae > Cryptoprocta > Cryptoprocta ferox. The sequence continues at coordinate 77,005,286 of CM053575.1, forward strand.
ATGGTCCAGAGGGATAGCAACACATTTTCAAAATGGGCAATGAATAAATGATACAAGACTGGTCACTGATTGGTATGTGCAAGGATTCGATGGACTATTACTTTTCTTTACATTATGCTGAAATTTTCCACCAAGAATATTTTAAGATAACAATTAACACAACTCTTCATTAACATAACTTTATCAAAGATCCCCCAAGTTGCAACACAATTATATATATCTCAAAGAAGACACTTTGACCACTTGGAGGCAGGTCCATGAGGGGCATTAGAATGAGATCATCTCCCTTTCATGACCAAATGGTTCCATACCAGATTTTGAAACTCTATGACTCAGGCCTGCCTAGTTCTCACTCCCAGCCCTAGCTCATCTCCATTGCATACTAATTACACAAGCCTGAGATGGTTGTCTATCTATCCAGTTTTCAATTTAATCACCTTCAAAATGGTACATGTCTACTAGCCTCACGTTATGCCAGCACAAACCATATAGAACACAGCCAAGTTAAGTCACAGCCCAGCCACCCCTGAAGTGTTCCTTTTTAGATAATCCCAGGAGCACAGGAAGGTGGGGCAGCCAAGGCACTTGTGACTCTGTCAATGGACAGCTAAGGATGAGGATGTAGCCAACCTGGTGGTCTTTGGTTTTTGAATCTCAGGGTACAGCTTGGGGTCCAGCCACCTCTCCTTTCTCTCTTTCAAGGTATTAGAAATTTATCTTGCATAGTAAGGAAGCAATTCCAGTTAAATTCAAGAATTTTTGCTTCTGAAAGTTTATCTTGGCCTAAAGATGAGAAATCTCAGCCAATTCAATATCTTCTTTTAAACATATGGCAATTTTGGTTCCAACTCTCTCTGGCTCTTTGGAGAAAAATAAGAATTGCATTTAAACTGCTGCATGCTCAAGTTCAACCAACAGGCATTGACCCTAGGAGTCAGACATTGTGTGGGGTACTTTGACAGTTCATTATCTTGGAGAATGAGTTTAGAATTTATAATCAAGTGGTGAAACAGGTTACTGTCTTCTGTCAAATTTCTCTGGTAATTTTTAAAAGGTTATCCCCTTCTCTATTTTCACTGCCTCTGTAAATTTTGATCCTGGAAAGCTGCAGTCAGTTGCAGAGGAATATTCCTTCCTCTGGCCTCATCCCATTCACACCATCCTTTACACAACTACCAACCTGACCTCTGCAAAATGCAAATCATCCTCTGATAAAAGCTTTCGATGATTACTTGCTTATAGAATCCAGTGCAACTTGTAAGCAGAAAACATGAAGCTTTGTTAATTTGGCTCAACCCAGGCTTCTGGCTTCTTCTCTGGACTCTTCCTCTAATACTGTTTTCACCTTCATTAATCTGTTCCCTGCTCCTCAGATAAATCAGCTTGAACTGCCTGCCTTCATCATCCACTCAGTGCATCTCAATTAATTTTTTAAGAACAATGACTGTCACCTTGGCTTAAAGCTTTTCCTGACACCCCTCCCACACACTTCCAGGCTACATAAATCCCATCCCATTCCCACTGTGTTTTTGTCCATCCCTCCATCCCAGTCCATATCATATGGCAAGCAGACCCTAGAGGGGAAACATTTCTATATTTGTGCTTCTATTCCATACAAATCCTTCCGTGAATCCTTCTTACTGTTACATAAGACATAACATTGTTCTATTTACTCTGAACCACAAGAGAACTTGGTCGTAAATTATAATGAGTCCTTCATTTCCCCAATTAAGAAACTGTGACACATTTATTTTTTCATGAATTGAGCTCTCACATGCTAAATAATTTATCGAGAACTTACTATGTGGTTGCTTCCTGGTGATGGGAATGCAGATATGCATAAGACAGAAAAGGCTCAGGGGCACTTGGGTGACTCAGTTAATTAAGTGGCTGATTCTTAATTTCGTCTCAGGTCATGATCTCATGGTTTGTAAGTTTGAGCCTTGCTTAGGATTCTCGGTCCTAAGGATCCTAAGGTGCTTAGGATTCTCTGTCTCCCCTGCTCATGTTCTCTCTCTCTCTCTTCTCTCTCAAACATAAATAAACATTTAAAAAATGACAGAAAAGGCTCCTACACTCATATGGGTAACAATCTGTAAGCATGGTGAGAAATGGGAAATAAGTGGTAAAAAGTTAAATGTGATAACTTAAGATAGTCAAAAGTTCTATGAATAAATAACTCAGTGATAGGTTACTTAATTACAAAATAAATTCAAATATGAAATGCCAAATTTATAAAACATCCAACATATAAAAAGACATTTACATTTACAGGTAGCCCTAAGAAGTAAGTAAGCTAAAAAAAATAATAAATCATGGCTCCCTTAACATAAGAATCAGAAGGGCTGTGTTCTCTAAGATATAGGAACTGATAGATAGGACATTTGTAGATACTATAAGCAGTAAGACATTGAAAGAAAAAAAATTGTCTCACTTTGCCTCATACACAGACAACTATCCAAAAAAGTGTCCAGGGAGATATTTGCATCCAATTCCCTACGTATCCTCTAAACTGCTAAAAGAATTGTGTATAATTATAGGTAGACATTAATACAGCTTTTCTGTTTATGTGGCTCCCTTACATCTATTTTAATCTCATGACTATAGAACATCAAATCCTTCAGATTAAGATTGTGGGGAAAGCAAACTGAAATGCAAATTGACTAGTAAGGAATTTTTTTAAAAAGACATAAAAAGAGAAAAAATATTGTTGTGTCAAATGGTTTGTAAAATAAAATGCAAAGGAAAAATTTGAAGGTTAGGTAAGATGTAAAAAGTCTTGAGAGAATAGCATTACCAAAATGGTATATTAGGAAACCGCAATCCCTATTCCTCCTCTTTGCTTGCCACCTCCTCCCAAATATCAAAAACAAAACAAAACAAAATAAAAACCCCACAAAACACAAAACCAGAAATTGGCTGAACTGATCCTATAAGAGCTCTGGAAAACAGTCAAAGGGTCCAACACAGTCAAGAAAAAAATACACATTAAAAATGGCATGAAATCTAATGCTTTTTTTCACACATGCCCCTTGCTTTGGCTTATGATCTTGCTCTGGAGGAGCCAGCAGTCCAGATCCCAGTTCTTTTCCTCAAACAGTAGGGAACAGAGTGGACCTTATCTGCAGTGTTCCAACTTATCTAGAGACTGACTGTTGGACTGGTCTCTGTCTCATCTAAAGACAGGAAGAGCAGTTGGCACTACTCATGAAAGCTGTAGGAGGACTAAAACTGTGAGACACCTGGAGTAAGAGAGCACAGTGGAGACATACAACAGACCATCCTAAAGAAGTTGGAATGGGACTTTTTGGAAAATCAAGATATTTAAAGGTAGTCATATATATGAGAGAACTGAGAAAAGCCGCAGGCACTCCCAGGCAAGACACCTGCTCAGAAAAGACCTGAGAAGACCTTAAGCATTCACCCTATGCTAATCCCTAGTCTGGGAGCATAACAGCTAATTGGTGAAGGACTGTCAGGGAGATGTGGTTGTTTTTTCAAATGTCCAGTTTTCAACAAAAGATCCTAAGCATCAAATACTACTAAAAATAATAAAATATTTCAGAATAAATTTAGCCAAATAGATGAAATTCTTGTATATTGGCAACTATGAAATATCATGAAATAAAGAAGACATAAATTAATGGAGAGACATGCTAGGTTTATGAATAAAAAAATGCCAATATGTCAGTGTTACCGAAACTGATCTATAGATTTTAATGCAATCTCTATAAAAATCCCAATATCATTTTCTGCAGACGCATAAAGACCCATCCTATAATTCTTATAGACTGTCATGGGACCTACAAAAGCCAAAATAATCTTTAAAAAGATGAACAAAGTTGAAGAACTCACACTTCCTGATTTCAAACTTTATTACAGAGCTCCAATAACCAAAGAAGGGCTACACTAGCATAAAGACAGACATATTGATCAATTGAATAGGACAGAAAACACAGACGTAAACCTAATGTATGTAGTCAAGGCATTTTCAACAAGGGTGCCAAGACCATTCAATTGTATATAGAACAGACTTTTCAACAAAAGACACTGTGATAACTGGGTATCTACATTCACAAGGAAGAATTTAGACCCTTACCTGATATCACATACAAAAATTACTTCAAAATGGATCAAAGACCTAAACATAAAAGCTAAAACTATAAAACTTTTAGAAGAAAACAGGAGAAAAGTGTCATGACATTGGACTTGGTACTGATTTCTTGGATATGACACCACAAGCAAAAGCAACAAAGAAAAATAGATAAATTGGATTTTAACACAATTAAAACCCTTTGTGCATCAAAGGACACTATCAAAAGAGTAAAGAAAACAACCTAAAGAATGAGAGAAAAATATTTCCAAATCATATATCTGAAAAGTGATTAATATCCAGGTAATATAAACTACAATTCAACAACAACAACAACAACAAAACACCAAAAAACACAAACATATTAAAAAATAGGCAAAGGATAAATCTGGAGAAAACTAGCTGCAAGGCAGCAGTGTGTCATTAGTAATCTACAGTCTGGTTTATGGGGCTCACTGCCTTCTTCAGAAGGGTTTGTGTTAGTAACTGCATCCTTCTACTTCCTCCCTTGACTTCTCAGTTTGCTTACAGGTTTGAATCCTATGTGCAAGAAAGACTCACACCAGAAAGATCTTTGGAGGCCAGCGCCTCAGTTTACATCCCCTGCCTTCCATGCTCCAGGTATACATACACATACACATACACACACACACACACACACACACACACACACACACACACACACTCCCTGGTCCTTATAAAGGCTGCTGTGATCACCTGGGCTTTATCATCGGTTGTTCCTCACTGACATCCTCAGCCCTTGTCAGGGACCTCTTTGGCTGCCTGGATCATTCTCTTATCTCCATACCCCAGTGGGACTCCTTCTTGCGATTTCATTCAACTTCCTCTAGCCCCTGTCAGAGGCTTCTTGTTCTAGCCTCATGGGAGAGGCTTAATGCCTAGTCTCCCCTTCCCCCCAATTCCAACCACCTATCACTGTAGTCACCACTTGGGGGTTACTTCTGCATTGTGAATCCATCCTTTTATGCCTACTCCTCAAGTCCCCAAACCCCAAAGGCTGTTTTCCATTTGACCTATCTGAAGGCCTGGGAGGGGTAAGGGCTTCTGCTCTCTTTTATTTTAACTGTACCATTCAAGTACCTCTCTGGAAGCCTCAGAAGACAGATTACTTTATAAATTCTTAAAAGTATATGTGGTAATAGAAGAGTGATTATTACAACATTATTCAGTCAGTTAAGAGTGCTTGGGGAAAAAATAATATGAAATAAATCTTCATTGTAAAGCCATCCTTCATTTCCAGCAAGTGATTAGCTGTCGCTGAATCATCAATTTTATTTTGTTTTGTGGCTAAGACTAATTTCTTTAATTAAAGACCATACACAAAGCTAAGTAAACTTGCTTCATCCTGTAGAAATGAGGCTTTCAGTCGTGCTCTAACAATTCTAAATATGCTAAATGAGCAATCCCCCAGGAGTGACAAGACTCGGGATTGTAGAACAGGAAGGTGAGGGTCTTGTGATCTCAATGCCAGCCTTGCAGGAACACCATGGCCCACCAGGACCACCAAGGCATCACATGTGTGAGGTCAGCCTGTGTCTTCCCCTTGTGCCCAGTGCTGTGCTGATTCACTAGAAGGGACTGTCTGAAGAGAGGGAGCCCCCACAGTTCACTGTTCCACTGCTTCTGGCTCAGTGGAGAAGTAGGGCCATTGTGACAGGTTACTCAGTTACTGGCCCAGGTGGGAAGCTGGGGCTACAGGAAACAAGGGCTGGGAAAGAGATGCTCCTGAAACTGGGATTCTTCTCTGAGGTCTCTTTCCCTGTGAGATTCATCCTCAATATGTGGGCTCATCTCCCAGGTTCCAGGGCACAGACAGAGGGGAGGGGTAGTGTTGAGAGAGACAGTGGGGGTGAAGGGTGGGTAGAAAGGAAGGGAGTTAGGAACCAGCATTTATTAAGAGCCACTGTGTTGGGAATGATACTGAAAGAGAATCAGATGAGGCAAACTAAGAGAGAAGGTGATAACGAGCTGAGACAAGAGAGCCTCATGGCTTTACCCTGTGGCCACATCAGACTAAGTACAAATGATGGAAATAAAAGCAGAGATGACTTTGCTCTTTGGCTAGACTGATCTGTAGCTAAGTCTTCACAGAAGTGGCCGGTCTCACTCTTGTGTCCCTTCTCCTCTGAGAGAAATGTAGCCACAGCAAAGTCAGCTTGGAGAACCATGGAAGGGATGCAGCAGAAGCCTTGAGTGCCAGGCAGGCACTTCCCTAGAAGCAGACCTGTGCATAGTGCGGAGCCATTGGCAGTGGGGGATGCTGTGTGTGACACATGAAAACCACCAGCCAGCAGCCAGTACAGACTCCACAGGTGGGCTGGTATCCTACCTAGACCCCTTTACAGACCACTTAATGATCCAGGATTCTACCCAGATCTCTGGGCTTTTCTGGGACTGGGCTTTCACTCTGATGGAAGTTTATATATATATATATATATATATATATATATGTTTAATATATATAAATTTAATATATATAATTTTTATTTATATTACATTTTATCATATTGTATCTTTAATTTTAATATCATAGTATATAATATATATTATAGTTTAATTTAATATTATATTTATATATATTATATATAATATATTATTATATTAAACATAAAAATGTTTTCCCTGGTTTTTATTAAATACATCTATGTAAACTCTAGAACTTAAAAATTTTTCCTTCTCAATTGGAAATGAAGTGAAAATCCAGTCTTATAGTGGCCATGTAAGCTGTTGCTGTACTTTCAGGTCCCCTTGACCATACAAGTGGCTACAGTCTGGGTGGAACTGTCCCCTTCTCACTGGCTGCCAGGGAGCCTCTGTGGCTGGACTCCATTCCAATGACAGCTGGACTGGAGTTGCAGGAGACAGGTTGCCTGTTCCTGGTGCTGTGACAGGAGCCAAGCACAGCCCTCCCAGTCTCCCTGCCAGGCATGTCTATGTGGACACACACACACACACACACACACACACACTGGTCCTGTGGGCTCCTGTTTCCCTCTTCCCAACCCCAGAACTCTACTTCTAGGCTGGGAGCACTGAAACATAAAACACAAAGAACCTAAAAATAGAGGTTTTAGTACACCAAGAGTAGGGACTGGTGTGCATCTTGACTTCCTGTGACCACCCTGGGTGTGTGTGGGGTCTGCATGTATACCACACATTTAGTGGGCTCTTTCTCCTAGCTTCTTTTTAAAGGTCACTGTCACTTGGTTCTGCCCATCACTCCCTTTCTACTTTCTCTTCTCACCAAAGCATGACTGGATCAAACCCTAAAGTCTAAATGCACATTTTGATATAAGTTGGTCGTCTTCCTAAAAGGAATGTCCAATGAGTGCCTACATTGAGACAGGATCCTGTGGACCTCATAAACAACCCCTGCCCTCTCTGGTAGCTGAAGGACCAGGTAGGAGTCCATAAAAATCTCCTGTGTGCTCTGAATGCAGCCTCTCTGAACAGGATGACCGTACCTCAGCTGGGAAGGAGGAGGTGGGTCTATCTCCACAGGCATCCTCTGGGATTAAATAATTGTCCTAACTTTAGAGGAAGCACTGATAAACCTGCAGATCTTTTTGTTCAGGGACTGGAAAGCATTTGGGAACATCAGTTTGTCTCATGGAGGAAACTTTCTGCTGCCTCTGAGGAGAAATGGGGGATGGGAGGGTGAGAAGTGGGAAGGAAGGAAGAGAAAAGTGAGGAAGAGGATCTTACAGGAATAACACTCTGGCTTGCATAAGATCCTCACTGGAAGGTGTTATGGGAATCACATGTGAGTATTTGGATCTGATGATAAAGCTTCTCTGATAACAAAGAGAAGGTGCTAGCTGCCTGCCCAGGCTATACTCAGAATCACTTAGTGCTCCAGCCAGGATATCTCAGCCCTTTAACAGACACTCTGGACTGAAGATGGAGAGAAACACATGTTACAGTGGCTGCAGGTCAGAAGCAGAAAACACTCTCTGCTCTCACGTGCTTCCCTTAGGAATGCACGTTTTAAAATTACACCCAGGATTTCATTATGACCAAGTGATAACACAGAGAGGTAAGGCCATTGAAAGATGAATTTACTACTTCTGTTTCTGGAGACAAGGGGCATACCATGTCATGCAAGGCCACATGGGGAGCCTCAGGTTTTGGTCAGGAGACAGAGGTAGAAGGGAGGGGAAAGTGTAGTCCAGAGCTTTTATTGGAATTTCTGCAAGGAAAGCAAGGTGCAAGGTAGGGCAGAGTAAACAGTTAAGGAGTGGCTAGTTTGAATAATTGCAGTGGACTTTAGGATCTGAGAGTGGGTTGTCGTTGTCTAGTACCTGTCCTGGGGTAACTTAGGGCAAGGAGAATATTGGCTCCTTGTGTGAGAGTTAGATAAAGGAAATGGTTGGGAGACTCTGGATTGCTGGGTTTGTTTATAAAAGGTATGCTCTCGGCCAAGCCCTTTACTCTAAGAATTGGCTAGTCCTGGGAGGACAGTCTTCCCCCAGGTCTGCAAAGCTCCAAAATGCCAGAGCATCAAGAATATAGAAAATATGAAAATGTAGTTACTATAATTGGCCGTGTGATAAATAGATGATGAATAGGGTGCCAAATAGACAAATACAGAATCTGAGAAAGCATAGTCAGAGCACTGCCTGGTTGGAGTGGGAACAAGCAAGAGCTGAGCAGGGGCAGGCTAAGGGTTATATTGAGCAGAACTACTTTGTCATGTAGCCTTGTGGGAAAGTGAAGAGGTAAACAAAGGCAAGAGAAACGTATCTTAAATTAAATCTCTTTATAGCTTGCAGCCCACTGATAGACACCTGAAACAATCAGAGTGTGGCCTTCCTCAAGGAACTCATGGCTGCCTTAGTTCCTTAATGTTTTTGTTTTATAAAAGCTAAAAGTAACCTTATATTAACAGCAGCTAGCCCCTCAAGGTCCTGAAAGCTTCCAAATTCCTTAGAGACTTACACTATCCCTAACCCCCACTAACTTAAAAGTATATAATCAGTCACTCCTCACAATCCCAGAGCAGCTCTTTCTACCCATGGGTCCTGTCCCTGTGCTAAAATAAAATTACCTTTTTGCACCAAGAAGTCTCAAGATTCTTTCTTAGCCATTTGTTCACAAAACCCCATTTCATAATTTTATCATTTTGGTGCCCTTACGTGCGGCTTCAAGTCTTTTCTTATGGATTCTGAGCCTTGGTGAAAACTTGGTGAGTAATTACTCTTCTCTTCCTTTACTTTCATTCCAAGGGCTTTTCAAGGAGTATGGTCTTATAGGAACATTTTCATGTCAATTGCTCACCCTGCAATCATCTAGCCCATGAATACTCTATGGAGAGGAAAAAGCCTACCTTTTGCCTGGAAGTTAGTACCCTGGCTGGAAATGATAAGAGACCCAGAAACTTGATGTCCTGTTTTTATTCCTATTCTTATACAAAGTTGTCTGTCTTGGGTACTGGACAGCCACCTGAATCACTAGGTTGGCTGCCAATCTTAAAGACTCCTACATGAGGTTTCCTCTTCATTGGGCTAATGTGATCCCCTCCACATCTCTGGTCTAGCCACTTCTGGCCAAGCGAATTCCACTTGGAGCCAGTCAAAACCAGTACCCCAACTGAATTAAAACACAGCCAGGGACCATTGGCTGTAAAGACTACATGTGTTGGAGTGTCACTTAGACCATGATGGATTTCTATCTTTAGTGTTTTTCATCAGTGTCCCCTACTAACTACTGAAGTTACAAAATTGGATAATTTCCCCTTATAAAAATTTTCTAGAGTTTTCCGTGGGTTAAGAATAACATGGCCTTCAAAGTAAGGCATGGTTTTTTTTGGCCCATATGCCAACACCCATTTTGCAGTCTAGAATGCAATGGGGAAATGGTGGGGTGGGGGAATACTAGCATCCCTCCTATGGGGCCTTTACAGCTTGTCGGTGATCATAGCGATTTCATTCAAGGGATACCTCTGGTTGTTTTGACAACAGGAACTTCCAACATATCCTGCATAGGGCACCACCTGAGAGTTGGGGGGATTTTTGATAATGGACATTCTCTAGGCTTCTTCCTCAGTTCCCAAGGACCCTCCCTTGGTATGCCTTTTAACCCACTCAAACCAACTCAGATTGCAAGATTCAGTAAAGGACTGGTCTTCTGTAACATTGCACGGCTTCAATACTCCTTAGGAGATGAGGGAAAATGGCCCATTAATGAAACTTTAAGCTTCAGTATAACCTAACAGATTTCTTCTGTAGGAAACAGAAAATAGACTGAAGCATCTTATGTCCATCCCTGAATGGCCTTAAATCAGAACCCTGATCTGAGGGCCTCTTGTAGAATGTGTGTGGCCACTAACCAGGCTGATAATCTCCCTCCTAATATATTGAATGATTGTCTAAACAGGCTTCCTCCTTAAGGAGCCCCTCCTAGGTGTTGGGAATCCTTTTGTTTCATTCTCACCCTAATAAACTTGGTGCCTGTGCTGCTCCTAACTTTTTTTTTATTGGTTCCATTCTTTGGTTCCATTAGAAAACCATCCCCATTTTTTAGAAAAGCAGTTACCAAAGAACTAGGATTGCCAGATTTAATTATGACACCTAGTTAAATTTGAATGGCAGATAGATTTTACTATAAGTATGTCCTAGGCAGTATTTGGTGCCTACTTATAAAAAATATATATTTGTTTGTTTATCAGGTATTGAAGTTTAACTGGGCATGCTATATTTCATCTGGCAATCCTAGAAAAGGCATATAATGATCCTTGGTATCAAGCAATCATTCACTTGGAGTCAACCAGCATTTATTGAACATATTATATATTGTAGGTGCTGAGATGGGCACAGTGGAAAACACAAAAAAGAAAATAGGACTCAGGATCATCTCTGTGTCTAAGTCTAGCTCACAGTTACACATTACTTACTTGGATTTGATTCCAGGGGTGTTAAGTATTAAGGCAGAAGAAGACTCAATGAGTGTGGAAGGTTGATGCCAAAGGAGAGTTTATTCTAGTGAAAAGGATTAGGGAGACTGTTTAGGGGAGGTGAGACTTGATATGGGACGTGGACAGGTGGGAAGGAGGATGATGCTTTGGGGAGGAGAGGACTGAGGAAGAACTATGGGTAAGTGCCCAGGGCAGAGGAATAGAAAGCAACCAAGGTATTCTGTTTGCTACAATGTGACTTCATCATCGCAATGAGCCTACTTCCCTGTATATGAACAGGGAAAGGTGTCAGAGAAAGCTTTGGAAAGCCAATGTGTTCATTACAGTGAAGCTGCCAGAGCAGCTGTGTTTCTTGGACCTTGAACTCCTCCATGACCCAAGCATAGAGCTTTTATTTTGATTGCCTTCTACTTGTATTCTTTGCATAACTGGGTTAACCTGGGGCAGGGAGAGGTACTGGGCCTTCTTTGGGAGCCAATAAACTGGCTGCCTGCTCATCCTTTTCCAGTGAGAACAAAAGACCCCATTATTAGACAAAGAGCTAACAGATAAGATGGATTCCCTCATGTTAAGGGAAAGAAAGTAAAATTTTAATTAGGTCTAATGACTAAAAAATAAAACCAATCAGCACAGTCTGAAGAGAAAAACTTGCATAAAATTCAGCACAATTCACAGAAAAACACCTGAAATACATATTATCATGCCCTTCAGTGGCTGCCACGCCCTGAAGCTGCTACCAGAAATAGCAAGCTGTACCCTATTTGTCACTCAGCTCTTGAAGTTTGCAGTTCAAGACCTTTGTCTGACCAATCTCAATAAAGAGCATAAAACTTGTGGATTTTGCTTATTTAACCCCAACCTTAAACTTCCTCCTTCTGAATGTACTTCCAGTTTGCAGACAAAGGCTGCATTTCCAGGATTTGTGAACTGTATGGCAATAGAGTGTAACCAAATCTTTGCATGTGACCAAATCTTTACATTCCAGGTATTTTTGTTGACACCAGAAAAGAGGGTTCCTGAGTGCCAGCAGTCAGGAAATTTTGTGAGAAGAGTTTTTGTTGTTATTGTTTAAAACCAGCACACTGAAACCTCAGTAGCACATCCTAATCTTCAGTGGAGGGTCAACCTTCCCATGACCTGTGGGATCCTGCAAGACTGTGTCCAGCTCAGAGTACCAGCCCATAGGATCTATGCTATGAGGTCTGACAGGTGCAGTGACTGTCCTCTGTTCTAGTCACATTCTTCTCTTCTTCCAGTGGTGTGTGTGTGTGCACAGTATGTGAACACATTATGAAGGCATTTGGCACTGTCAACCTGGTTTTCTGTATTTCAGTTGCACACAGGAACTGTCCCAAGCATGTTATCTTGTGTGACATTAAGAGATTAGTCCTGAGAAATTAAATGTGAGAGTTTTATCCACACCCACACCCTGCAAACACACACATTCATTGTCCATTGTCTAGAAATTCGTATTTGAGGGACGAGCCTTTTAAATGAAGCTAGACTTGGCAAAAGGAGGGGGTGTTTGTCCTTTGTCCTGGCTGTGACAACTGGAAATGGAAAGAAATGAGCACAAAGACCCCGAAGGGAAGGGACATGTGATGGAGTGTGGAGAGGCAGGAGACATTAAGAGGTAATGTTCTCACAGCAAAGCAGTGAAGGAAAAGTTCCACCTGTTACCTTTAAAATGTTTCCTCTGCCCAAGTCATATCACCAAAGTAAAGCCCTGAGAGTTAAGAATTCCCTCAGCTCTTGAATAGTCAAGTGTGTGTGTGTGTGTGTGTGTGTGTGTGTGTGTAGAGACACCACACACGGGTGCTAACTTTCCAGAAAAAACGTATAACTGTCTAGAATGTGATAAGGTACATAATATATCAACTACATATTTTCTTTCTCTGTCTCTTTCTTTCAACTGTCTCTTATTTATTGAACATTTATAATCAACCAGACACTGAACTGGGTAGTGACAATATAGCAGAGGATAAGACACATTTGCTGACCCCAAAGAGTTCACCATATAGTGTGGATACACTAGACATGAAACAGACATGAAACAAATAAAAACACACATATATAATTCAGAATTTGTGACATCAGTTTTGCTGAAAAAGAACAGCCTTTGAGAGAGAATTATAGAACAGACTTTGTTTGTTTGCTTGTTTATTTATTTTGGTTGGAGGGAGGTGGCAACTGTTAGGGATGACCTCTCCATGGAGGGGGCACTCATTCACTCTTAAATCAATATTTAACAGATGTTTTTGAGCATCCATTTGTTTTATGTTGGGAGATAGCTTTGAGCTGAATCTATTAACATCCTTGTTCCCCAAATGCTAACATTTATTTGAGGAGAGACAAAAAATGAAATAAAAAAGTAAATGACAACTGGTATGGAGGGGTCAAGGGGAAAAGGGATAAGGATTGATGGAGAGAAGGGACACTTTCCAGGACTCCTTTGCCCAATTTTGATGGGAATGGTAAAGTGAAGTAGCTCCAGTTTGAGAATTGCACAGAGATCTGGTGCTCAAACCCTTCATGGATGAGGGCCTATGTCATGCCACTAGGTAGGCTACTGAGAGCCACAAAAGTGCAGGCTAAGAGTGAGGACATACAGAGTCAAGCATAGACATGGAAATGACATGTTTATGCTGTAACCCCAACACCAGCTATGGCAATGGGGAATATACTTCTTATTCATCTTCCTTTTTTTAGTTTCCTCTAGTAAGATAGGTTCACTGGAATCCTGTAGGAGCTTTTCCCAGAATTTATATAAGGGAGTGGATCATGGGATGATAAATGGTGTGACTTATCTTAATAGAATTTGTCTGGTTTCTGTGTGAAGAGTACACTGAAGGGAGGCAAAAGTGGAGGCAGAGAGTCCTGAAATTAGCTGAAGTTAAGGGGGGACTGAGGAGAGAATTGCAAAAAGGAACACAGAATTTTTCCCATTCTTCCCTGAATTCATGGATAACCTCTCTCCAAGTCCTAGGAGTCTGGGAGAGGAGAGAGAAAATGCCTTCTTTATATATATTGTAAGCATAAGGGACACAGGGCTAAAAACTGCATAGATATATAGTAACTGCTAATGACAAATGTAATGTCTTAAATTCACAGAAAGGGGGTAGCCTTTATGCGGCAGAGGACTCACTTTAGAACCAGAACACATGGATTCAAAGCCCCAAATCTATGGATCACCATCTGTGTGACTTTGAGTAATGACTCAGCCTCTCTTGGAACTAGATTTCCTAACAGTGAAATGTGAAGAATAAAACTGCCTTCTTCAATTCATTTGTAATTAGGATCAGTTGAAAAAAATGTAAAAGTGTTTAAAGACAGTGCAGATTTACACTATTTTAGAATAGTCTTTTCTTTCTGGTCCCAAGCCCCAGAGACCTCAAATTTTAAAAGTGTTAGGAACTTCTTTCTTAAATCTATTTAAATCTGAGGGTAAAAAAAAAGTGATATAATGAGTCTGGGCGAGGGATTGAGAATGACTGAGGAGATTCAAGCATATGGAAGATTATAAGTGCCCAGCAGGTAATAATAATGCTCTTGTTTTGTAGTTTTGTAGTTTTGTTTGTGTGTTTGATTTTTAATTTCATATAACTAGAGAAAACAAGTTTGAATTTCAACAAGAAAAACATAGTTTAAACAGAAAAAAAAGACCTTATATAAGAAGAGAGTAAGGCTCTAGAGAAGATTATTGAGATGCCTATAAAGTTTCTTACTGAATGAACATTAATAAAAATAGAAAAGAGTAATTTTACTAAAGGTGGGGGGGAGGAATAAGTGAGCATGTGTTGTCTATACCTATGCTAAGCATTTCAGAAGCAAAGGAAGAAAACAGAAAAAGCAGAATACTTTCACTATTTACATAGTTTATTTTAATTCATTCATGTAAGTTTTCAACTTCACTTCTGCTAAAGTACTTGAAACAACTTGTAACTTGTAAGTTAAAGACAAATTCTAAGTTGGACTTATATTGGAGGGAAAGGTACAAGTTGGATCATGACTCTGACCAAATATATCTAGGACTTGAGCTTCTTCTCAGGATGGAGATGACCAGTCTCCTCACCTATGCCTCTCATCCTGACAGGCTCTAGCACAATAGATGCAGTGGGTCCAGTACTCCCATTAATTATCTCCCTGCGGATGATTTTCTCTTTCTTAGGATCGGAGCAGCAGGATGGGAACTCTTGCTAAATTTTTCCATAGTGTTTCCATGGAAACCATGGGCTCTTTGGCAGATTCCCCAATGACTCAGGAACCAAGGAAGCACTTCATAAGCACTTGCTTCTGCACACCCCAGAATACTGTCCCTGGGAGAAGAGAGATCTCTATAATAGTTTCCTGGGTGATTGTAACTTCTGCTCTATAAACCAGAGAAAGTAGATGCATCCCTAGCTTGGCTTACTCACTCTGCTGTACCAGTTATGGAAGAGGAAGTACATGACACCCTTTACCCAAATTGATCAAACTTAGACCAATCTTAGGTTCCCTCCTAAAGGTTACAGGGACAATCTCCTGCAAGATGTAAAGAATGGAGGCTGGAAGAATGTACTAAAAATGGAAGATTCTGATTCACATGACCAAAATGGGAACTTTGATTCTCCTGAAGAGTCTATGTTTGGGTCACAAAAAAGTCAGAAGTTACTGGTAACAAATAGGAGAGATTAAAAATGTCAAGTAGAAAACAAATCAGGTAAGATATTATAGATAGCATCATGATAGTAACTAGAAGGAAGCTACCAAAAGTGATTTTAGATTTCCTACACACTTGAGATTCTATGATGGCATGACTTTTGAGCTGAAAGAACACATATTGAAGCAAGTGAGTCACCTGTTGCATGCTTGGTCCCTGTCCTCATGCAAATAATATTGACATAATACAAGGGAAATTCTGAGCTATAAAAAAACCCTCCAGTATCAGTCAGGCTATTATTCTCTTCCACAAAAAGCTAAAAATATAGCTTAATATTATGTTTTTAAAATGGCTTAATGAGGCAACTCCAAATCCTGGGCCTCCCTCAGTGGACACACACATCTTAGTTTTAATAAAATTTGATTTTCACACTTAGTTCCAGAAATATCAACTATGGAGTTTTTAAACAAGCATCTGGATTTTACCCCAGACCTTTTGAATCAGAATTTTCCAGGATAAACCTTAATGATATAAATGTATAAATCTCCAGATGACTCTGAAAGCATAGCTTGGATGGAGAGTCACTGATCTCAACTAACCCCATCCTGAGGTAATGGTGCACTGTGACGTGTGCCTGTCCTTAGTGAGAATAAAGCTCAACTCAATATCCCTGACATAATATCTCTGATAATGTGCCCCCCACCAGTCTCCCCATCTCTGGGACTGTGGGCTCTCATAGGAACACTCTTTTTAAACTAATAGTGCAGGGACTGAGAACAGGAGGTAGAGCACAGTAAGGCAGGATTGTCTCTAAGGTGGCTCAGTGGACCAATAATGGAGGGTGTTGAGGAGCTGTAAGATGGAGTATAAACTGAGAAATGTACAAGATGTTGCTCTCTTTGTGGGCTGTATGTTGTATTAACTTGTTTCTAATTTCTCCTTTGAAAATTGTCCTTTTAAATTAGGCTTGGATTTAATTTGGCAAATTTAGCCAAAAAGCCATATGAATTCATATTACTGTTTTACATTTAATATGCAAGGGAACACCTTGTGACTGGAGAGAGGAGACCATCTCCCACCTGCAGGGCACTGCTATAGGTGAGTCATTGCATTCTATCTGAATTCAAACCTGGGGCATGGTAGGGGGAAAGGGGAAGAAGCGATCATTTTGTCTCCCATTCTTGAATGCTCACAAAGCAGGAAGCCAGTATTTGCTAATGCCCAAGTAAGGAAATCAAGTGGAAGGAAATCAGGGTACTGCAAGAGCTAATCAGAGGAGCTAAAAAAGAAGCTTCATGTGTCTTCTCTGATAGAGTGAAAGCTAGTAGTGGAAAGTCTCTTCTAAACAGGAGCCTGGAGCTGTAGGTGAATACCTTCCATCTCTTCCATCAAATGTTTGTTGCTGGGAGTTGAAGGGCCCTTCCTGTCCTCAGCCCACCTTTCTCCCATGGGTTTGACTTCTAAGTCCATTCTCACAGTGCTCCCTGGGAAATCTCTCCTTCAATACCAGTGGAAGGAAGGTGTGTTCCTTGGGGGTGGAGGAAAGTGTGAACAAACGTGGGATGGGGTTGAGGACCTCAAAGCAAGTTCATGGGTGATGGTGATGTGGTGCAGGAATGCAATTTGACAGAGGGAGGGCAGAGTAATTGTAATGAGCTGCCTCTACGCCCTTAGGCCCGGAACCATGTGCAAACAGGGCATCTCTGGACTCTAACTGTGGGTGTTTTAGGAATGCAGTCATCCATGCTGCAGGGGTCAAGGAGGAGGGGCTGAGAGTTTATCCTCTCCATAACACCAACGGGGAGGGTAGGCCTCTGGCACAAAGTTCCCACACATTTTCAAGCTATAGAAAATCCAGACTACCTGCCACCACTTCCTAGACCCCATAACCTCAGGTTTCTTCTCTATAGCTGTGAAGAATAATGCTCTGAGGGTGCTACAGTTAGAGGTAGAGAATGAGAGAAAAAGATAATATGAGAAGCTGAATTATTGAACACCTGTGAAGCAGCAGGTACTTGAAACCTTCCCTTATCTGCACCAAGACTGTAGAGCCCACTTTATGTAGGAGGAAACTGAGGCCTGGAGAAGTCAATTACCCATGATTTCACCGGTAGTGTATAACAGTCCAAAGTCACACTTTTCATCTCTAAGATGCATAACCTTTCTATTTCCCACTGTGGCAAAGAATCTTGGGCAGGAAGGATATCAATTTCTTCTGTGTGAAGCTATTTCCTCCCCATGTATCTGTGCTGAGCCAAAGCTCCAGGGCCCAAAGCTGTCACTTTAGAGCTCTGCATGTCCCCAGGGACTTTTACAATGGGAAACACTTTGCGGTGAAAAATTGCCATTTCTCCCAAAAGGTCTGAAAAGGTCTGGGCAGAGCCATTTTAGTAAACAATAGCTTTATATCAAATTTTGAAGGCAGTGAAAAGGCAAGAGAGGGAAGGATAGGGTAAGAGAAAGAAAAGAATAAAGGGATTTGCTGAAAATCTGAGGCTATTCCTGAAAATACCAAGTCTATTTAGAATTTCCCTTGAGTTGCCCTTTACCACTGGGGTTAATTTTTGGGTTCTTTGGCTCTTGGGCTCCAGCTGCCATTAGAAACATATTTATAACTTTTGTTAACCTGATTGTTTAGAACAGAGACTTCACACCATTCCTCTGATTCTGCCTCAGCTATATCCAAACCTTTGTTTGAGAAATTCGATTTGACCCCTTGAGCCTGTCCTAGGGGTGCTGTCAGTTGCACTAAGCACCTTCTACTGCAGAGAAAGAGGCTGTCTGGGGACCATCGTGCAGAGCAAGGTCACCCCTGAGACAGTCTCCTTATGTGTGATGATAACAACACAACAGCAACCACAGCACATGAGGTATATCAGTTTTATACCCATCTTCTCATTTAATCACGACTCCAGGACTCTTGCCGAGAGGGACCAGGCTTAGAGCATTTCCAGAATTCATCTAAGCTGGGAGGAGGGCAAACCTAGGTCTGCCCAGCTGCATACCCATCCCACTGCCCAGGGCACTGAAGGGAACCCCTATCCCAAAAGGTTATTGAGAAAGCTGAGAAAACAGGAGGTGGCATGTGCTGGCTAGGCCAAGACCACTATGGTGGTCATGTATCAGGAAGGAGGACAGGAGTTCTGGGCTAACTTGCTTTCATTTCTCCCAAAACAAACCTCTCCCTCTTTAATTGGTTTTTAGCTGGAAATGTTTGTACTGAGAGTGACTGATAGAGAAACTAACTTCTGTGACGGGCTGGTCACCTGATCAGAAAGATCACAAGGGTTCTGTTTCCTCCCTCCCCCACCTTGGAACTTCCCAGCGCTTCAAGCGCCATTAAGTTTTAATTTAATTGTCACCACTTCGTGCTGGAGTTGTGTTTTATGAGCACATTACCAGAAGTTGAAGGCTTGTATAACAGAGGCTTTTGAAATAAAAATAAAAGGATACTCACATCTAATAGTATTGCCAAAATGGGAAATAGAGGTCACTTGGTAGCACTATGCATGCTAATGAGATTCTGATGACTACTGGTGTTTATCCAGGTCTTAATTTGCATCTCAAGGCTAAGATGGGGCCTGTGGGAAGGGTCCCAGCCATGTGGGGATGTTGAAGTGATTTTGGAAACCTACCTTTACAGACACAGATGAGTATGTTTCACCTTCTTGAAGTTGCCTGAGTGATTTCTAAATAGTCAAATAGAATTCTAGCATCTAAAGCTCTGGTGTGCCCATTTTTTACAGCTTATTCCTACAAAAGGGAAACAAATCATTGTTGGCTACTTGTAGGAGCCAGTGGGACTCTTTCCATCTGGGTATTCTTATGAGAAGTGGCTACCTTACATGCTGGCATAATTCTGTAGACTCTTTCATAAATACTACTGAGAAAAAAGCTAAGATACAAGGATGCTGAAAGATGATTGAGTTTCCTCAAGAGATATAAACTCCAGAAAGGGTGAAAGACCAGAGTCCAAACAATGCACAGGAGAAAAGCGGGAGAGATGTGCAGAAAGAGGACTGTACATGGATGGGATATGAAAGAAATGGGACCAGAGCTGGGACAAACACAATCAGGAGACACTGTGGACAGAGGAGCCCCATAATTCCTACAGTTGGTCTCCAAATCCCAGCTTTCCCACTAATTAGTTAAGTGGCCTCAGCTGGTAATGACAGAGAGGGTTCTGTCATCTAGAGTCAGCAGCTTAGTTTGGTGCTTGTTTCACTCTGTGGACACATAACTCTGTGTGTGCCTGTGGCTGTTCTGCATTTTGTTATGCCTCTGTGTCCCTATGTGACCAGGTTATCACTCAGTTCTGCACATGAACCTGTTCTCTAGGAGCTGCCTTGACTGGTGGGCCATACTGGAGAGGTGGTCATGCATCCGTACTTGTGCTCTGTGTGAGTCACTGGGATACTCTGGGCAGCTGTGCTTGTAGACATTACTGGGTATGGGACTCATTTGTGTGATGAGTCAGTGGTACTTGATGTTGATGTGTCTTGATTTGTAAGGTGCTAGAGAGGAAAAAACACTTTCACAAGGGAAGCATATAGCTCTGCGATGCCAGGGTTTTAGGCCTACGATTGACACTAGATCTTAACCAGACTTCTGACATGTGGTATCCTTTGGACTCTACAGGCATGGTGATACTGGTGACAGTAGGGCTGAGCTCTGTAAGACTGAGCCCACTGCCATGGCATCTCTGCCCAGCAATTACAGTCTCCTTGATGCAGGCTCAAGGAATTTCTTTTCAGTACTCATAGAGTCCAGCCAAGGTCCTGTGGAGAAAAGGATCTGAGGACAGAGGGTCCTTCTAATATTCAGTCCAGGACTATTTCTGCTTCTGTTATGGTGGAGGAGGAGGGGAGATACATTGGGAAGTATGCTGAAGAAGAGATGCCGGAGCAAAAAATGAGCCAAATTTGTGCCATTGCCAAGAGGGGTGCCTGCAGCTGGGGAGAAACACATATGTTTGTCCCAAATCCCTTGCACATGGAGAATATTGAAATGTCTCAGGGGCATACCATGGAAATGTCCTCCTCTTTCTTTATATATATATATATTTTTTTCTTTTATAGTTTATTGTCAAGTTGGTTTCCATATAACACCCAGTGCTCATCCCAACAAGTGCCCTCCTCCATGCCCATCACCCTCTTCCCCTCTTCCACTCCCCCATCAGCCCTCAGTTTGTTCTCAGTAGTCAAGAGTCTCTCATGATTTGCCTCCCTCCTCTCCACAATTATTTTTCCCCTTCCCCTCCCCCATAGTCCTGTTAAATTTCTCCTGTTCCACTTATGAGTGAAAACATATGGTATCTGTCCTTCTCTGCTTGACTTATTTCACTTAACATAACACCCTCGAGTTCCATCCACATTGCTACAATGGCCAGATTTCATTCTTTCTCATTACCATGTCATATTCCATTGTATAGATAAACCACATCTTCTTGATCCATTCATCAGTTGAAGGACATTTAGGCTCTTTCCATGATTTGGCTATTGTTGAAAGTACTGCTATTAACACTGGGGTACATGTGCCCCTATGCATCAGTGCTTCTGTATCCCTTGGGTAAATCCCTAGAAGTGCTATTGCTGGGTCATAGAGGAGTTCTACTGTTAATTTTTTGAGGAACCTCCACACTGTTTTCCAGAGCTGCTCTACCAGTTTACATTCCCGCCACCAGTGTAGGAGGGTGCCTGTTTCTCCACATTCTCGCCAGCATCTATAGTCTCTTGATTTGTTCATTTTAGCCACTCTGACTGGCATGAAGTGGTATCTCAGTGTGGTTTTGATTTGTATTTCCCTGATGATGAGTGACGCTGAGCATCGTTTCATGTGTCTGTTGGCCATCTGAATATCGTCCTCTTTCTTATAATTCAGTATTAATAACTGCATGTGGGGGACACTCAGTATGATGAGCTCTCATTACTCTGCATGAGTTTCCCCATGGAGAACCTATAGCTAATGGGAAAAAGTCCTTGGGATGCTCTTAGGTGTGAGTGAAAGACAGGTGTTGGCTGAAGTGAGGGGCAGAGGTGCCTAAACCACCAGGCTCATCCTCTCTGAGCACATGCATAGGTATAGACAGAGCAGAGGATGCTCCCCTGCCTCTTCTGTCATTCTTATCATCTGCACATGCCAAATCAATCCTTGGGGGTTCTGCAAGAGCCCATAATGCTGCATGCCTCAAGAAGCTGGGGTCCTGCAAGGTCGAGGTTGCTGCCCATTGCTGCCAGGGCCAGAACCAGGGCCAACAGCTCGCATAGTGGATCACAGTGCAGCCACATTAATAGGAGACAGGAAAAGGAGGGGGAGGAGGAGTAAAGGAGGAGGGCCAGGAGAAGGAGAGGGGAGAGAGAGGAGGAGGAGCTGCTGACTGATGCAAGATCCTGGCCACCTACCAGCTGGGAGTGGCCCTTCCTGATGATAGGAAAACAGGCTGGCTTATTGAGACTGAGCTTCCCAATCCACCTGCTGAGGTAGCTGGGGGACCTCATTAGCTGGTGCAGAAGGAAGGAACACTCTGACTTCTGTGAACTGAAGGTTCCCTGGGCTGCCCGCAGGGAAGGAACATAAATTGCCTCAGCTTGTGGGAGAGCATTGGGGTTTAATTTTGCCCAGATGGTCCTGTAGCCCTCCAAAAACCCTCAAGCTTTCTGAAGTAGTCTGTTTAGGGGAGGGGGAACAGGATTGATCACCAGTTGCTGGCGCTCAGGACTTGATAACAGCTAATCTGCAACCACACATACTGGGGATGGGACCATGTGGAATTGGAGAATGGATAGGACAGACCTGGTTTACCTAAATCCTAGCAAGGCCTGGTGCTTCTAAAGTGGTGAGGCAATTGAATCCAGGGGAAAATTCACATGTTGCTACTAGAAAAACAGATGGAGACTCTTACTAAAGGATATTGTTACTTTATTGCTGGAATTTGGGTTTTCACCAGATTGTAAATTTCTTAAGTTAACAGCCCTGTGAGAAGCCCCTATCAAGAAGATGATGAGGCTGTAAAAGAACCAAAAGCATTTAATTGGCGTTTAGGGATTGCAGTTCAGGGGGCACAGAGTTGACCAAAATTCAAAGTGTGCTCCAAAGTACAAACCCAGAGTACAGGGTTCTAAAGGCAAAATCATAAGGTTACCTAACTTGTTTTGCAAGAATTATGGGTGACCTAGACAGAGTTAAACTATCTAATACATGATTAGCATGGCTAACAGATGTTACATTATCTCTATTTCAGTTCAACTTAGAAGGATGTGTTCTAGGAGGTAGTCCAGTTGTTATTAACAAGTCATAACTGACAACAGTCTAAACTTTATTGTGCTCCAAGAATTGAAATAGGAATCAGTGCATAGGCACTGCTTCCTCAGTATCCTCCTGACCCTATTTTGAATGACCATCTTAGCAATATTTCCTTCAATTTAGATTCTCCTTTCACAGAAGGTTAGAGATTGTGCAGACTATTCCTTTTATAGCATAGGTGAAGTTTTGAAAACTCAGAAGTTAACGTAGTTTACTGAGCAAATTAATATCCTTAAAAGCTTTGGAAATAAAATCCAGGGTTATAACTTTCTATCCAGTTTCTGATGCTCTTGTTCTTTTGAGATTCCATTGTGCCTCTCTACAAAATGCTGGACTTTTGCAGATGTTTATAATATATGTTCATTATATATGATAATATATAAATATTATTAATGGATAAATAAGCTTTTGTAACCAAATACTGAAGTCATAGTGACTCTTGCTTTAACAGACACTGACCATTTGGGTATAGTTTCTAAGTATAGTCAGAGGGTATCTGGTCTGAGAGAAATAGAGTCAAGCCCCAGGCTCTATTGTAGGATTGCCTGAAAGTCACTGACTTGGAAATATTCAGTTGCATCTGTCATCATCTACAGCAGCCTGAGGTGTTTGCCCAAAACTACTCTTTCCCTTCTAGAAAACTTCCAATCCCTTCCTAAGGTTACCCTTTCCTTTTTTTTTTTTTCCATCCTTACTGGTTGCAGATTCTGCCTTGCCTGAAACAGCTCCACCCAGGGTACATTTCAGTCCTTGTCTAAGTGCTACAGGGTCTATGGTATTAAGAGAGTAAGCAGGTTAAATAACTTGAGTAAGGTTACCCAGCTAGCAAGAGGCATAGTAGGACTCTAATCCAAGCAGTCTGGCTCCAGAGTCTCTGCTCCTAGTTAGATTAAGGATAGCTAACAAGATGAAGGGCAGGGATGAGAATTCTCCATTATAAGGGAAACACAAACTGTCAACAGCAATTTATTTTTTCTGTTTATGGATATTTAGAGAACACTCACATGTGTCTGCATTACAGTAC